>JAEMWC010000182.1:765000-830000 GCA_016490735.1 Pachyseris speciosa | reverse complement strand
CATTCCAGCGGACTTCACGATTACGGTGACAAAGGTGATAAGACGGCAAAATGAAACAACTTGGAGCTGGAAGCACAACAGATACGGGTTAAGGTTAACTTTTTAAAAAAGTTGTTCTACATATCAAGGCTACCAGCGCTAGCGTTGTAAATGAAAACCTAAGGTCAAATGATGGTGGTGTCATTTGTTGGATGGCGTTACTGATTTTATGTTGTCTGAAACACGATTTTCAAATGATTTCTGAGAAGCTCGAAGTAATTTCCCCAAAATGATTTTTACATAACATAAACGTTTGATGCTCTTAGTGTTTACCCCTTCAATCTTAAAAAATTCTGATCAAAGGCACATGATGAAAATCGTCGCTTTTTTCAACTACCTCTTGTGGGTAAACAACAGGTAGCTGTACGCTTTAGCTTTTTATAATTACTCCGACTGCTATAATGCTAAAAATATTATATATTTTGGTCAACGACGAGTTATATTTAACATTCTAGCAATATGCTTTTATTCTAGCGCGGTTGCTTTGAAACGCGAGTCAAGCGAATCATAGTGAATTTCAACCCTGTTTTTGGCTTGCAAAATCGACGGCGGGCCTTGAAACGGTTTTCCACGTTTTTCTCGGAAACGAACGCCTCTTTCAAAGAAAAAACTACATGGCGTTTGTACACTTACTAAAGTCTACCAGTATGCAAAAGAAGAGCGATTTTGATTTTTTGAGCCTTGCCGCACTTTGGTCTTAAGGACGTTACAAGGACGTCACAAGATTTCCTTAAAGTTTCAGTGATTCTCAGGGCAGAACCAAGGTATTTATTTGCTTTCATATAATTAATTACGATTAGTTACGCACTTTCAATCGTATTTGTTTTGTTGACAAAGCAGATAATTAGATTCTGCTAATTGATTCATTGATTGACAATTTGATTTAGTTGTGATCTAAGTCCGTGATTGACACTTAAGGATTAGTAACCTTAGAAGATCGTGCTACGCGCAAAAAGGGTCATTCTAGGAGTTCCGCTAACTCGTTCGCTTGCTGACCTGTTCGTATGTTGCTGACCTGTTATCCGATTGAACTGCTAACCTGTGTTTCTCGAAGTTAATCTGCTGGATATGGAGGGGCATTCTAGACAAAAATGCAATCCAATCGCGACTTGCATTCCATTGGATCGTATCTGTGTTCCATTGGATCGTACTTTCATTCCATTGGATCGTACTTTCCTTCCATTGGATCGTACTTCCATTCCATTGGATCGTACCTTCCTTCCATGCGATCGTACTTTGATGCCATTAGATCATACCTTCCTTCCATTCGATCGTACTTCAATTATTTTGTCTCTAGCTATATTACATTGCTTTATTCCTCTGTGGCATTTCACATTTATCCGTATCGCCGTGGAAACAGCATTCCATCGGATCGTAACTATCGTTCGGTCGTGGTCACCATTTGGTCAGCGGTGAAGCGAGGAAGTCTAACCTCGATCTCGTGTTCGTTTGGAGACATACGACTTATGATTACATGACGGACAGTTGAAAATCGAGTCGCACGTGGAGTGTGTATATATTACTAATTAGCCGTCACATACTTTCATGGATCAAGGAAGGAAATCCTAATACAAGAGACGTTCAAAAGAGACCTTCTCCAAAGAACAACAAATGTATTGAGAACAGTTGACTTGAAAGTCCGGTTAGTACGCCATCTCCATCTTCAACATCCGCTCCGTCTTCCTCGACAGCAAACGCGTCAGACGATTTCAGGTAAGCTTAAAAAGGACCACGGACGCGATATTTTGGGTCATTATTAGAGATATCAAAAAATGCACTTAAATAAGATGGAGATGGCGTACTAACCGGACTTTCAAGTTCGTTGAGAACTGTTCTCAATACATTTGTTGTTCTTTGGAGAAGGTCTCTTTGAACGTCTCTTGTGTTAGGATTTCCTTGATCCATGAAAGTATGTGACGGCTAATATATACACACTCTACGTGCGACTCGATTTTCAACTGTCCGTCATGTAATCATAAGTCGTATGTCTCCAAACGAACACGAGATCGAGGTTAGACTTCCTCGCTTCACCGCTGACCAAATGGTGACCACGACCGAACGATAGTTACGATCCGATGGAATGCTGTTTCCGCGGCGGTACGGATAAATGTGAAATGCCACAGAGGAATAAAGCAATGTAATATAGCTAGAGACAAAATAATTGAAGTACGATCGAATGGGAGGAAGGTATGATCTAATGGCATCAAAGTACGATCGAATGGAAGGAAGGTACGATCCAATGGAATGGAAGTACGATCCAATGGAAGGAAAGAACGATCCAATGGAATGAAAGTACGATCCAATGGAATGAAAGTACGATCCAATGGAATGAAAGTACGATCCAATGAAATGAAAGTACGATCCAATGGAATGCAAGTCGCGATTGGATTGCATTTTTGTCCAGAATGCCCCTCCATAGCTGGATATCTCCACAGAAGTAAGTAGTCAGTGATCAAAGGTTTATTGAAATTAATCGCTGCTGTCCGCGTTTTATGGTAAATCATATAAGCTGATGATGTAATACTTTCCTTCATAGATCGAATAAAACCAGAGATTATACGATTTGAGTGATCCAGTGGATTATTAACCGTTTCCTCGAAACAGTATTGTCGTAACAGTCGCAAGCTTATCGTTTGTACATGATCGCTTTATTTATTGTAATTTGTTCAATTAATTTCTTGTCAGCGTTATTGTACTTTTAAACTTAGTATCGTTGTTTTTCAAACCATTTGTAAACTCTCAGTTTTAGGTTTTAACATTTTGTAATAACCGCGTCCTGTAATGTCATCCGTAATTTATCTGCAGCGTTTCTCACAGCGTTTGTGCATTTATTTCAGTTTTCACGGTGTTTGTTGACAAAGTTATAAAGAAGAATAAAGTTTACAAACAGCAGTCGAAACTCGTTCTTTAAATCACTGGAGCTATAACAAACGCTTTCAAAAACAGAGATTGACTGAGAAGCTATCTTTCAATCGTTCCCGGGATGACGTCACCAACCTCGTTGGACCCAGACTCCCTTTTACTCGGCCGTACAACAAATTGAATGAGACTTTGGCTGTCCATAAAAAATCGAGGATTCAACCAAATCCAATAATTCTTTCGCCGAAATACTTCGAATGATAAGTAGATTTATTTATACTATTGTCGGAGGGTTCAGCCGGCGACTAAAAATGCCATAAAAACGGGAAAGACCACACAGAGCATAAGGTAAGTGATCTTTATTCATCTTGGCTTACATTATATCTACATTTGGGATTAAGAGGTGCAAAATTCGGTATTTTACGAAACATTGCTCCCGATCACTTTCCCATCACTTCAATCAAGCCTGAAACAGCTGTTTCAATGTGCGATCAGGTGTGAGATCAAAATAATAACGTGCGTGACGTCACGCAGTTCGGATTGTCTGCCTGTGTGTCAACACTCATAGGGTGGTTAACCTCTGGTAAAACTCTGAAAACCGTAAGGCTCTGTATCTGCTACAATTATAGAGATTTTATACAGGAAAATACAGGGCACGTGATATGTGCCCTGTATTTTCCCATTCGCCACTTCCACATCTCCCATAATACACTCTGTTTGCCCCTCACAATTTTACATAAGCATTGTTTTCAATTTCTCTCGAGACGATTTTAAGCCCCAAGAGAAATTGAAAACAATGGTTATGCAAAATTTTGGGGGGCAAACGGAGTATCTTATGGGAGATGTGGAAGTGGCGAATATAAATTCTCTATAATTGTAACAGACACAGAGCCTGGGTTACCTGTGATAGGATATCGGCCGGGGTGGTCCATCATAACCGCCATTATAAAATTTGAATTAAAGACGAATAACCCTCACCGGCTCCCCCAGCGGCTCGGGCGTGTTTTCTTTAACGCATCAATTCACTGTTTATTTTCTAAACACAAATTAAAAATGACCTGACAGCATAACTTTGTGTTTTTGCAAAACACACTTAAATATTTTTAGTTGTTATACCAATTTAATAATTTTTTGGCCGAGCCGGTGAGGATGATTTGCCTTTAATTCCAATTTTATAACGGCTGTTATGATCGACCACGTTGTGCGATATCCTCTGACGATGGCGATGTGGCGGCGAATGTGAAAATTCGCAGCGTTACTTTAGGTCGTTATGAGCAAGCTGCTTACAAGTTTTTTGGCATCAATCTTCGAAAATTACCTGGCCTTCATTTGCTCAAGGCTTGATGGCGAGAGACGCGTGGAAGTGGGAAAAAATTGACAAAATTCTGAAGGCGTTCAGCCGTGGCGGTTGTTTTAATTGCATGCCTTGTTGTTAAGCCGCGGCTACACGGGCGATTTCTTGCTTGCGATGGTGATGCGATTTTTTTTTTAAATTGTCGCGTCACCAGCGCGCAGTGAAAATCACTCGTGTAGCCACCTTCGCAGAGGTGATGCGACAGCTCAAAAAATCGCAGAAAAAGAATCGCGAAAAATTAACCTCATTCAATTTCTCGCGATTTTTTTCTTGCGACTTTTTACCTGTTGCGTTGCCAGTTCAAGGGTGGCTACACTTGCGATTTTCTTCGCTCGCTGGTAACGCGACAAAATTGAAAAAATCGCATCACCGGCGCGAGCGAAATATCGCTCGTGTAGCCGCGGCTTCAATCTTATACTGTATGAGATCAAATAGCGTGCGTGACGTCACGCAGTTCTGATTGCTTGCCTTTGGTCAGGACAACTGCAGACTGTGGTCACAAATCGTAACCCAATATCAGAGAGAGAGAGAGAGAGAGAGAGAGAGAGAGAGTCAGTTACGTATTGACTGCAATTATAAGGATTTGTATAGGAATAAGCACACGGGCTCTTGTTTCGGCCAAAAAAGAGGGGGCGCTTATTCAAAGGAGTTTTTCTTAAAAGGAACTGTAACTCTGTTTTGGCTAATGCACTTAAAAGAAAGTAAATAGAAATATGTGGAAGGGGCTTACGGGAAATACACCGTTCTCCTACATGCACTCATGGCGGTGCAGTTGAAGCTTAAAATACAAATAAAGTGACAATAGAAACAGAACACTTTTAAGAAAGTCAGGGGATGGGGGGGGGCTTATTCGCTGTTTTGGCCGAGGAGTGAGCGCTTTCTGTGTGGTTACTTTCTTGGTCTAACTCGATTTTAGCGACTTTATTTCTTCTTCCCCGTCTTTCACTCATGAGTGGCATTTTACAACTACTACCATTTTCGAGCTACCGTGAACGGCAAACTTTTTTCCGCGTTGTTACATGCTCAAAACATTCAAACTGTCACGCGTTTTTAGCGTAAACATGTCAAAATTTGACATGTTTACGCTAAAAAACGTGAAAGTTTGTCTAGACAAACTTGAATGTTTTGAGCGTGTAACAACGCGGAAAAAAAGTTCGCCGTTCACGGTAGCTCGAAAATGGTAGTGTTTTGGAACTCGCGAATCCATTTTTCATGTAGAGTTTCCCAACAACAGTGATTCCAGCCAATCACACCAGACTGAAACAGTGCATTGAGCCAATCAGAATTCGAACTTATTACACCTAACCGACGCATAGCGCGGGGAATTGCGCGTGTAAATCGCGATTGGTTTTGCTTCTCATTGGTTGAGAAAGTGGCGCGAATTTTGCTGGCCAATCACAGAGCGAAGCAATGCAAAACCAAAGCAAACACAATTTCTTTTCGAAGATCAATTTAAAACAAACAAACGAATGGGCCGATCGGGCCAGGCGTGCGTTTCTCAAAAGGAATGATTTTGTTTCTCTCAATTCAAATGACAAGGAAAAGCTCTTCACAGCGTCTTAAAATGAACAATTTTGAACGCATCTTAGGGTACCATGCTAAGCTTGGTTAGCAAGATTAAAGGGAGACTAATTCAATAAATTTATGTTCAGTCGTAGGAACGCGAATACTTCACACAGTGAAAATTTTGGTTATTGTTATTATGGTAGGTACAGTACGACCTGGAATATAAAGTGATCCATGGATCGTGGCAAATCATGATAATGCATGTTTTCATTTCACAGTGTTTCCATCAAGGATTACAAGGAGGATAGCAGTGCACTCAAGAAGCTATGGTTATGGTGCTCTGGCTATAAAAATGAATATGTTTTTTTTTTTCACACATGTCACACAAAGAAGTGAAAATTTCAAGAAGGTAAGGTTGTAGTGGATTTTGCTTCTTTTATCAGCTCATCAGCGGCCTCTGCCAATCTGCTCAGGTACCATGGCCCAGCTTTCACAGCGTTCAAACGTTCTTCGATTTGTGTTTGGCTGTATGCAAGGACAATAGACAAAATCAGTTAGATTGGGTCTAAATAAATATACTCGTTCATCTTAATGTTCCAAGATAAATTGGACACCAATACAAAGAAATCACTCATTTAGCTGTTTACGTGAACTCACGTTTTTCTCTGCTGACTACCAAAAGAAATGCTATCCTTCGCCGAATTCCCAGAAAAAGGTCCAACACACAAACCACTTCCCCTCCTGGGAACGCCCTTCCACAACACTCACTGAACCAATTCGACCACAAGAACATACAACCAGAAAACTTAAGGCAACAATAAAGCTGGATTTGGCTGGGAAATGCGAGGATTACTTTTTCTCTGTTTGAGTGGGGATGACCAGAGTGCATATTTTGCAAATAGGAGAAGAAAATTCCTTGTGTACGATATGGAACCCGTAGCGTGTTGTGGAACAAACCAAAACCGCACGGGTTTGTCTGTTCGCTAAAACAATAAAAATTGCCATTTAATAATAATAATAATAATAATAATAATAATAATAATAATAATAATAATAATAATAATTGTGTCAATAACAAAATGCTTGAATGCGATTGGTTCGTAACAGCCTTTATTTGCATCTTAATTGACTGCTTCAGGTCCAAACTGTCCGATTTGAGCTGTCCGATTAAACACTTGTAATCGGTCAGGCCAAATCGGACAGTTACCTTATTTGGCAGTTACCTTATTTGACATGGCAGTGGCTGCCATGTCGTGTCAGTTGTAAATTTTCGCGCTTTGTAAAATAGCAACAATTTCCGTTGGTTATTTTGTATAAATATACACTTTACAATTTAAAAAGTTTACCTCTAGAGTTTCTCGCATTTTGTTATTGACACAATTAATTGGTAATCGGACTTCGTATCGTACAATTCAGGGGTAATCGTACTCGTAATTTCAAATCAGCCTCACGCTACGCGCTCGGCCAATTTGAAATCACTCGCCCGATTACTCCCTGAATTGTACTCCACTCAGTCCTATTACCATTACTACTACTACTACTAATAATAATTTTAGAGACTCATAATTTTTAATACTGGGAGTTTTTTGTAGATTTTTTCCTTTTAAATTAGGAGCTGAGAAGTCGGACAGTGGTGGATCGGCGTGGAGTCTTTTACTTAACCCTTTCACCACCAGGGGGGACTTTATAGATTTTACTCTGGCTAACGACAGACGTAAACCGACCATCGTTTAGTAAACATTTAGAAACTTCTAATTACTTATGAATGCGTACAAGGCGTACGAACCTGTATCGGCCAATCAGGGGTGATACAGTGAATGTAACACCATGTGGGTACAACTGTAAGTCAAGCTGTATATGCACCACAAACTTTACAAATGCTTTTGAACTGGCAAACTCCACCACAAGTCTAAGAAGAAGAAAATCACCACGGTCAAATAACCCTTTAACTCAAACAGCTCACCATACTTGGGAAAGTAACTAGTAAAGACGGCCAAAGACATTCACGAGTTTAGTAAAACAACAACAGCGAGGGGGAGTGGGTTGGCGTAGTGGTCAGGCCACTCGCCTTCCACCAATGTGGACCAGATTCCCGGACTCGGTGCCATACGTGGGTTGAGTTTGTTGGTTCTCTACTCTGCTCCGAGAGATTTTTCTCCGGGTACTCCGGTTTTCCCCTCTCCTCAAATATCAACATTTTCAAATTCTAATTCGATCTGGATGCAGGACCTCCCTGAAAACCACTTTGGTGAGTGGAGCTTCCTGGGTAAATATCATTATAGTATATTATAGTATAGTACCAAGAAAACAGCACACCTATTTTCTCTGAAGGACATAAGATGCGACAAACCAAACTTGTAGATCTCCATTCCAACTGCTTTTGACTGATACATTAACCACGACAAGAGCTCTAAGACCTGAAGAGTGAAACAGGTGAAAACTCAGGCCTCAGTGGTCCAAAGAGCGGATAACCTCTATCCAGTGGATAGAGTGGATAATATGTACTTATTGACTGAGTGGGAGGGTCGGAAGGGAAAATATTTGGCTTGAGGTCATGCCAAACGGACCGAGCGCAGCGCCAAGAACGAGAGTCAAATATTTTCCTGTCCGGCCCGACCTGACTCAGTCAGTAAGTGTTTTATCATATGGCCTCTTTAGACTCTTCATGAACATGTAGTTTTGTTTGTTTGTTTGCTTGTTTTTTTTACAAAAATTTGACAAATTTACACAGAAAATTGATCTAATATGTTGTTTGTTTTCTGGTTGTAAAATCAATTTACATGGTTAGACTCAACGAAATCGCTCGGGCCGTAAGTGTTCCTAACAGGGCTGTACGGCTTTTTCCGGCCCTGCTCGCGCTTAGGCGTACGGCCCCCATACAGGGATTTTCTTAATAGCGGAGCTCCGGCTCCGTGTTTTGTGTACATCTTTTGATATTGGACGTCAATGTTATGGCCAATTGACACCTGTCAAAACAAGGTATTCGCTGACCAGTAGTACGTGACCATATCGCGGGCTCAAGTTAATACTCATCGAGGTCAGCTGTTTTTTTTTAATTTGACCGCTGACCAGGTACTGATTTTCGATTGGACTGCAGGCTCGAGCCAGCTTTTGGACACCCAAACCAAAACGAGGCTTAATTTTTCACGCGCTTTCTGCGGCTCGAGATTTCACATTCAGTTGGTTTCTTCATTTTAGCATAACAACTTCATCTTCGAAGTTCTCTTTTAATTCGCGTTAAAGGCATGAAAATCAAGAACTACTTGATACTCCGGAAGGTGAATTTTAAACTGATAAAATGGAAGAGCAAAACATTTTTCTCAGGAAATTCTTAAATTTTGGATCCACTTGTACGGCGCCTGGATTGTGTGGTTGAAAAACAAAATGATTTAACGCTTCAAGGGCTTGTTCACTTTATCGCGGCATCTTGCAGCTCACCACGAAAGTTCACTTAACAATTTACCAGCATTAATGGGAGGAACGAGTAGCTCAAACTTGGCGGAAGAAGTTCTTTCTTTGGACAAACCGTTTGCTATTTTGTAGATGCGTGTTTTTACTTTAGTGGATCGATGCGTATTTTCAAGGCGTAGAAAGCTCGACAACACAGGTAACTTAAATAAATTGAAGCTTAGCATTTGTGGTTTAATCGTTATTACTTTTGTTCAGGAATGAAACTTGTATTTTTGTCTCGACTGGATATAAATAACAATCTACTCGTTTTGGACACAAAGTAGCTAGTCGAATTGTTTGTTGTTTTGGAAGCGAACGAGTGTTTTCCTCCGCTTGGCTGACTGTACATGTTTTTTGACGGCAGTGTTTCTATAGTGTTAAGAACTGAAAGAAACGTTTGCCCTTATGTTATTAACACGTAATCGAGTCCTCGTAAAGTATCTCTCACGTTTTGTGCGACGAGGGCAATTTTAGCAAATTTCTGAAAACACAAGTGATATTAATCCTTAATTTTACTCGGCCCCATGCGATTACCTCTCCAAACTATCAGGATTGTTTTCCTTTTTCTCTTTTCTACGACATTTAAGCCTGTCTAGGCTTAACGTACTACGAAATATGTTTGTTAAGCCCGGCTAAAGGTCAAACCATGCGGTGTTGCTCAATACCAGTAAAAATTAATAATCGTGGAGCTCTGCTTTTAGGCTTGGCTAAATCTATATATTTGTTTCACAGTGAAAGCACGCGCGGGGCCGTACGGGTCATATGATAAATGTCCAACTTGCTTGAACGAACCTTCGCTAAGCCTGCTTTAGTAGGGCACGTCAGCATTTCCTGACTGACAGACTGGTTCAAGAGAATATGAACTTTCCTCTGGTAGCTGTTTACTTGTTCTGCAAGGAAAAATGTAAAATTGTCAACGGAGAAACCTGTAAAGTCTGTTTAAATCTGTCTCAATAGGCCTGCTGCGAAAATGAAAAATGTAGGTGTCATTGTGCTCTTTGACTGATGGATAGGACTTTGAAAATCTAAGTTTCACATTAAGAGGCCCACAGTGAAGTGAGCTTTGAGGCGACCTTTAATGGTGCGTCACCAAACAATAATTATCATAAATTAAAATATCAGTACCTACCCACCAATACACATGCCCCAATGAACGGAGAAATGAGCCCTTTCTCTTATCCCGACAGTCTAGCCTAACTATATCTCTTGTTAGGGCAACGTTAATTACATCAATGCCAATGCAGATGGGGTATTACTCACCCGGCGCAGCACATTTCAGCTGGATATGTTCAACCGTCTGGTCCCAAGAATGTTTCGTGCCTGAAAGAACACAGGTTTCTTAGAAACAGCAGTCAGTCCAAACAGTCATTCGGTTACTATTGTATTAGACTGTTAGCAGTCGCCTTCTGTACAGTCAAGATTGTTAGTCATGGACCCTCTTGACTATCCAAAAGGAATTGCTACCAGTCTAGAGCGTGTTCTTTGGGAATATTCTGGTCATTCTTATTCCAGGAAAAAAATGAATACCGTCATTCAATTGAGTGTGGTAAAAACAAAACCAAACCAATTATCTTATTGTTACTTTTTTCACGGGACTTAATTTTCGCGATTTTCAAAAAATTGCAGTGCTACGTCACGTGCTTGGCGTCCCGCGCCCAACTTTCCCGCCAAAACTGTCCCAAAACAACGCATATTTTGCGTATCACGAGTAAACAGTATTCTGCCCATTCTGCTATCGCGAGCAGCATGAACCATGGTTTGTACAGAAAATGCCAATCAAATTTCAAGCACTTTTCAAGGCCGCTAGACCAATTTTCAAGCACTTCATCTCTCCGCTTAAATTGAAACACGAGAACACAAAACAAAAATGTCTCTGCACAGTAAAGCACATGGTGGGCTACCCCATACCTTTATCGATGTGAAATCGAGGCCAAAACCGTTTAAATGAAGTAATTGTTCAAAACGTAAGAATTTTGATGAGGCATCAATGTTGACGCGAAGTTTGACGTTCTCCAAAAAGGAAACTTGCTAAACATGAGAATGAGATATCTTAAATTTCAAGAACTTTTCAAGAGGTAACATAAAATTCAATGCTTTCAAGGACTCAAGTGAGATTCAAGGACATTTAAAGACGGTGGCTAAATTCAAGAGCTTTTCAAAACTGCACGAGCCATGTGAAAGGAAAGCTATTCCCTTCAATCTGCAAAGATAAGTGCTAAAAAAACATGCCGTGTAGCTCAATTTGGAAAAGACTGGGACCGAGTGGCTGCGCAAGCGATTGTGGGAATGTTTTGGGGACACGTATAGAGAAGAAACATTAGCATCTTCCCAGACAATCCCATAATCCCTCAAGTGTAACTATCGATCCCAGTCTTAATCTTTTCCAAAGTGAGCTATACACTTTATTCCAAAATGGCGGCCAATTTATTATTCTTTTGTTTGCATGTTAATTAGCCCTCTATGGTGGCCTAGAACTGCCATAAGGATTTTTGGTGTTTTTTTGATCTTTTTCTCTTATATTTTATTTTATTTTACTTATTCAGTTTATTGTTTTTGTTTTATTTCATTTCATTCGTTTGATTTGATTTGATTTCATTTTCAAAAACAATTTCTTATGAAAATGAAATTAAAGCAAATAAAAACGCTTTGTCTAAAATGAAATTGATATGAAAGTAAAGTCAATTGAAAACAAATTAATTAAAAGCAAATGAAAATTTTATCACCGTGGCCTAAAACTGCCATAGACCAAGATGCCTTGGGGGCGGCTTGTACTTCCAAGATGGCGGCGCCGAAGATCGATGTGTCTAGATACCCGGCAGCCGGGAACTGATTTCAAACAACTAGATACCCGGAAGTCAGAAATTTTGACCAATTTTCTCGAAACAGCTCGTTTAATTCCTCTAAGAACATAAGATGTTTGTTTAGAAATCTCAAGCGATTGCAAATATTACCTTGGGTTAAAAGTAGAAGCGACTATCGAGCTTGGGCGTAGACTGAAATCTCAATGTTTTCGACACTTAGAAAATACTCAAGTTCTGACACACTGAGTCAACTCCCAATGAATATCTGCAGAAATTATCAACGAAACCTCACCAGGGTATTTAGTGTTTGTTCAGAAATGCCAAGCGATTCTAAACAAAGGTTTAGTATTGTTGTGAACAAATTCTCCGAGCTTGCATTAAGCATATTCCAGGGGCACCCAACGAGCCAAATCAACCAAAAGCTATGGAAAGGCATTTTTAAGTAGCTTATGGTGTTTCAAGTCTCTTTAAAGTGATGTATTCATAAGCTAGAAGAAGTTGATCTGTTCGGATTCCCTAGCTGAAGTTTTAATTGTCCGAAAATGTTAGGGAACAAAGTCTTCCTTTGAGAAAATGCGAGCTGAAATGAACTTTCCACGAACTTTCTAGGGAACTATTTTCTTTCCGAAACTGCTAGCTGACGTTTTTGACTGTCAAAAGCAGCAATTACGACCTTTCCGAAAATCTCAGGGGCTATAATTTCCCAATTACGAATCTTTTAGGCCACGTTTTAGTTCCGAAAATCCGAGTGCACTCTTTAATCGACGCCGAAAACTCAAGGCGAATTTCCCTCCACCAAACAGATATCTACCGAAACTTGTCGTTGGGTGCCCCTGATATTCTTCAGAATCTTGACTCACGGGTACGGTTTTCAAAATACTAGATGCCCGGCAGTCGGAAATTCACGTCCAATATGCTCGAAATATCTCATTTAATTTTTGTAAAAACATCAGGAAGTTGTTTAGAAAACTCAAGCGATTTCAAACACTGCTTTGGGCTTGAAGTAGAGGCAACTGTCGAGCCTGGGGCATAGAGTGAAATCTTCATAGTTTCGACACTTCAAAAATATTGACAAGTTCTGACACACCGAGCGTGACGTGACTTATCAGCTCTCGGGAAATATCGACAAAACGTGTTGTCCAAACCTCCCCAGAGCATTTCATGTTCGTTGGCATAAATCCCAAGCGATTCTTAAGGAAGTTTTGGTATTTTATTGCATGAAAATTTCGTGCTTACACAAAGCATATTCTTTGGAATCTTCACTTAAGGGCACGGTTTTCAAAATACAAGATGCCCGCAGTCGGAAATTCTCACTGTACTTTCACGAAAATCTCTCTCGGCATCTGCTGAGTCTACTCGATTTCCATGTAAAATTATTAAGAGTCTATAGTCTTACCAGATATCCCCTATAGAAATGTTCCTCTGAGTTACAAACTACGTAAAAAATTTTATATTAAACGAGCTGTTTCGAGAAAATTGGTCAAAATATCTGGCTGCCGCGTTTTTTGAAATCAGTTCCCGGCTGCTGGGTATCTAGACACGTCGATCTTATATCGAAGTATCGAAGACGCCTCTCTAAAGTTCTTATGCTCCAAGCATAACAATCGAAATCTCTTAACATAAAATCTAAAATCTCCTCGCGGCGAAGACCTGCTGTCACATAATCTTTCAGCTTTTCTCTCAACTTTAAGTCCTCTTTCCAAGAATCCTGCCGCCGCCATCTTGGAAGCACAAGGCGCCCCCAAGGCATCTTGGTCTATGGCAGTTTTAGGCCACGGTGATAAATTTTTCATTTGCTTTTAATTTAATTTGCTTTCAATTGACTTTACTTTCAAATTAATTTCATTTTAGACAAAGCGTTTTTATTTGCTTTAATTTCATTTTCATAAAAAATTGTTTTTGAAAATGAAATCAAATCAAATGTAACGAATGAAATGAAATAAACAAAAACAATAAACTGAATAAGTAAAATAAAATAAAATATAAAAGAAAAAGATAAAAAAAACCACCAAAAATCCTTATGGCAGTTCTAGACCACCATAGCCCTCTTTGCCTCATTTTCACTTCAAAATTCTTTTGTATTTTGTACATGATGACGAGGCAAAGAGGGCTAATTAACATGCAAACAAAAAATAATAAATTCGCCGCCATTTTGGAATAAGGTGTATTCGCTCTTGGGCCTTACCTGCACCAGAAGCCAGCGGACCAAACAGAACCAATAGTTCCACTGTGTCTCTGAAGAATGTAAATTTAGCATGCGTTTCATCCCATTCCTCTAGCGTCCATTCCTGTATGCTAGATTGATGACAAAAAAACATTACGGGAAAACCCGCATACAGTCAACTCTCTCGTAAGCGGACACCCTCGGGAATTGGAAAAAGTGTCCGTTAGTAGAGCTGTCCGCTTACGAGAATTATTCCCGTACGAGACATGAGAGTTAATTAGCGGGTGTTAATTACATGTTTTATTGGGTAACCAAAAATGGCCACAAACTGAAACTCTAATTTATTGATGTCAAATGTTAAAAGTCGAAAATAAAAAAGAAGTAATATGCAGTATACTTTGTACATTGTTTTAACGTCGGACTGTTGTTTTCTTTTGTTTTCGTTTGACAGCTTTCTTTCCCGCGGACAAATGGAGATTTGACAAAACCGATCTCCACTGTTTTGTTGCTCTGTCAAAGGTCAGAGTATTTTTGTTGATTAATTGCAAATTAAAGACAAATTTCATTGCCAAGTGTCAATTATTATACACGGGGTGTCCGCTTACGAGAGTGTGTAAACAAAAGAAAAATCCAATTTTTCATTTTCAAAACTGTCCGCGTCCGCTTACGAGAGAGTGTCCACTTACGGGAATATGTGAATACGGAGTTTCACTGGGAGGGGAATTGAAAAAAGTGTCCGTAAGTAGACTGTCCGCTTACGAGAGTGTCCGTTAGCGGAGGGTTGACTGTATTAGACCCCCTTTAGAAAAGTACCTGTTCTAGTCTAAAAAATTGGAAAAATGTTTTTATTTTATAGAATTAATTTAAAACTGTTAATTCATAAATCAAGTAAAACAAGGCCATGCATTATAATTGTTGTGTTCTAAAATGGTTTAGCATAAATCTACTAGCGTTCTGTCACAAATACCGTTCTCTGAGTGGCTACGCTATCTATTCTGTGATAGATAGTGAGTACCGGTTGTCAACAAAACAGCGGCCGCTTTTTCACGTTTTCGAAGTGTCTGCGTGGAGGATTTAGATAATTCACTTGTTTAGTTTTGAACAACCGGTAGATTTATACAATAACAATTGGATTATTCGATCTCAATTTCTATGCGTGATAGCTGATTCGGGATGCGCCCTCACCAGCTATCACCCGATAGAAATCTCGATCTCATAATCTAATTGTTAATTAGCTTTGATTTATTGATGTTTCCCCGGTATAAAAGCATTGAGAGAAATTATAAACAATGGACAGTATCAATATTCTTCCAGTCAAGCTATTTTTGCTCCAGAATATAATTTCTATTACGAGGCTGAATCAACACCAGTCCTAATGCTTGAAGTTTGACCCCCTTGCACATCTTCGTTAGCAAGATATGGTAAGGTAATACCATTTGTAATCTTAGATATGAATATTTATATATTTATTGTAACTTTTATAATAATAATCTTTTATTAGGAAACTTCCATCACATGACGTGGTTTTCAGAAAGGTCCTATTGTAACGTTTAACGCAATTCAGTCTTGGAAGACTGTCATGTTGATTTCAAATAAACTAATTATTTATCACTTATCTAAGACAGTGGAATAAACAGAACATTTTTGACATACCTCTTCAGTAGGTCATACTTCACCTTCGAAGGACTGCTTGAGCTGCGATTCTGATGGAAAAAGAAAAACAGGACACCTTACAAAAGACAAGGGAAAAAAAACGCTGTGTCCAGTGGTTCCCAACAAAAGTACAGTCCTCAAAATCATACACGCAGAACCCGAGTGCGATTTTCATCAAACGGGTAGTGCAGTGAGTCAACAGTATAAATTATCATTATCATTATAATTGTGTCAATAACAAAATGCTCGAATGTGATTGGTTCTTAACAGCCTTTATTTGTGGCTTAATTGGCTGTTTCAGGTCCAAACTGTCCGATTTGAGCTGTCCGATTACAAACACCTGTAATCGGACAGGCCAAATCGGACAGTTACCTTATTTGGGTATGTTGAGCAGTAGTTGCTATGTCGTGTCATTTGCCAATCTTCGCGCTTTGCAAAATAGCAACCATTTCCAGTGTCGGATAATTTGCATTCGAACCTTTGGTTATTTTGTACAATACGTTTTACAATATTTTGTTGTTGACACAATTAATTGGTAATCGGACTTCATGTCGTACAATTCAGGGGTAATCGTGCTCGTAATTTCAAATCAGTCTTGCGCTACGCGCTCGGCCAATTTTTAAATCACTTGCCCGATTACTCCCTGAATTGTGCTCCACTCAGTCCTATTACCATTACTTATAATTATTATTATTATTATTCGACTTTTTTACGCTAGTTTTTTATTGTTTGTCACATTTTCTGGAAGCCGACCCATTACTTTTTTCAAATAATTTATAGCTTCATGTTAAACATGAACACAACATTTTCGAAATTCGAAAATTTTAGTTCTGTTAAAGTGTACATAAAAATTTGAGAGTGCGTTTTTTTTTAAACAGCATTTATCCTTGTAAATAGGTTTGTTGTAAATATGTAATATGTGTAAATATTATTATTATTATTATTATTATTAATTAGTTTGGTTGTAAACAAGAATACCTTGATCTCTTGATTGATCAAATGAAGTTCTTCTTCTTTCTTCCTTATTGTTCTTTTAAGCTCTTCTTTTCTTTCTTTCAACTCTTGATTTTCACTACATTTGAGTTGACAACAAATTAACCAATTACGTAAGCTAAGGCAGACTTAAGTCCTGTAAAGGCACTAGTCCATCAGGGGATACCCAACATCCCCTCACAGGACGCTAGTTGATTGCAGGAAAAGCCGCAGGAATTTACTGGAAGTACAATGTATTGCTAACTCCCCCTTGACAGGGAGTTTTTTTTTTTTAATTACTTCAGGGTCAGCCATCTTGAATTGTGAAAAAATTAAGGTGGCTTTAAACCTCTTCCACATTATTATTATTATTATTATTATTATTATTATTATTATCATTATTATTATTATTAAACCTTGGGGGGTGGGGAGGGTAAAAGATTACACTATTCCTATGGTGACCTACTATCGCAAGAAAATAATCATAACTTGTTCAACAAGGCATTTACCAGATACTTTTTTAGAGTTCTGTAAGAACTAATAAAAAACGCAGTATGGTTGCACTTACTGAACCAAAAAGTATAAAACAATGACGGAAAGTTAAAAACCTTAAAAATTAATAAGATGGCAGGGAGATGACTCACCTTCGAAGACTGGATTGCTTACTCTCAAGTTCAGCAATTTCTGTAAGCAAAAATAAACAAATAAACAAACAAAAATAAGCCAACAGTAACAACAAACAGTAAGAGTTATGTTATTCAGAAAAGGCTCAATGAGATTGTGTTCATTATTGGTGAAAGCTAGAAAGGCTGAAAGTGTAAGTAACACAGATTGTAGACAAAAATGGCTTCCTTTGCATAAAGAAAGATACGAAGGACGTTTTTTTAGGAAACTTAATTTTGTTTCTGATCTTTCTAAGGCATAAGTATAAAGAAAGGAATAAGGGTTACCTTCTTCACTCTTCTGCAAAGCTTCAGTCACAGTCTGTTGCTCCACTGCCACCTTTGCTTGCTGCTCAAGTTTCTAAACAAAAGGAGAAATTACAATCAGTTTGTGACAAAGCAATGGGGACGTTGGCTGCATGTTCTCCACCCTATGATGGCGTAGCATTTCAGCCCATTGCAGATTCAACTGAACTGTCAATAAAGCCTAGCAGTTACAACATGGACGACCTGCTGCTTTCTAGAGTTTGAAAATTGAAAATGACATGGATGGGAAATTTGTTTAGCTTATGACTTGCCCCTACCCTTGCAAAGATTGCTTCCTCAAAGCTTAATGACAGAACTGAGGTTACTTCAGTACTTATGTTGCCACAACAACTTCCTAGCATCTTCTAAAAAGCTTTAGAAAATCAGCCTGTTTCCTTCTGTTAGTTTTAGTTTTAGAATGTTTAGGTTGGTGGTGGCAAGTTGAAGTTCAATGATCCTGTACTCATCAGTTCTTCTCCACACTATGGAGGTGCAGAAGGCCTCTTACAAGGTTTCTGTGACAACACAGGCTTTGGGGACGTGCTCAGACCATCACCCAAACTCCACCCAGCCCAAACCCGAGATGTGTGTGAGGTCAGACCACATGCAGCACTGAGAACTGCATTGATAACTGTGTGGGATCTTTTACATGTACATCCCCTTCACACTTCACCCGTAGAGGTGAAGACAAGCTTTAATAAAGGGGCTATGTCATACATACATACATACATACATATATACATATATACATAGATACATACATACATACATACATACATACACTTTATTTACCCTCGGATTTTTGGAGTAGCTTATGCAGCTAATATCTCCGAGCATTTAACCATCAGATGAGAGATAGACCACCACACCGGGAACTACGTCCCCTACTCTTTTCGAATAGTGTGTGGGTTCTTTTATGTCCCACAGAATCAGTTGTGAAGAGTTGTGAGACGGGGCCTACGGTTTATCGTCCTTATCTGAGAAGACTAGAAAGTCTATCCATTTGCAGCAGTTAAATTACAAAGGCAGCACTTTCTCCTCAATTATTAAAGACTCTGAGTGTTGGTCCGTCCAGGGTGTGAACCCGCGACCTTCCACACGCTAGTCTGGTGCTCTCTCTACCACTGAGCTAACCGGTCAGCGGTTATTTTACGGTCTTTGGGGCAAAATTCGGGTTAATTTAAGACTTAAAGAACATTTTTTAAACACAAATTGGTCTTCGATCTCCAACAGAAACACAAAAAGTTGTTTTTTTTTAAAGAAGACCAATGCATAATCGGCTTGTGATGTTTCCTAATAGACAGGAAAGCTGGAACTTAAAAAACAGCGGCCCACATTTTTTCAAGTTGCAATCGGTTTCCATCCTGACCATCCATAGGTGAGGAGTCTTATTTTTTATCTCACTGTACTAGCAGAGTAGTTTTGAACAAAACTGGAGCGTTATTTTGAGTTTCCATTGGTATAAACATCTCCTGTGGCTTGTCAAATTCATACCAAAACCTCGTGACATAAGCCCCTTTAAGGCCAATGGCTTAACGTCACTGCCAGTGACGTGATCATCTGACTTGTAACAGTTGTTCAGCATGCAGCCAGTTTGTGGTGAAGTCTGGTGGCAGTGCCCTTCCAACTGAGTTAACCGAGCAGTCGTTATTGATCATGTAATCATTTTGCGTAATTGGGGATTAAACCAATGGCACATGGAAAAGGGTGAATTTCAGGCAACTTTGGAGAAAACAGAGGGTTAACAGAACTTATGACAAGTCCAAATGAAGTTACATGTACATGTGTAAGTACCTTCTCTTGAATACTGTACCTTTTTACTCTGTTCAAGACATGACTTGATGCCCTTTATATCTTTGTCCAAGTCTTCATCCACTGGTGGAAGCACAATAAAATGGAAATCAAACTACAGTCTAAGGGTGTGTTTCTTTGGGAAAATCCGAAATTTAGGATTCATGATCCATGCACTTTTTTGGCAAATGGATACAAAAAGTAGTACCTTTGGCAAGCGGTCGTCTTGTGAAAATCCGCCATATTCTCGTCATTTTGTCAGCTTGGTCACCATCAAGGTGAGTTTTTTCGTGAAATTGATGTTCGGGTTGTCATGGCTAATGGAAAGACATCCATTATTTTTCGTTTCTTTGGTGGTAACGAATCAGAATGATCTCAGATCAAAAATCCAATCTTGGATTCTCCCAACGAAACGCACCCTAAGTCTTTGTATTATTATTATTATTATTTATTTATTTATTTGCCATTTTCACAATATTTACTTTTAATACACCTAAGTTAGTGGCGAGGAGACCTCAGGAAACCACAAGGCTTATAGGAGAGGCCACCTCGAAGGATAATATATAAGTACAAATTGGTGCTGTGTGAGTGCGGCATGACAGATTCAGGATTGTTTAAATAAAAATTCTAACATTTTTTTCTTGAAGGTAAGAAAACTTGCTGAAGAGATAATTGAAGTAGGGAGAGAATTCCAAATCATAGGACCTTGAAAGAGAATTGTAAATTGCTTAATGTTTGTATGACAGAAATGAGGGCGGTAACATCCAGCCGTCCTGGTGCCATAATTATGAATTTCACTACTTGTCTGAAACAAATTGAGGAACATTGGAGGCAACAATTGATTGTGATAGTAAAACATAAACTTGGCTATTTGGAATGAGTTCACTTGAAAAATATCAAGGATACCCAATTTAGCAAATAATGGAGCAGAATGTGCTCGATAATCGGAATTGGTGATGGCTCGCACAGCACGCTTTTTATGTTGAAAGCAATACATATTATTATTGACCTGGGATGCATTCATTTTATTGAATTCTGGAACAATAATAACTTGAACGTCCTGTTAATTTTACATCTCAAGCAGCTCTGAGGATGAATACCTCTAAACTTGTTGGCATGTGATATTATTAAAATTAAACAGCCATTTTTTGCTACACGGTAACCCCAAAACCCCAGCACGTTGTAGTCATGTTTGAGGGATGAATTATGTAATCATTGTAATTATAATCATTGTGCATGATTATTTTTGCATTAAATAAAGTTTATTATTATGATAATGATAATTATTATTATGATAATGATTATGATTATGATTATTATTATCCAGAAGGACATGATGATCAACAAGATAAAACTGGTTTAGAAAAGACTGAAAGAACAGTCGCTCCTCTTGTATGACTGTCTCAAAGCCTCACTTCAACCCTTAACCACTAACAGTGACCAGCATGTAATTAAACTCCTGGCATTGGTACTTGATTTAAAGCATAAAATTCATGGGAATAAACAAAATGATCAGCAAAAATGGAATGCAATGATGACTGAACAGATTCTCCCAGCTTATACCATAGGACACATCTGGAGCTCAGTGGGGAGAATATTCATATTGGTCCCTGGGCTTGAAGGGTTAATTGACACAAGTATTTGAAGTGAATGGTGTATAGACTGTTACTTCAGACAACTTACTTTTTTCAAGCAGTTTAAAACAATCATCAACCATCACCAGGGATTCGTCAACAATGTGCACATCTGCAGCAAGGCCTTGATGGTTTTCCTGAAAAATAATGCCCACACTAGCTTACAGCTGAACTAAATTAGCCATGCTTAACAAAAATGATTTTTATCTCATGCAATAGATAAAACCCAAGAGATTCAACATATTTTATTGTTTTATTTATACCTATTAAACACTAGAGAAGGGAGAGGAAACAAGAAAAATAAACTTACCACCAGTTTAGTCAAAATCTTTTTGTTAAGCTGATGCTTTCTCTCTTTCCATTCTCGAGTGGCTACTTTGTTGCATGCAGAACGTAGGCGCTGAGCATCCCTCCGCATGGCCAAACGCTAAACGTTAAACAAAGACAAACAAGAGGCTCCAATTAGCCTAACCTCGGGCCTGCAAAATACACATACCTAATTTAGCACTAAACAAAAGAAAAGAGAGTAGTCTGTCCTTCTTACATCGGATGCATTGTGCTTGTGTTTGTGTTTTAACTTCTTTGCAGTGTATATCCATAAACCACTATCAACATATAATTTATCCCTTTAAAATTGCAAAATTGCTATACAGCTCAACCATTGATAACAATAATTATAACACTAAGAAACGCAAAAAAAGGTGCTGATAGCAGGAGTCCAACCTGGAACACCTGCATCACAAGCAGTGACAATGACTGCTAGGCCATGGTAACCTAAAAATTATCCCCAAAAAGTTTCATAATTTGTTCACCAATGATTTCTTTGATACCACCAAAAAGATTATAGCATAATAAAGATTGGTAGTGATGATCCATCAAAATAAAGTGTTTGAAAGTGCTGGAAACTGGTGTGAGCCACCTTAATTACCTCCTGTTTAGTAGCAGATTGTGCTTCCAAAAATACTTGAGGGTTTGAGGCATTTAGATCCATCTCCTGCTGCTCAACTTTTTCCTTCATCCTAATGACAAAAACAAAATTTTATTTTGTAATAACAGGGTTCCCACTCACTGGAATGGAAAAAGTTCCCTGATATTTCCCTGAATTTTCACTGATAACAAACCAGTTTGTCACTGGCCACCGAAGAAACATCCTTGGCTAATAAAACCAGATATGAAGACACCGAAATCAATTCATTTGCAAGAATTTTTAGAAGTGACATTACCTTTATCAACAAGGAATCTCCTTTCCAAACCTCAACGCTAACCAAAAGTAAACTTCCTTGACTTTTCACTGAATTTCAGGTAAAAATTAGAATTTCCCTGACTTGATACACAACTCCCTAACTTTTCCCTGACCTCGAAAAAAAAAAAAATTTTTTTCCCTGATTTTTGACAGACCATGGAAACCAAGAAAAGAGGCTATCTCTGGATTAACTGAAAAAATGCTTTTATGTGGCTAAATGTAATTTTTTAGGCAAGGTTAAACTCAAGACAATGCTGGCCAGCAGCGGTCTCCTTCTTTTTTAAATACAGGGTGACCCCAGGGTTTTTTCAGGGCCACAGTAATTTTACAAGGTCAAGCCATTTCGCTCATGTCGCCTGTTACGCTCTGTCCTTTAGCCTTCGGCGGCTCCCAGCCCCTCCCTCCCTCTGGTGGAGTTTGTAGTAAGTAGTGAATTCTCTCTTCCACTGAGTAATTCATTGTGATGGTGCCGGGTGGTTGCTGCTCACGGGGTTATCATGGCTACCCATTGCACTTGGTTGCTGCTCCCACAGACTTCCAGGGTCCTTCCCCACACTCATCTACATGTATTGGTGATGAGTTTGATTGTTTTTAAATACAGCACTCACTCTGATATTTCTGCTTCAATAACTGGGATTGCCTCTTCATAACATGCCACTTTGGGTGCACACACAAGTGATGCAACAATCTTATCTTTTGCAGTTTGAGATGGATTTATCTAAAAAGAAGATCAAAGTACAACTGTGAAGAAGTCGTGGATATGTAACCTTATTTGCAATAAGCCAAGGTGACTTGAGAAAACGGCGTTTTAACTACAATTAGTTTAAACACGTAAAAACTCTTCCTGCAAAGTGTTTAACAATATTTTAATACGTTTAAATCGCCAGCTCTTATGAGAGTCATTTTTTTTGTTCATGAGCTTAATGCTATTTAATCTCGGGATGCATATTTACTGTTAGTATTTACATATTTGCGTTTGAATGAATTATCGAGACAGGGAGATATCGTGAGAATTAAAACAATGTGCTCCTTTTGAAAGCTGAACAGGTTTCTGTCTTGTCCGTATGGTCGGATAAATATCAGACAAAAGGACGATTTTGCCAAAACGAAGCCAGCCAAACACTGCAATATTTCGGGGAAATTGCTGTCGAACAGATGCAACCGAAATTTGACATATGCAAATTACGCTTTTTACTGCTGATGTGAAATGCAACATTTGCCATCGTTTTCTTAAATAATCATTGATGCCATGTTTTTGGATATTAAAGTAAACAAGTTTCATTCAAAACTTTTAATGAAAAAATGGCATGTTTAGTTAAAACGAAGAGTATTTCTCAAAGCAAGCTTGTGTTTACATTGTGGCTAGACGCGATGGCGCCAAAAAAATAATAATTTGATTTTAGATTGCATTCTTCTTGTTAGAATGTTATTTCCAACGCTGAAAATGGCTTCGAGAATGCAGCTTTATTTGTGTCAAAAAGTTTCCTTCATCAATTTCTGTGCACACTTGTAAAATATCTTGGGTTGAACGGCTCACATTTTTTCCACAGATCATGAATTGGATGAACGTAGGAGAAGCTGCGCTTGTGACGGTATATTGTTTATAATTTCTTTCGCCGTCTGGCTGATTGATCGAATGTTCCTTTTGCCATTTGTTCGTTCGATCCGAGCCGAAACAAAGTTACATTACTTTAATTTTTTCATTCCGTTCATCAATTGAAGGCCTCGGAGCATAACCATCCTATGTCGAATTTTGGGTTGTTTTTCGATTTTGCCCGAATTGTTGCATGTAAACTGCAATTCGATTGAAAGAAGATGTAATGCAACTTGCAAACCACTCCCATGGAAGGTTGGTTTCTTGGTGTACGTAAGAAAAAATGCATTTCTGGATTCTGGATGAATCAGTCAAAAAAATACCATACAATGTGTTTCCATCGAATTGCAGTTCACATGCAGAAATTCAGACAAATCCAAGCAAAATCGAAAAACGACTCAAAATTCGACATAGGATGGTTATGCCCCGAGCCCTTCAATTTGACTGTTGCTCCTTAGACATACTATTTCGGAAAATCGATATCTATTTTGTACGCCGTTGACATATCGATTTGTTTATATCTGAGTGAGTGACAAATTTGCATAATCTGACCCCCAACAACAGTTGTTCCTACGCTTCACATATCCACGACTAAAAAAGCATCTGTCAGTATTACAACAATTATCAAAGTGAGGAAATGTCAAGGCCAAAAAATTGAAATAAATGATTTAAAGGCCGACATTCACCTGATAGGCTTTGCAAGTATTTGTTTTTGTTTTGAAAAGGCTCTTTTGTTGAACCCTACAATCTGATCGGCTAGATCTTGATGTGGATGGAGTTTTCGTATACAGAAATTGTACCCTGGCATGCAATGCATCTTGGGTGAATTCTGTCATGCCCAAATAGGATTGTGGTTATTATCAAAATAAGAAAAAAGAGTGGCTTGATTCTTTCAACTGAATGGTGCTTTATGCTTATAAAGGTACGGCACTAAAACAAAAGATCAAAAGGACAAAAAAAAAAAAGGCTTATTGATAAATTCTCTACCAAGGTTGCCATTCACTGACATAGAAAAAATTCCCTGACATTTCCCAACAAGGAATCTCCCTCCCAAACCTGGTGGCTAGACAAGAGTGAATACATAATACCCTGACTTTTCACTGACTTTCTAGACAGTGAGTAGTCTCAAATTTCGGCAATGGATTGTGAAGGCGGAAAATACACGCGTGGGCAAAATTGCAAGGAGATACGACGTGAGGGGAGCGCCGAAAATCTCTAATTTTTGGCTTTCGGCGCTCCCCTCACCAATTTGTGTGCGTGCGTGTTTCTCCCGCCCCACAATCCATCGCCGAAATTAGAGACTACTCGCAGACTACAGACTTTCAGGAAATAAAATTAATAATTCATCCCTGATCCCTCTCAAATAAGCCCCACCACCGCTTCTAGTTAGTCTCCCCCTTTAGAGGGAGAACGTTATTAAGCCTCCTTGTTCATTCATGGAAGTACATGTATTCACCCCAGTCATTCATGGGGCTACTCTGGTACTTTTCTTAAAGGGTTCTTTGCGACATGCAGGTTTTCATTTCTGTTTTTATTATATGGCAGCTAGCTGGCTCTTTCAGTGGTCAAGACTCATGAATCAATTCTCCTGCTGTGATTGGCTACCCGCGAGGTCAAGATGGAGCCACCTTGGACCACTCTGGATAGCCAATTCGTCCCACATTTTACTGTCTTTTAATAGTGTCCTTTGAGTTATAAAATATACCCTTTATTGACCAAGTTGGTTTGGTCAAGATGGTGGGGTATTGGCTTTGTTCTTTTTTGCATGTTCATGGACCTCAACTTCGTACCGGTCCATAAACATGCAAAACAAGAACTTGGCCAGCATCCCACCATCTTGACCTTACGCTTGGCCAATAACCCACATATACTGCCTTAGTCTAAGCACGCACTCACCGAAATGGAAGGAGCAATACTCCTGCGTGTGTTGACCTTTGTGATGAAGACTATTTCTGTCAAGTCAAGGAACTCCTTCAAGGTAATGGGTCTTCTGCAAGTGAAATCAATTTAAACAGTATTAACCCTTTAAGTCCCGATAGTGCCATATGGCACAAGATGCAATTACATGCTCATTATTCAGTCAAGTTGCATGAAATTTGCACAACTAAAAGATCTTGGAAAGATCTGCACATTTAAGGCATAATATCATGCCCCCTCCTATATAACATTTGATTTACCACCCCTGCAACTTTTGGAACTTTTTCTCTTTGTACTTTTTAGACCAAGTTAATATCTGACAACAAGCAATGCACTGAGAGCTGCAAATTAAGCTATAGTTTAGGGGGATACCCAATGTGTACAAGAAACAGGAAAATTTTTAACGTTTTTATTTTTTCATTTTGGGCACTTGTCAATCCAATCTGTGGCCTCCTCCATTTCTTTTGGTGTGATTTGTAGCATACCCCAGAAAATACCTTTCAAATGGTACATCACATGTGGTCTCCTGGTTCATAGTTACCGATTTAGAAAAACTTGGCATTTCCCTCGGGACTTAAAGGGTTAATAATATGTAAATTAAGCCCCATCATGGGTAAGGTTGGGTAATTATGGCACACTAGCCACAGGATGCCCAAATGACTGGAGATTAAGCTGTCTCTGTGGCATATAGAAACTAGAGGTTCTGCTTCTTGGCCCTTTGGATATGAAGCTATGGCACATTATGGCAGAGTTACTGTGCTTCGGTTTAAGCTGCTGTTACATGTTGAAACTTTTAGCTGAAACTTGTGTGCAACGGCACGGCGAAACAAGTTTCAGCAGGAGTTGCACCGTGTAACATGGTCGGTTTCGTGAAACTTTTTCGAACTTCCATTGCGAGACAAGTTTCATGAAAAGTAGAACCCCTTTCTACTTCTGCAATGGTTGCAACGATCACAATGGTGATAAAAACAAGAGTTTCACTTGGTAACACCACTTTGTGAAACTGGTCTCGCTTGGTCTCTCATCGCCGTTGCACACAAGTTTCAGCTAAAAGTTTCAGCGTGTCACAGCAGCTTTAAACTTCAATCCAGCATTAGCGTTGATTGGCTTTTGAGCAACAATTCTGAGGACTCCATTAAAGAACTGACTCTTTTCAAAAGTCTGACTTAAAAACAACTGTTCTGTACATTTTACATTTCTCTTTGCATCATTTTCCTTAGGCTACACAATACCAGCTGTATTGTAGTATAGACTTACTGTGTAACATTCTGGCTTTCTTTGACTTCAGCTAAGGTGGTCAATTCATGATCAGAGCTAGATATGGCATCTAGGTCAGCTTGCCCTTGGAGGCTCTCGGTTTTCTTTATATCGTCAAACTCTTCTTGGTTATCACAGGTGGTTGACAGCTCTGACTTTGATGTTTCTAGCTGCTTTGGTAATTCCCACATCTGCAAATGTTGTGACACGTTCAATTCTGTGGTTTCATTTAAAATGTGGGCAGCGGTTTCTTGATTTGTCACCAGACTCAAGGTTGCACTTACACTATTGCATGTAAGTTGCTTGAACGGTGACTTGAACATTCCTTGGCCACCAGGTTCATGTGAAATTGTCCTTCCAGGATCAGAGCTGGGTATCACCTCTACATCAACCTGCTCACAAAAGCTCTCTATTTTCTGATCACTAGTACTATTAATTTCCTCATGGCTATCACAGGCTGCTGTCAGCTCTGACTTTGAAGCTTCTAGCTGTTCTTGCTTTTTCTGAGCCTGCTTGTACTGTGCTGTGTTCAACGCTTTGCTTTCATTCAATCTGTTAGCTGCAGCCTCTTGACTTCTGGTCAAATTCAAGGTTGCACTTGCACCATCACTTGAAGCTTGCTTAAACGGAGATTTGATCATGCCTTGGCCAAAGCAAGATGTAACATCCATGCCAGTGGGTTCGTAGATGCTCTTCCGTTTTGTCTTTTGCAAACTGTTGTCAAGAAGCCTAAAGCTATGACATGCAGTGATTTCTACATCAACATCACCTTCCTTCTGTTGCTGTGCCCCACTATGCCCATCACCAGCACTTGCAGTGGGAGACTTCACACCTGCAACAGAACTCAATGAATCTCTTGTAAAAAGAGGTATTTGGATCTCACTTCTAGAGGAAATGTCACTTCCTTGAAAACTTGAGGGCTTTGATGTCAAAGATGGGAGGAAATATTTGCTGCCAATTTTACTTGATCCTTGCTTGTCACTTGTAGGTGCTGATTGTATTGTAGGCCCAAAGATACTTCTCATGTTCTCTACATCATTGTCAATGTTAACCTGGGTATGACAGGTTGTTAACCCCAACTTAGTTTCATTCCACTGCTGTTGAATTCCCTGACTCGGCAAATCATCTGCTCTATTTAATGCTGTTTTGTTGTATATTCTAACATCTTCCGCGCTTCTAGTGAGTTTCAGAGTTTCATTTATTAGAGTGCTTGAAGCCTGTTTCTCTGGTGATTGTGTTAGCACTGGGCCATAGCAAGATGTGACATCTATGTCTGCAGCCTCATAGATGCTTCTGCGCTTTGCTTTCTGCAAGCTGCTGTCGATAACTTTATAGCTGTGGCAGGATGTCAGTTCTAAGTCATCCTCATCACTTTGTTGATGTCCAGCTGAACTGCATTTTGAAACCTGATCTTCTGTTGTAGTCTTGCTCAGGGATTCCTCATTCAAGCCAAAAGGACAACCACCATTTAATGCACCAGTTGTTTCGTTTACCAGAGAACACTTCATCTCATTGCCAGGATCATCACTGTTTTCTTCAACGGTGCTTCTTCCTTCACATAATGACCTCAAAAAGGCTGAGGAATCTACACTGTATGAGCAATCACTGGCCAATTCATTTTGTTTGTCTTGCAATATTGACCTTGGAAATGCTGATAAAGCATCTTGTTCCCTGCAAACTGTGAAATCTAATACGCTGGTTTTAGCAGCAAACAGCACTGTTTGATCTGGACCTGCAGCTGAAGACTGTTCATTTGATAATATACCACTTCCATAACAGTTTGTTATATCAAGCTGATCAACTGGTTCATACAGTTTGTCAGTTTGGCCTTCTACTGCAAAACAACTTTTAATGGTATTCAACTTTATTCCCTTCTCTGCAGTTTGAGACAATGCTGGTCCATAAGTAGCTGTAAAATCCGTTTCTCCATCCACGTTATCAGAGGGATTAGGTGAACTATGAGAAGATGAACCTTGAAACCTTGAGAAGACATTATGTCCATGACAAACAGTGAAGTCCAATGAGTCAGTGTTTTCTGTAGCAGTGTTAAATACCAATGTGTCTGCCACTGAGGAGTCTTTGCCTGGTATAATACCACCACCATAACAGCTTGTCATGTCAAGATCACCTGATTCCTCAGGACGTTTCTCTGCTTGGTAATTTGTTGTTTGGTCCCTGACACGATAACATGCTTCTGCACCAGAAGAATCATGCATGGAGTAGACAGTAGTAGCTCCCAGGTTGCCGCTAAGGTGCAAGGCTGTTTCACATGTCTCTGGTTTATCGATTGACTTGATCAGTCCTGGACCAAAGCAAGCTGTTACATCCATACCAGCAAATTCATAGATACTTCTCCGTTTTGTCTTTTGTGCTCCCTTGTCAAGAACTCCGAAGCTATGACAGGTTGTAAGCTCAACATTATCATCAAACTTCGCCTCCTCTTGCTCTGTTCCATCCCAAAGTCTAATGTCCTGTGTCCTTGCTAGGTAACTTGATTTATCTGTTATCTCACCCAATGGTTGCCTATGATTACTTGTTCTGATGCCACTAGAAGAAATTTCGTTTCCTTGAAACTTCAAAGATGCAAGGAAAGACTTGCTGTCCATTTTAGCGTTTTCTTCCAAGTTGGAAGGTGTACTGTGATTTCCTTGGAAAAAGGAAGGCTTGGATTTCAAGGACATGAGGAAAGATTTGCTGTCCATTTTGGCATTTTCTTCCCAATCAGTTGGGGATGACAGCGGCGCATTTGGGTAATCACAGAAAAATATTTCTTGCTTTGAACATGTTACATCCAACTCAACATCTCCATCACCACCAAAGACTCTTGTTTGATCCCCCAACTCTATGTTTGTGACATCATTTTGAAGCAACTGAGCTGAATTGTGGCATTGTGTATGCTCCATTTCTTCAGCCTGTTTTCTTGGGCTTTGAGCACTGAAGCAAGAATTAGCATCGACAATTCCACCACGACAGAATGTGATGTCTAGTGGGTGGGGACTTTGGGCTTCATCTTGCGTTACAGCTTGCAACAATACACCCCTGTCATAGTTGATCACTTCATTTTCGACATCCTGATTTATTTGACTGAACTGCACCTCAGGCATTTTCTGTAAGGAGAGTGTTTTTACATACAGTTAACCAAATAATCTTGTTGAATTAGAATGGACAGATAGCCAGGATTATTAACACACCTGGCAACTTCTAATGACAGTGAAGCTACACATGTTTTCCAAAGCAAGTGACAAAAACTGGACAATAATGTATCAAGGCTGTGCTGTGTGAGTTTACTAATAGCTTCTGGCTCTCTGTGACAAATTGGTTAGAAGGATATGCTATATCTGTAAACGTCTTGAGTGCTGCAGACATAACTTTTGGAATTTATGAAAACGATCTTCAATTGATTAATCATATTCTTCTTCTTGGTAAACATATTATTTATCAGTGTCGCAGTTTGTCCTTAAAACCGTCACTGCACCTTGTTGATTGAAAAAGTGAAGTATGCATATAAATTAGAGTCATGGATAGCTGAAAGCAATAATTGCCTTGATATTCATAATAAAAAATGGCAGTCTCTGCTATCAGCACTGTCAATACGTAACAACAGAGGATTGTATGTATTGTTATAAATAAATTTGCTCTTCTTTGTATCATTTTAACAAGACCTATGCTTGTACTTTTACTCTTATTTTTTGGTTCTAATAGCGGCCATTGCTTTGTACGTACTGGTAGTCTTTTTTTTAGTTTCTATATTGTTGTATATTGTGTAGCAATTGAAGGGCTGAAAGTGAAACTATCGTATGTGACAATTTAGCGTCGAAATTTCAAATTGCTTGGAATTGGCTGAATTTTGACATGTGGACTCCATATTTGTCAAAGAACACTGCCCTGTATTTTTTTTGCTGTTGTGCGCTTCGTTTTCGAAAAAAAAACGGGCCTAAAGTACGTTCACACAAACCGTCACATACGATAGTTTCACTTTCAACCCTTCAATTGTGATAAAAATATCATTAAAAAAAGGCTGTGCTCTAAGAAAAAGTTTTGGAAGTTCTTCAGCAATAACTTTTCACCAGCACACCCATAATCTCCGCCTGTTTTGCTCAAGTTGACTTCAACTTCATTTGAAAAGGAAAACCCTGCCCCGGGCACTGCTAAAGCACAGCCCTGATGTATTGAGATGAATTTAGGTTAAATGTAAATCATCTTCATAATGTGACACCCTAACCCAGTAGTGACCTGTCCATGTGTTGGCTTAACAGCCTACCTGCAGTTCCACTTTATACACTTCACTGTGGTCCTCTTGAATGTTGCCTTTCAAGAGTGTATCCAATCCTGAAAAGGAATTGTTCAGTTCAGAGCACCTTCAGTTGTGAATACTCTGTTTAGAGTGGAACTAGTGACCTTCAAGGCTTGAAACAACAGTCAGTCAACAGACAATGTCCGGTCAGAATTGGGTATTGACCGGACAAATCTTTGGATTGCCAGACATGTTGTCCAGTCATTCTATTTGATAATCACAAGAGACAAGTGGTGTTCATGAAAAAAATATTGTGACACCGACTAGAATTTCTCAACAAGTACCACAACTGTTGAGAAATTCTAGCCGGCATCACAGACAACCTAAATCACCTACAGCTGCTGTACAAAGAATCATGTCACGTCCAGATGTACTGCAGGCTAAGAAATTCCTGGTAGTCACAAATTTACATATATAGATGGTAATCTGTCATCAAGTCGCAATGGCAAACTTATCTACTGCTATATTGAAAAGTACCAAGCATGTAAATATTTAGCAAATACAGCACAGTACTCTGTCTTCAAGGTTGAAATTTGATATAAAACTGTTTATGGTGCATCATCTAAAAAGGAGTAATTTCTTGGAAGCAAAGTTTGTGGCGTTGTTATTTTTAGCAAGCATCAGTGAGCGTGAATTTGCGGCATCACAACAAACACAGAATAGTGATATCTCTGGCTCTTAAAGGCTTGCAGAGATGATTAAAACAGCAAATTTATACTCTTTATTTAAGGCGAAAATTCGATATAAAACTGTTAACGATGTGCCATTTAAAAAATAGTAATTTCTTTTGAAAACCTTGATGCCTGAGTGTCTCAAGAGAATTGGAAAAAACAAAAAAGTTTGCTCATTTTCACTGAAGAGTGATGAAATGTTTAATTTGAAATTTGTTAAAATTCCCTCTCATTTCTTTTGCACAGTAGTGTACTAAGAGGTTGGTCAAACAATGAGTCTGTTACTTTATAGTGGCTCAATTATAAAAAACTCTGGTTCTCAATATTTAACATTCTAATGAAGTCTGGGAGAATTTCCTTCTTCTTGACCAGTCAAAAACGGGTCGTGTTCTAGCAAAAACATGTTTGACTGGACAATGTGACCAGCCCCTGCCCATTAGTTATTTCAAGCCCTGGACCTTTGTGTGAGTTTGAACTCTGGCATTGTCACTTGCTCCCAATTTTTTGATATGATCTGAACTATTCATTGACCCAATTGTTAAGCCAGGATTTCACCAAGAACACTATTATCTATAACAATTTAGTCAAGGGCAAGCACAAAAGCAATCAAAAAGCGAGACATGCAAAATATTCAATTTTTAATACATCGTAACACTTTCCACATATGGTCATAGTGGACTGGATATTTGTTGTGCACACTTAACAGATATCTTGTGATATGGGGTACATGTAATTTCGGTTACCATGTAGAAAAATGACAGCTTTTCCATGTTTTCGTAATAAATTCAGTAAACTGTGCTTTGTTGTCAATCTGTTGACTAATGAAACAATTACATGTATCTTGCTCAGTCTTGGGGAATATCGCCTGATGTTAGCACTAGGCGATATTCCACGCGATTTTGCAGGATAATAGTTAAACATTTGATCAGCTATCATCCACCTTCCTTGTACTTGTGTTTCTTTGTATGGACTCTGTGCAAGTGATGTTAGTGAAAAGTTGGCTGCAATCAAATCTCACCTGTCACTGATTTTGCTGGCTCTCGGTATTCACTGTTAAAAAATAAACAAATGCATTAATAAATTTGTGTCTTCCAAGGTGCGAGGTAGTACAGGCAATTTTTTAATTTTCAATTATTATTTCACAGTAGTTAATATGAGCCAAGATCACTTCACATATTTTAGACAAATCAAAGGATTCTAGAAAGAGTTCTTGGTACTGCTTATTGACTGAAAGCCAAACAAGTACCGATAAGATTTAAAGAAATTTTCCAAAGTATGGAAATAATAAATTTTATTTCACTTATATTATTAAAACTGAAATCTCACACCTTTGAGATGGACTGCTAGACAACTGAAGATTATCTGCAAAAGATGTTGTCAAGTATCAATCAGTTAATAATAATAATAATAATAATAATAATAATAATAATATAACAACTTTATTAAAGTCTCAAATCTTTGTAGCTGTTGTGGTTTTTGTTATTTTTTCTTCCTTTGTTTTAAACTAATTATCATATATTACCATACATTACCATACCCAAAAAAAAACTAAGGGAGAAATTATTTAGACCATTAATTCCAAGGATAAAATTGCAGGGCATGGATTCTCTACTAATTGATGAAACTAAATCAAATCAACTCAGTCTAAATAAAGCAGAATTGGGCAGAGAGGAAAGAGCACGTTGTTTGAAACCAAGATTCATTTCTGCTGTGCAGCACGACAAGGCCTGCCATGCTACAGCTGTAGATAGTTGTGCCGAACTTACTTCGACCAGCCAAACTGAATTATTTTAAATGTCATGCTACTGTTGTGCTTAAAGTTGAATTTAATTCATAAATTTAGTTGGGCACATCAATAGCACAACATTTTGGAACAGGCCTTAGAGACACAACTGACTGTTACATGTTCAATCATCATTGACCTTTTGACTTTGAGTCAGTTATCTGGAACACTCAGGCTTCATGTATGACAAAACAAAACAAAACAAATAATGTTGGTAGCACATACTTTTCTCAATCTCCTTTTTCCAGGCAGACTGCCAGTCTTCAATGAAAAATTCTCTGAAAAAAAATCAAACTACAGTGTATCTCATGTTGCATGGAAAGCATGATTGAGCAAGTGAGCAATGCATTAGCATTAATTTGGTAATGCTAACATATGCCCTGCTTTCTAGTCAAGTAAAATAAACTCACTTGATTTCATTTTTTTCAGCAAAACTGACTCTTCTTCCAGATGATCGCCGGGACTTCTTTGATTTGCTTCTATATTGTCAGAAAGAAAGAGTTTGAAACACATGGAATCTTTGCAATTTCGCCTTGGATGGGTAACAGTTCAAGGCTGCAGTTGAGTCTGGGTAAATGTGTGTCTGGGTGTGGAGTTAACTACTTGACTTGTTTGTTATGCACAGTTTGAAGCAAGAAAAACCACCACCTCAGTTGGCAAGAGCACTGGACTGCTGAGTGGAAGGTTGTACTGGACCACAAACCAGTGTCTTAAAATACAGGGTTTTCCTTTATAGTCGGTGACCAACAATTTTTGCCGCCCGTGAACAGCTCAGACACCGGCAATTGCACAATAAAGAATCAACGCTTTCAATCATTTTCGGTCTTAAAACAAAATAGATGACATACTGATGGTTGCAGCTTTGGCACTCCATTGGGATTTGCTATAAATGCACCCACTATTCTCCGCCTACTTTGCTCAAGTCGACTGCAACTTCATTTGAAAGGGAAAACCCTGAAATAACTGGTGAGATCTTGCTGGCCATGTGCCCAACATATGATATGCCTCAATTTAGATGATCATGTCATTGGAAAGTACCATTGATTAACAATAAGCTGCCCTTCACCTCCACACATAAAACTTTGAGGGAAAGTAATGTTTTCAAAAGCAGCCGGTGCCCGATGCAAGTCATTGGCTACATCGAGCATTAGTGCCGGGTACTTTTGGTCTTCCAAAGTATGAGTTGATGTAGAAGATGAAGGGATCAAAATTTCAGCCCAAATTAAAATAGCAATACCTATGGATGAAAGCTTAAGATAAAATATTTTGCTATTTCTGACTGTTCGCGCTCCAGCATCACAGATTAACGTGGACCAGAAACCAACCATAGAAACCATTTGCGTTTTCCGGCAGAAAACTGACATTTGATCCTGCTATTTGACTTGTTTCTTTCTCCACATCGTGTTTGAAACTGCTAATATCCAAACGTAACTTTTTGGGCCTGAAATGCACCAGACTGCATCTCAGAGCATACAGATTTTCAAAATTTCCTGGGGGAGGGCCCCAAACCCCCACTATGGGAGGGGCAAATCCCCTCCCCCAACCTCTCCCATGCAGCTTCGCTGCATGGCACCACTGATGTGACGTGTTAATGCTCCAGCTACATGTACTCTGCATTTTCCCCCTTGTACTTTTTCCCATTTTGAATTAATTGATCCCTGGAAAGCAAAAGAACTGACAGTCTGATTAAAAAGAGTTAGCACACATATTTATTAGTTCCTGGTGCTGTTGTTTGTCCTAGTGTATGTACATACAAGAGTTGGGTGGGGGATCAGCAATGGGCTAACCACCTCCTGTTCCACGCCCCCTGCAAGACTGGGTTGGTTATAAAAACACTCATGTATGTCGTCCTTGTGCTTCACCTTGGTAAATGACTTAGTATATGTATACGTACATTTGTATGTATCTACTGTATGTAGATTATGATACTTTATTATATCTCTCACTTAGTACACGCGCTGTGATTGGTCAATTTTGCGGGCCGTATTCTACAGTACAGCCCGCTTGATTTCAACTAGTTTTCTTTCCCGCGCGCCGGATTAACCTCAGAGATATAATAAATATCTTACTAACCTCGTTTTCTCGGTCCGTACTGTAAGTTACGGATCCTCGTTTTTTTTCCATTAATTCATTGCCCGCGCGCTTCGCGCTTGGGCCATAAATCAACGTGAAAAAACTCGGTCCGTAACTTACAGTACGGACCTCAAACTCGTTTAGTAAGAGGTATATACTGTGGTGGTGTGCAAATCATTGATTATAATCCATCATTCATTTGTGGATGATGCACAATCGATTATTGCAGTAATACCAGGCGGAATGACAAAGTCTTTTAATGGGGTTAAATACAATTTAACCTAGTTAACGTCTAGGAGCAAGTCTTTGCTCAGTTTATTGGCATGGCATGGCGTTTGCATTTGCTGTTAGCCTTTCTGGCTTATGTCTGACGTCTTCAGGCAGTCCAGTGGTCAGTGGCGGTCCTCTTTATTTTATGCGTGCACCTTTTCCACGTGCTGGTAGTTTTTACTTGCTCTGCGTACAGGGTGTTGCAGCTCGTGTGTTTTCAAGTATTTCCCCTCCCTTCCCTCCCTTTAGTTTTCTTCTTATTCTTCTTCTTATTATTTATTTATTTATTTATTTGTTTTTTCTGCCACTGAACTCCTAGTTCAGTGTGACGGGTGCTTGGCTTGGGGCCTGGTGTGGCGGGCAGGGCTCGTGGCTGGGTTGCAGGTACGGCAGGCTTATGGGGTGTTCTACCGACCTGGGTTTGGGTCGGCGGTACCAGCCCCCAGGCCCCTGAGGACCCAACTACCACTTGCGACGCAGACGTTAACAACCATTAGATGTCGGTGTCAACAAGCCCTTCAAAGACAACCTAAGACAACACTGGAACAAGTGGATGCTTGATGGAAACCACACATTCACACCAGCAGGCCGCATTCGAAAACCTGACCTCCGTCAGATTTGTCAGTGGATTTTAGACAGCTGGAATTCCATTTCCCCAAATACTACCAAACATTCATTTCTAAAATGCTGCATCACAAACGCACTTGATGGAACATAAGACAACATTCTGTGGGAAGAAATGGACGAATCTGATCCTTTTGCTGACGATGAGTTAATTGCAGACGACAGAGGTGAACTGTTCTATGCCTGGTGAAGACGAACTTTCTGTCTTAGATGTAAGCGAACACGAATACCTTGATATTTTTGGTAAAAGTGACATTGATGAAAGTGAATTCAGTGGATTTAATTTTGAAAGGAACTATTATTACAAGAACAGTAAGAAACTTTATTGTGCAGTTTTAACGGCTTTCAATTGCAAAGTTGAATACAGATTTAAATGATCATAGTTCTCGTTTAGATCTTCTGACACATGTTTGCTATCTTTGGATCTTTCTCTTTTCCAAAATGCTAACGAAAAGAAGTGTCAATTTATAGTTTGAATATTTTTGCGTTCATGTATACAGTTGGAAATAAACTTGACTGTCACGCATCAGCTATTGTTGATTTCAAACGACTTCAAACTTCGCTTTGCTTGTATTTTGAGCTTCATTTGTTCTCATTTATTTTGTTCTAATGCCACCCTGTCATTTCCCTTTGCTTTGGTAATGCCTTTTCATTGCAACTTCTGGTGCTCAACCTCTGATTACAATTCACTACATAAATAGTTTTTTTTTTCCACCAAAACAAATGCAAAGTTTGGGGTGCGGCTTATATGTGGGTGCGGCCTATCCGCGGCTAAATACGGTATTAAACTTGTGTTTTGTCTTTTAACAGCAGCTATAATCCATTGAATGCCCCTTTTCTGCTACATTTCATGTGTTCTTGTCCTGTTCCAAAACATTGCACAACATTAAAATTACAAAAAATTAACTTACCGGTACCTTATTACTGTAACTTGTACACAGGGAAAAAGAAATGGATTATTTTTTATCAGTAGATTTTTCTGATTATGATGAATGATTGATCAGTTGGGTCAATCCAATTATTTCAGATGATTATTTCAGTATATAATCTATGTCCTTATATCATTATTACCTTGTGTCATTATCCAGTGAATTTGGATCCAAATCTTCTAGAACACCAGATTTCAAAATCTAGAAATGTAGTTTGCAAACATAAATTATACCAGGTTACGAAAATTATTTAACTTTTTCATGCATGCATGTATTATTTACTTTAATACATGTAAGTTAAAAATATAATATGAACTACATGAAGAAAGCTACTAAACTTGTATCAGAAATAAATCTAATATCAATTAAAATTTTATTCATTGCATATGGACTTACAGAAGATCTACGACCAGAAGACTTCCTTTTACCTCCAACTGTGATTCTGAAAGCACAAAAGGCATGTTATTTGTGTTAAAATTTAATTCGCTTTAACTTTTTAAAACAAATAAAAATTGGGTAAATTCATTTGGGTGATACAAGGTTTCTACAAAATGATTATGAGTCGCATGCCTGACATACAGAGCCCCCAAAGGGCCATCACAAATCATAAATATTTGACAAGTCATGTGATGAGTTATGTGACAAGTTACCGGTATATGATAAGTTATTTGACAAGTTATTGACAAGTTAAGTGCTGAGTTATGTGCCAAGTTATTTGACGATGGCAAAGCTAGTCACGTAAGTCATCAAATAACTTGTCACATAACTTGTCAAATAATAATTTGTCATATAACTTGTCAAATAATTATAATTTGTCATGGCCCTTTGCGGGCTCTGTACTGACATAAGCCTGGTCACACCAAAAATAAACTTTGCAATTACATGCTAATTAGCTGGAATCCCGGTGTCATGATTGTAAATTTGGCCAATGCTGGCTAAAATCCATCTCAAACATGAACAACCAAGCCAGCACAGGGATCGATCTGGCTGCAAAAATTCCGTAAGCGGTCCAATCTATTTTTATTTACCGAGTGAATCAATCGAAACCCTTTTAAGAGCTGTATACTGTTTGAAAATTAAATCGTCAACTTTTATACGAAAGCTTACTAAAATCATATTCTTATGAATTCATCATTCATTAGATTCAGGATTTCTAAAATGCTAGCTTTGAATTTGAGCACAAAAGTTAGAGAAATCACGCCAATTCAATCAAAACAGCGGTATAATATAAGCTAGTACATTGATCTAACGTAGCTAAGCTCACTTTTTACGATGAGAAAGCCATTACAAAGTTAAACTGATCGTAAACAGATAAGCTTTAAACAAAAGACAGTTCGCAAACTTAATTCTTTGCTTACCTATTTTCAGAATCATCAGACATGTTAAAAACCTCCATGCTGATACTTCACTGTTTCAAGATATAGTTATCGCTATCTGCGGCATTAAAACTTCAAAACATTCAGGATATTTGCCGTAAATTCACTAAATTGGACGCAAACTAGAGTGTACTAGAAAACAATTCAACGGTCAAACAAGTCAAATTTTAGCGCCTAGAAGGAGAAGCGACTCACACGCATAATGATTTGTACACAAACCGCAGGTCAGTGGGATTACGGATCCATAATCATCATATATCCAAGATGGCGGACGGCCATTGCATTTTAGTGAAAAGATACAATTCCGATTTAAGCTGCTGTGGCGTCGTTTTGGATAGCGAAAATGGTATTGTATTAACAGTCGCATCTTTGTTCGCTGATTTATTGCCTCAGACTAAAGAGCAACGTCTATTCAGTGCGGACTGCCGCATACTTTCCCAAGACGACTTACTGGGGACGTCAGCTTCGGGGGGTCAAATTGCAGTAGAAGTTGTGGTTCGGAGAAGCAGAGAACAAGAATTCACAACACTTCCGGGATGCGTGGTATTACTTTGGAGAGATGAGGGTTTGCAGAGGATCTCAGAACGCATTTTTCCCACATCGGAGTGGAAATTCGAATCACCCACACACACAAGTATGGCTGGAGAAATTGCGAACGAACAACAAAACGATGTAAATCGAAGTCTATTGTCCGATTTTATTCTTATTCGCGTGGAGAATCTCAAGAAATATCTGTCCTGGAAACAGCTAATTTTATCAACTTTAAGGAAAAGTGAGAGTCCAAGTATAGGAGATGTAGTGTTTGTAGTGGGTACTCCTTTTGGGTGTGAGTGCCCTCATGTTTTCTATAACAGCATCTCTAAGGGAATTATCTCAAACTTAGTAGGAGCTGATAATGAGCTAATAATAACCGATGCACGCTGCGTCCCGGGTTGTGAGGGGTGTACACTGTACATACAGAATTCACAAGCGGGATTAACAAAGCGCAATTCATTACCTCATGGCATTGTTCTGGTGCCTTTTTGTTGGAGAAATGGGGAGTGGATTGGCATCACTGTGGCATGTTCACTAGCCTACCTCCTGCAGAATTTAAGGAAACTTTTAGTTAAACAATTTATAGGTATACCTCCACATCTTCAAGTGTTATTGGGTGTGTTCAACCCCAAGGCTAAGTTGTATCATCAACCAGTTGTTGTTGATGGTGAAGTTGAGAGAGATAACCAAGACAGAGGTTTATCTGTGATTCGTTTTGATCCATGCAATTTGAGATCTGGTAGGATTCTTGAGATGGCATTTGCTAGTGTCGTCATTGTCCAGGTTGGGAGGACTTGGGGATCTGGCATCGTTATAGATACTGACAAAGGTCTTGTGGCAACCTGCAGTCATGTGATTCGAGGGCATGAAGACTCTACAGTGGTGACAGACAACAAAGACAGTGCTCAGAGTGTGAGGAGAATGATGCCAGACAGGGTATTCTGTGCACTTCCAAATGGTACCTGTCGCATGGCACAAGTCCTCTATGATGCAAAAGAAGACTCTCCTTTGGACCTTGCACTATTAAAAATCCAACCACATCCTTCAATGAGATCTTTAAAACCAAGGCTAGGGACAGACATTGCTGAAGTGAAGTCTCATAATCTTTCTAACCATTTATATGGGAAGGGAGAAGAGGTGTTTGTGGTTGGTTTTCCTGTGTTTGCAAGACACCAACATGCTCAGCCATCTGTTGTTTCAGGAGTAATTTCAAACATCGTGTTTGCAGACAATCAGGCAGTGTTACTTCAGTCTAGTGCTGCAGTGCATTGTGGGGCTAGTGGAGGAGCACTGGTATCCATGGTTACTGGAGAACTGCTTGGAATGGTGACAAGCCACACTAAAGATGCCCACTTGTCGTCAGCATTTCCTCATGTCAACTATAGCATCCCTGTAGATTTGATTTACAAAGTTGTGTCAGCTGTCCAGAGTGGTGATGTTGAAGAAGGTTTGCGAGCTTCGGTCTCAAACCAAGTGGAAAGTATCTGGAAACTTGAAAGCACTGTTCGTGAATGCCCTCAGATAAAAAGCAAACTGTAACAATTACTTTGCATTATTGTCAAGCCGTAATGTTACATCAAATTGTAATCTTCAGATACTGATTTTGTGAACAGTTAACACCACACATTTCCCAAAATGATTGTATTTACCGGTAAACAAAGCGTTAAAGATGTGAGAGTGTTTTTTTCTGATTATAGAAGCTCATGAATGTGTGTGGCAAAGTATTTGTTGGTTTCATGAACATAACAGGTGCTACAGGACGTTCAAGAAAACTTGTAGACCACTTGTGGTTGTAAACCTGTAGGAATGGGATCCTTGACCCCAAACAAACTTCTTACTTAAAAAGCAGTGAACACTAACTTGATGTCTAAATCAGTGCAAAATGTCTTAAATCAAATAAGTAAGAAAGTGACTAGCAGATGACCTTTTGCTGAGCTGAGGGTTCTTTCAATAACTTTAGAAATGTTATTGGTTGTATTACACTTTTGTATGTAAGACCACCACCCAAGGAGAGACCTGCCTTTTTCGCCTTATGAAATCCTTGCCCTTGCGTCACCTTGTAATCTCTCATTTCCCCCCTCTCCCGCTTGTCTTTTCATCTCATTTGTCATCCAAGTTCATGGCACGACCACTCACGAAGCAGTCTACAACAACATGGGTGACAAAGGCAGGAGAGAGACTTCAAGAATTTCCGAATACAAGTGCCCAGCAAATGAATTAAATTCCCTTCCACAATTTAACCTCCCTAAATCTCTCACACCAAAATCCTTGGATAATAATTAAATCGGAAGACTGTAGTCTTCCAGATTGTGCAAATTAAAGGTGCGATTGATTACTTTTGAAAGCTCGATGAACGAGAGAGAACCACTTTTCACTAAGCTCACTTCCCCGAGAAAATGGTGATTAACAACAAGCCAAGATAGCTATTGCCCAACCCTTGGATTTAATGAAACTAAAGTGACTTGCTCCGCCTCGTGAATAAATTTGCGCAATGGAAAAATTGAGGATTTTAGCGGCACAGTAGGAGAGGAAAAGAGCAGAGCTTGACAACGGAGTAGTAATTGGAAACTCGACTAGGATGAATGCCCTACAAAAAGTCGTCAGGTTTTCGCTTGTCTAGGGCCTATGTTCACCTCGTGGGTAGCTTTTACCCGGGGGTGGGGTACTCCTATAAATTTCGGATAGGTGTGTGCCGCGAAGGGTCTTAAACCCTGACCCTATTTAAGGACGAAGCAAACGAGAATTGATACCCTATTTAAGGCCCGAATCCGAAAAAAAAAAATCCGGAAAGAACCGACGTGAAACAAAAGCCGGAAAACTGTCGGTGTTCGCGGGCTAATGGGGAGCGATCCAAACGACGACTAACCGCCACGGAAAACACAAAATTTCGTTTAGCTGGGTATTTACGCACTGCTATTTGAGCTGATACAATTTAGGCACCCTATTTAAGGATCAAATCGGGAACACTATGCCAACATAGGCAAAATGAGTACCCGCCCCCCTCCCCCGCCCGGGGCTTTTACTCGTTTAATACTTGTTACTGCATGGCTTGATTGTTCGAAAGTCGATTAACGCTAATCCACGATTGAAAGTTAATCGAGATTTTCATTTTTAGCATTTCCAAAGCGGCAAAATTAGTCCCCCGCGTGCAAAACCAACCAAATCAGACCGCATATTTCCAGAAAAATCTCACGTGATACGGTAAAGGGAGCTTTAGCAACGACGACTGCGACGGCAACGAAAACGTCATTTCAAAATGTAACTTCTGGTTTTTGTATTAAAATTCTTTCGTAATTATTCCAACTTCAGTTTAACTTGGAAAATGCTGGCGAACTATCGAGGGACTAAATTATTATGAACGGCGTTAAAGTAAGGAAAAGAAAGAAAATAACTGGTCGCCTGTGCGCTCACGTTGTGTTTTCCAGAGGAAGGCAAAGAAATGAACCAAAATGCACGTGCAGAGCGATTGTTTTTATTCATTAAGCCTATTGTTTTGTGGCGTTCTCGTTGGCGTTGCCGGGCAAGGTTTTCTTAGCGAGAAGAGGTTGGGAAGATTGACTTTCAAACTAAAATATTGTGTAATTTGGGGTCAGCAGTTGAGGACCGTAATTATCTCGCTTTTCTGAGCAACGCTCACGGTATTTTGTTACAAAAGAAAATCTAAACAACAAAATTCTTTGCAATCTTTATTCTCAGAATTTAAAGATATATTGACAAGGTCGTGCGTCTTTTTGAGTATCGCTCATTTTGAAAAATGCATTTTTGTGATTTTTCAGGGTCGTAGCAGCCTTTAACCCATTCTTGTCCAGCTCTGCAATTTACCGGTCGCTGAAGACCGGTGCTTTAAAAATCTGTAACTTCCAAATCTCGGACTTATTATTGCCAAATACTGAGTATCTTAGACTTTATCACCCCGTAAACTTACTGAAAGTCCCTATTTTCCTTGAATATGACTGTTTATTCTGTTGCAAAACCAAAAAACGCTCTAGGACAACACCAAAAATAAACAACTTTGTTTTGAAGTTTTGAAGACAGAAAAGTCCTCTTCAAGCTAAAAGTCTACATTGGCAGTAAACTTCAATTCAACTTCTTGCAATCTGTTCCAATTTGCCCGCTCACTTCCTTAGTCCGACCTGGGTAACGCTATTTGATTTCAGTTGCTCTCACTGGTCTGATAAATTTGTGACCCAAAGGAATTCTGGGATATACTTGGATAACTGTCGCATGGGAGTCAGCCAATTTCCATTTCAGATATTTTTTAGAACTGTGTCGAGCCACCCGGTCCTGCTGGCAAAGTATTGTAGCGATTGCATTACTCGCCAAAATTGTCATGCCATCATTCTATTCTGCTGTCCAAACTTGACCTTTACGGAATAAAAAATATTGAAAATCAGTGGTTCAGGTCTTACCTGAGCAAAAGGAAGCAAAAGATGTATGTTAATGGCGTGTTCTCCGATTCTCTTGCGATAAATTCAGGGGTACCTCAAGGGTCGATCTTAGGACTACTTCTTTTTCTGATATATATCAACGACATTGTCCAAGTAACCAACTATTTTTCATTAAGGCTTTTTGCAGATGATACCTCATTAACTGCAACTGGTAAAGATTTAGATCTATTGCTTTATCAGATAAACCAGGAACTACCAGCCATCTATGGGTGGTTATGTTCAAATAAATTAACCCTGAATTTAAGTAAGACGAAGTACTTAATTTTCCAGCCAAGACAAAAAATTAATTGTAACTTGCACCCCCCTCTTAAACTAGCTGATCAGTGTCTCGAGCAGTCTTACAGTATAAAATATTTAGGGCTAGTTATTGATTGTTTTTTGTCTTGGCAAGACCATATTGATTATATTAGTAGTAAAATTAGTAAAAGTGTAAATATTATCACCAAACTAAAACGTCATGTGACAGATCAGACGTAAGTATCTATTATTCACTTGTATATCCCTATCTAACCTATGGTTGCGTATTGTGGGGTACAAATACGAAGCACCCTTAGCAAAACTGGTAAAGTTACAAAACAAAGTAGTCAGAATCATTAATAACGTTCCGCTTCGTGATCATATTACTCCTCATTACGCAAACCTTGGTCTCATTAAGCTCCCTGACATTGTTAAATTTTATACCTGCCAACTCTTTTATGATTATATTGTAGATAGGAAGCCCTCCAATTTTACCCTAACCCTTGTATCTGCGCAACATAATTACGCCACTCGAATTGCGTCCTTACAGTATCTGAATCCTAGTCCCTTCAGAATAAATATTAGGAAATTTTGCCCAATAATTATTGGATGTTATTACTGGAATGATATTCCCATTTCTATTCGCCAAAAACCCACAAAAAAAATATTTAAAAGAGCTCTCTTTCAGTATTATTTTGCTCAGTATTAATTTCTTCCATGCGCCTATGTAAAACTTCTTTTCCTTCAGTTTCTGATCTCCTCTATTTATAGTAAGGTTTCCTCTTTTTATCTTAACTAATTATGTATTGTAATTTAAAAGGGCATATAATTAGTCTACTATATCATGCCCTTCTCCACTCCTTCACTATTCCTAGTCACTGTAAGAAATCTTATTCAATATGTTAATGTGGAGTAAATAAAGAAAAAACAAAAAACAAAAAAAAGAAAAGAAAGACATATTGTTCAAACGTGGTCTAAGTCACCTTGAAGCGAGAAAAGTAACATGTTACGAATGTAACGATGTTGACAGTCTCTGATTGGCCGCTTCCAAAATAATACAGGAAATACCCGATCTGATCGTTTTTATCCTCAGAGCATTTCAAATGCTAAATGTCCTAAAAGGTATGGCGTCTTAGAACAATCGTGATGTTACCGAATTCTTTAGTCCTGTTGAAGCACTTTCGCCTACTTCGCACTCTGCTTCACGATCGACGTCCCGCACGTATACTGCAAATGTTCATGATAAAAGAGCAAGTCTAGTGGAGATATTGGCCCTTAAAATGTTATTTATCCCTAAAATACGTTTGCTTAGTCACAGGAAAAAAATCCAAGAGGTACACGTTGAAATACAAGGTCCAGTGATCACTGTAAGGCCGGAAGGAGAAGAAGCATGGCGGACGGGCGGTCAGTTTGTAGTTCTGATGATGATCATGATTCACTCCCAAAAACCGAGTCTTGTTCGCTAAACCCTGAGGTCGTCTGTGAACTGGAATATCTTCATCTTAATGGCGACAAGTTAATGTGGTAAAACGACCTCGAATCGCTCAAGAATTTCGTGGCAGATGTTCTAAAACAGCAAGGGAAATGGCTGACGCCTGGTGGAAATACGAAGCAATTCAAAAGTTCCAACGGTAATGTAATTATTAACTGGTACAACAAGAAACAACGAACTCTGAACTTTCAGGGTCGTGATGGCCCTGCTTTAAAAGATGAGTTAGTGGAATTAGTACGAATGAAGCCGGGAGTGCCAACGGATTTGCAAGACCACGAACCTTTGGTATCAACCGAACAAACAACGCAACCATCACTATCAGAGGAAGACAAAAGTATTCAGCGTCATAGTCGAATATTGATCGACGACGGGACTCCGTCAAATTGCACTCAAGAGCGATCAAATCCAGTAATTGTGACCGACATTGAGGGCTTAAAACTTGATTTATTGATACTTCAGAAATAAGTTGAAGAAAATACAAAGTTTTTGTCCATTATAAATGCCAAAAATCAAGACGAAAATGCTTCTTGTACCGAACTCCTTGATTACAAGAAAAGGTGCGAAACGTTATTATCCTGTGTTTCCAAAAAAGACAATGCAACCAGAGAGTTGGAAGAAAAATGTTTGACCTTTGAGAGCCGCGTTTTGTCATTAGAACAAGAGAATGATTCCCTTAGGCTTGCATTAACCATCATTATGCAAGAAAAGAGTCAAGTTGAAAGCAATAAACCAAGGTCAAGCGAATGTTGGGTCCATGTGGATAAGTCGCGAGGCAACAATGGAAATGCCAAACGTAGCCAGAAGCCAGTGCGCACTAATATCACCGAAACCCGAAACAGTTTTGAGCCCCTTCGAATTAACGAACAGGTGGAAGTGAGAAATATAGTCAATCAAACAGTGGTGACGATGGCCAAGGTACATCTTCGTCTTCCTCGGAGGTTAGAACGGGGAAAACTATCGAGACCGTTTCAACCGAATTGTCAGACGATCACGACCGACTACAGCCCGACCGCCGGAAGAAGGTTATCATAGCAGGAGATTCGACACTTAAATATCTTCGAGGCCACAAAATGTCCAGAAACTCCCAAGTCAAGATAGCCACATTCCCGGGATGCACAACACGAAACATGAAGGATCACATTAAGCCACTTTTACGCAGAAACCCGGACGAGATAATTATCCATGTTGGAACCAATAGTTTAAGATCTACCAACTCCCCTCGTGAATGTGCTGAAGAATTGATTGACCTAGCCGAATCAGTTAGTTCGGAATCTTCAGCCATGATTACAATATCCAGTCTCATCAGTAGATCAGACGATGAATCTTTGGCCGGTAAAGTTCCTGATGTGAATAAAGTTCTTAAGCAGTTTTTGTAAGGTCCTGGGGTTATATTGATCACTCAAACATTTCTGCGACTGACCACCTTAATCGGAGTGGTCTCCATTTAAACAAGGGTGCGACCCTTTATTCCGAAGGAAACTGCCATCCAAATTTATAACGCGCTAATTTTGCCAAACTTTGATTACTGCAGCACGGTTTGGGACTGTCTTAGTGGCTACTTGAGTGATAAGCTCCAAAAATTGCAGAATCGTGCAGCTAGAATAATTACAAAATTGCCCTTTGATACGAACTATGACCACCTCCTATCCACACTTAACTGGGAGAGGCTATCAATAAGACGAAAGAAACAGAAAGCCTTAATGATGTATAAAACAATGAATGGTCTTACCCTGGAATATCTCCAACGTCTTTTCGCTCAGAACTACTCTAATTACAACCTGAGAAACTCTGAGGGAAAACTGGCATTGCCGAAACCAAGAACCAATTATTTAAAACGAAGCTTCTCCTATAGCGGGGCCAAATTATGGAATAACTTGCCCGATAGCTTAAAAAATGTCGGATCTGTTGATCAATTTAAGCGAAACTTGAAGAAGGTATCCAACATATCGGATTCCCACACTTCTAATACTCAACTAATGATTTTCCGTGTTTAAATAAAGTCTTACAAGCGAGCAATACCGATATAAACGACGATTCGGGCGCTTCCCCCTGGATCCGGGGGGGGGGGAGTACTTGGGTAACGTTTTGCTGGGTATGTGCCGCTGGCCTCTTAGAACCCCTACCCCATTATAGTCTATTCTGTGGCAAAATATAGACCCCATGTTAGTCACTTTTTTTTATGCATCTACCTTGAAAAGAACCAAGCATCCACAGAGAATTCGAAACGACTGAATGAAATCCATTCTGTCTTCAAAAAAGCGAAATATTTTCAAAGCACTCTCGAGCTCCTCCCTGAGAAAAATATTCATAACGCAAATATACTATAAGCTTACTGCGAACTGTCTGACAACAAACCGATGAGCGTGTCCGCGTGAAATAGCACCGTGAATTGAATCAACATTAATTTGTTTCCAATTCGCAAATGCCTTCGCTCTCACGAGACTGTGAATTTGTTTCTTAGCTCGATCTAGTGTAAGAACTCAAAAGCGAGCTAATAAAGCACAATTTTGTGAGCTTTTCCCACCTTATCGCGGCTTGCTTCTCTCGGTTCTCTAGCTAAAGTTTGGCGGTGTGCCATTTCCGAGAAGATTTCGTGCCAATTCGGAATCAAAAGGGTCGTTTTTTAAAGCCCTCCAGAGTTCTTTTCCTTTTCCCCTTATATTTTTGTCCTTCGGCTTCTTTGCCATTGGGGAAAGCCAGAAAACAACGAGGAAAGAAAAGACGATAATAGGGTAGCCTGCAAGCAAGCTCTCTATTGGTGTCTCACGCGAGATTAATTCGGGACGCGAGTCGCGCGAGTGGCTAGCGACGCGAGCCGCGAGAAGATTGATTGCCCCCGCCCCAATCTCCTCGCGGCTCGCGTCGCTCGCCACTCGCGCGAATCGCGCCCGGAATTAATATCGCATGAGACACCAATAGAGAGCTTGCTCGCAGGCTAATAATAGGGCCATTTATACGGGAGAAAATAAGACGCGTCTTATCTAGGACGCGACTTAAACAAGACGCGAACTGATCGCATAAATGGTGCAAAATAAGCGTTCGCGTCTTATTTAAGTCGCGTCTTATCTTAGAACACGGTTTTCAGCTGTTCTTATGAACCTACTGGAAGTAACTGAGGTAAAAAACACTTTGTTTGTCCATTTTCACGAATATTAGACAAATCCTAAAAAAATAAAGAGTTTATATGGTTTTGGGGGACGCATCCTCAAAATTAGAGACGTTTGTATGGATTTTGGACTATGTTTCAAAGTCCATAACTTGATCTCTGTTCAACCTAAAGGCATCCAACTTGGTCAAATGGCCATTCTCAAAGTTTTCTTTCATATGATGGTGTCCATTTATCGATTAGTTAAAATCTGAAACTCGTCCAGTTCACTGCACAACTCCGAAACAGCCTATTCATCGAAGAGGAGCGAGGTGGGGATTTGACTTGTGCCTAGTTTCCTCCAGGTAATTTCTTCATATGCTCACTGGTATTTTGATGGATTGCTCCGACGTGCTTTGCAGTTTTATAGTTTCGATATCTGGCTTTGAAAAGTAACTTAACTACTTATTTTTCCTTTCATTTCATCATTTTAGATTAATCCTTTGGGATTTAGCCTTGAGCTTTCATAGTTCGTTGACTGGAATATGTTATTGTTATTTAAAACTTCTCACACAATGCAGATAAACGATTCTCTACGATTCTCTGTCTAGTTCATTTTTTTAATATTGCCAGTTTCTCCCTCCCTATTCAATGAACTTTGAAAAACTTTGTCTGTTAGCAATATTTGCCTTTTGCTTTAGCTAAACTTCTCATGAAAAAAGTCCAACATTCGAACGAAATGTGAATGAAATCACTCGGGGAATAACAAATGTTTAACCCAGCTGGGTGGAGATTTATCAGTCAATATCCCCAGTAGAGTGGTTGTTTCTTAAGATTTGTAATGATGTAAAGTGAAATCCCAACCTTCGCCAAGGGTGGGAGGGTGCCCGTTCCAGGGGGAGCGGGACGGGGTACCCCGGCCCGCATCGGTGCCCGTTCCAGGGGGAGCGGGACGGGGACCACCCCCGGTGGACTTACTCTCCCCACCCCCGGTGGACTTACTCTCTTGGCATATATGCATGGGTTGCTGTCCCAATCACTTTGATGTGATAACCCAGAAAAGATCTCAAATGATGACGTCACAAATACTGGCATCAAAAACATGCTGTATATCAAGTTCCATTCGAGGCTGCTGTTTGAAAGAACTTGACAAGAGGAGTTCAACACCGAAAACCGTTCGTTACCACAAAAAGGTGGACAATTTGCTGAAACAGTGCTTAAGTAAATTACGCCTACAAAACAGGAATTAGACTGAAACAACATCCGTGAAAATGATAGTTTTACTGCATCCTCGAGGTTTTCATCATCATCATCGTCATTTATTTGTCTTTTTTCTAATACATTAACAATTTATAAGAAGTACAATATGTGGCAAGGTCTTTTAGTTGAGGCCACCTTGTGCATACTGACAATATGTTAACATAGATAATGCTCAAGTGTGCGGCCTAGGCAATTCAGTTTTACAGATACATCGACGAAAAAAGAACAAATTCTACCAAGCCGTAATCTCTAGCAGTGTTTCCACTAGAGTTCGCTTCACAAAGCAAACTAAGGGCTTTGGAGCTCAAAATGGATTTATCTCCAATGTTTTTTTTATAAACTGGAAAAAATTTACTTTTCCAGTGACAAAAAGGAGGAAAGCCTAATCCGAGTTCTAGCTATATCATGGGTATTGGCCTTGAATACAAGTGATGACGTCACCCAAGAAACTTAAAAAAGTTTCACACTGTACTGTAAAAATTTCCGACTCTTAATTTCTTATTTCCGGACACTTAAAGAGTGGAGGTCTGTAAATATCAACCGACGGCTTACAATAAGGTAATTATCAAAATTCTCAAAAAAAATTCACAGCATAGCTGTAGGTAAACTGTTACCAAAAATGTATGTTTAACATCAATTCGATAATTCTTTTAGACGTACAGAGAGGATCTTGGTTTCGGGGCTCTTTGACCGGGTTTTAGGGGTCTCTCACAGCACTGCTGACAACTCGTTTTCAAATTCAGAACAGTTATATTCCGGATCACTAAGAAACCATTACAAGAAGTAGGCAAATTATACACATTTTGAGTGGTTAATCTTTTACTTGGAATCAAAATTGAATATTTGGGGTATTTTTCATTATTTACATTATTTTGAGCGATTTTTTGCAAGGCAAAATTGACAACATTGAGATGCTAAAAACATTGACTGGTACATGGCCAAGAGTTCAGAGACTTAAATCACGTGAAAGAGCATTCTTTGCTCTTTTAAAATCCGTTTTCAAAACTATGGGCAACTGAAAAGAAACGTTTTGAGGCCGCGAAATACAACTTGTACTTTCGTGAATTTGAGCTTTCCTGTCACGGCATTCCGTTGCTGAAAATTCAGATAAACTAAACACAAAAGAGTTTTGAAACAAAAATGGTTTAATAAATGTTTAAAGACTATTTTACTTTCATTTTTGATAAAAACTAACAGATTTTTGCTTTGTTAATGGACCTCATGTTCCCCACTGAACACGAGTCTCAAGTTCGATTCGAAGCACTCCTAAAATCAGCAAATAAAATCGAAACGTTTTGCGTTCAAAAATCGCTTTAACATACAAAAAATTAGCTGTGAGTGTTAAGTAATTCGTACCTTGCAGGGTCTTACCGGGTAACGCACAAATCTTAGAAGTTAAACGGGCCCGCGGCATGACATCTTCCTGCTTCTTCGGCAATTTCAAAAATCAAAGATTGCGTTACAACAGTTATTATTGGTGACATAAAGCGCCTGGTTATCGCTGTTCTAGTGTAAGACGGCACTTTGCTGGATTGTAACCCCGTTAAAAGAAAAGTAATCATAAAAAATTGCCCACGAAATATCAAAAGACGCAAGTCGGTAATTGTTACTGTGAAGTCAGGTCAAGCGTACCCCCCTAGATTACATTAATGAGTTGATTATTTGAACATTGAACCCGTTAGTCGTTTCAAATAATGCAATCATTTTTTAAATTTTCGAATCAAACTTCGATTGCTGATTGGAGTAAGCGAACAAAAGATGCTCCTTATATGGGAAATCGAAGCGTCCAACATGGCGTCCAACGGTGAGTGGAAGTGATAGGTGAAAAACGGTAAATGTTATTATCGAGCAGTTTTTTTGCTCTCTACGTCCCATAGAGCTTGTAGAAGTCTTATTCGTGATAAAAGGATTTCAGGCGAAGTTCTAGCAAGTCTTCTCGTCAATATTTTTGGTTGTTTACAACGCTGTACGCTATCAGCTGTGTTTAATTTCGCTCCGTACAAATTTATTATTTTTAGGATTCCTCGGAAAGAACATTATTGTTGGATTTTAAAGGGCTAAAAAAAGGTGTGCTCTATTAAAAGAGATGACAGAATTAAAGTCTCGTTGGTCGAACGCGTTTTTCAAACACATCTACGGACATAGTCCAATCAGCAATTGAAGTTTGATTCGAATATTTAAAAAATGATTGCATTAATCGAAACGACTAACGGGTTCAATGTTCAAATAATCAAGTCATTAATGTACTCTAGGGGGTACGCTTGACCTGAGTTGACTGTAAAATGTATCAAATGAATATAGAAACATAGTAAGGAATGATTCTGGTATACATTCCATCAAGCCACGTAAGCCATAGAATCCTGGAAAGTCCACCAGCTTAGGCCCCTTCGACAAGAAGGGACCGCGGACCGAGATACTAAAAAGGCTGGACGAAATGACCCTTAGACCCTTTTTACAAGGAGGAAAGGTAACCATAGTGCAATGGTTACCCTAGCGGGAGGGCCAAAGATAGCCCCGGTTTACAAGCAGAATTTTACAGTTAGTGTTACCCTACCACCCAGGACAACTTAATTGCAAAAAAAAGGTCTACTACGTACTTCGATTCACCTGTCTGTACTGCCTGTCATTGCTCGTTTCTAGTGTTATGGAATGTTGTTATGATAATGTTACGTTTAATTCTTATTGCTAAATAACAACAGGTTGGAACTGGCCAAACACGGCCCTGGTCCAGTCCAGTTCTTTGATTTGACCCATGACCCATTTGATGTCAACATTCAAGGGCTGAAAACAATTAAAAAGTTGTTTTGGATAGGGTAACCCTAGCACTCAGCTATGGTTACTCTACTGCTAGGGTAAACACGTTGATGAAAAAAAAGAAATGTGGAAGCGCTAGGGTAACACTCCTGCTAAGGTAACCCTAGCACTTGCTACGTGCTACTGACTAGCTACGCGCTACTACCCTGCAGTGTTCACGTGGTAAGTTTGGTGCCATTTTTGAGTCTTTTTTTTTTGAGTCATTTTGTTCGTCGTTTTGACAGTCGTTTCACATTGTTTTCGTAGAATTTTGTGATTAACAGAAGCCTAAGCTCTTGTTGAGAAGAATGCCGAATTTTTGGAACGGACGTATCCAGGTTGCCGGGGAAATCATCCAAGAAACGCCTTCAGCGGGGTCGGTACAAAACGTGGACCCCCCTTCTGGACCCCCTTCTGGACCCCCATCTGGACCCCTTCTGGACCCCCTTCTGGACCCCATTCTGGACCCCCTTCTGGACCCCTCGATTTTTCTGTTGAAAAATAATAAAATGATATTTAACAGTCTTCGCTTTGGATTTCAACTTCGGCCGGTTCGTTGATAGTTACAGACAGTATTACAGTAATCGCGAACATTGCCACAGTCAGTGGCCATTTTCATCCCGAGAAAGACTTGCTTTGAATTTCGCTGAATTTACGTTGCTGACTTTTGTTGTTGTTACCAAATACTTAAGAATTTTCTCGCAAAGGTTAGATAAACGTTAAATATGCAAATTACTGTTCGGCTTTCAACTGGGTTTCGAAGAATGCGAACCGAGCTCAAAAACTATCTTTTTTTCTGTTTGGATTAGAATAAGCACTGCTAGTTAATGTTATCACTGCAGCAAAAAGGTGAGCAATGTTTTCTTCCACGCTGGCAAAATATAGTCGAAAGCTTGCTCTGAAAATCCGTGAATTATGATGGAATGAAATATGATCACTCTGGTTGCCTAGCACGTGACATAAATCTGCCACCGATAATAATTTTCACATTCTCCGAAAGCCAGTTGAAAGCTGAACAGTAATTTGCATATTTAACGTTTATCTGACCTTTGTGAGAAAATTCTGAAGTCTTTTGTAACAACAACAAAAGTCAGCAACGCAAATTCAGCGAAATTCAAAGCAAGTCTTTCTTGGGATGAAAATGGCAACTGGCTGTGGTAATGTTCGCGAAGTTGAAATCCAAAGCGAAGACTGTTAAATATCATTTTATTATTTTTCAACAGAAAAATTGAGGAGTCCAGAAGGGGGTCCAGAAGGGGGTCCAGAAGGGGTCCAGATGGGGGTCCAGAAGGGGGGTCCACGTTTTGTACCGACCCTCTTCAGCGTCAAAGGCCAAATGTAAAATTTGATCAAGGGGCGTGTTTTTCAACATACGCCCTCCCAAGACAAAATATTCAGTTCTAGCTAGCTGCAAATAGCCACTAAAAGGCCTTTTTCAAGCAGGGGTTGGTAGCTTACCACACAAAGCGTTCAAGCCACGTGAGAAATATACCGATCAACAATCGATATTTCAAATGAGGTCACACTCAGGCTACCGTTATATGATTACAATATTCAAATTAAGTTTCAAAGTTTGAAACTAATAATGCAGTCCGTTCACGATAAATCAAACCTATTGTCGAATAATAGGCGGCAAGTGCTGAGTATTTGACTTCAAAAATATCGTTTTGTGGCGCTATCGTTCCCGTTGCCTTTATCGTTGCCCTTTTTCGCAGGAAAAGATAGTCTAAAAATAGATCGGTCGGCAAAAATGCCGTGGCATAGGCTTGGTATGGGAGTTGTACGTTCCTAGTCATGGGCGCCTGTCCCTGCTCGTAATCAGGGCCATGAAATCAGTAGCTTGCCCAGAGATGCAGGGAGGGGCAAGCAGACTGAAGGCATTTCTTGGCGTGTTAGTTTAGCAGGGCCCGCGGAGCAGTTTTCATAAGCATTGTCGAGCAGTTAACATATTTTATCAACTCAAAAAATCAAGTCATATCCTTTCCTACACTTTTCAACTCGATTCAAGCATTTAGAGAAAGGTGTTAGTGACAAAATAAACTTGTAATCACACTTAACATAATGTGTAAACGGAAGTAGAGTAATCATTACTTTGGCTCATTTATTCGCTTACTGTCTCGAAATCGGATTGTCTGAATGTACCGAAATTCCTTTTTGGATTGTCTTTACGACAAAAAAATTCATTTGCCACATCCGGCAGAAGGCAAAGTTTGTCTTTCTTCTTTGTGAGTGTTTAGTACTGTAAGAAAATAATAAACCTTTCTTGAGTCTTCTCTTTTAGCCTTTCTTTAGTAACTCTTTAAGAGTTACTTTTACAGACAACACACAACACAAACACGCCTTATCTCTAGAAGTTACCCTAAGAAATTCGTGGAACAGATACTCCCAGAAGTTGGTCTGTCAACCCCATTTTAATCACCAACAGAAGACTACAAGTAAGTGTATGAATTGTAAAGACAGTGGTTTTAAAATTTATTCCATCAGACAGGATCTAAAGAAACTAATCATAAATTTGGATGTTTTTCCTGCGAGGTCCGCCACCTTTAGCCAAGCACTATTATCCCCTGAAATTACGTGTTTTTTTTTTTATGTCTTTTACTTGATTTATTATTTATTCAGCAAAAATTGGGGGGGGGGGGGGGGGGGGGGGGCTGGTCCCCCGGTCCCTCCCCCTGCACGGTCCCTGTTTAGTGATCCGCAGTTTGACAGGTGAATTCAGTGAACATTCACATTATTGAAAAATGTAGCAAGGACGCCAGTACGGTCTTTCAAGCTCTGCAATACGCTTTAAAAGCATTTATGCTGTTACAAGGAGTACTTACTATTTACGGGGAATACCGAGAAATTCCGGAGAAAAAATCAAATGGTGTGTGCCATGTCCTCTGTAAAGTTTTCAGAACTGATGTTTGAGGCTCTCCTGGAGATGCTGGAACATTTTTACATTGTCATCACTTCTGTTGGGCATCGATGCTGAATCGTGCAAAAATTTCCAACAGGATGAATCTGACATCTTGTGACAATGACAGATATTTTGCTTATTCAGTTATTGCTTGTCTTGCAGCTCTTCTTTGTTTGTTAGTTTTCGATAACGCTTAATATAGGGGTTTGGAACCGAACTTAAGAAAAATATCTTAACAGTAAATCTATAAAAGAATACACCTTATTAGACGTTTCGTATGCTAGGCAAAGATAGGTTTTCTTAATCTAGGTCCCAGACCCCTATATTAGAAGATTAGAAGTATATAAATAATTTTCAAATATTGTAATGATCACTTTTGAAAACGAATGTTGCCTAGCATACGAAATGTCTATGTCCTTATATCAATTTACTGTTAAGATAGTTTTTTTTTGTTCTTTAGGTGCACCCCAGCTACCATCACTGGCCACCACCACCACCTTCACTATTTGTTCTGACCACGATAATTCAGTCAATAGCTGTCAGCGGTCCCCTTAAGTAATACATGTAACGCAGTGTAACGCAATATTTGCGGTTGGCTGAATGTTATTCCCGTTTGAATTCAACATTATTCCGCATTATTCAGGAAGTCATCCCCAAGATATGAATGCCTTTACATTCATCGCTTATCTTCTGCATCTTAAGAAGCGATTTCTGAGCGAAAAGTGCGAGTAACCATTGTGTTGTTTCGATTTGATTTTAAGAGTGCTTCGAACTCAGTGTGGAACTAGTACTTGAGGTCCATTAACAAAGCAAAAATCTGTTAGTTGTCCTCAAAAATGAAAGTTAAATCAAGGAAAATATTCTTGAAAACATTTTGGTGCTTGTTTTAATTTATTACTAAACCATTTTTGCTTTAAAAATATTTTGCGTTGAGTTTATCTGACTTTTTAGCAAGGGAATGCCGTGACAGGAAAGCTCAAATTTCATGAAAGTACAAGTTGTATTTTGCGGCCTCAAAATGTTCCTTTTTAGTTGCCCATAGTTTTGAAAACGGATTTTAAAAGAGCAAAGAATACTCTTTCATGTGGTGTAAGTCTCTGAACTCTTGGCCATGTACCAGTCAATGTTTTTAGCATCTCAATGTAAATAATGAAAAATACCCCAAATATTCAATTTTGATTCCAAGTAAAAGATTAACCACTCAAAATGTGTATAATTACCTACTTCTTGTAATGGTTTCTTAGTGGTCCGGAATATAACTGCTCTGAATTTGAAAACGAGTTGTCAGCAATGTGCTGTGGGAGACCCCTAAAACCCGGTCCAAGAGCCCCGAAACCAAGATCCTCTCTGTACGTCTAAAATAATTATCGAATTGATGTTAAACATACATTTTTGGTAACAGTTTACCTACAGCTACGCTGTGAATTTTTTTGAGAATTTTGATAATTTCCTTATTGTAAGCCGTCGGTGGATATTTACAGACCTCCACTCTTAACTTGTTCGAAATTAAAATTGTCCGAAAGTTTGTGCAAGTAATGTAGCAAATTTTTCCTCACCACGTTTCATCTGCAAAAAATACAATACTAAATTTGATTCTCGGATATTAATATTCCAAGATCCATTGAAATTTGCCTGCGTGGTTCTGTATTAAAGCATAGCCAGGTGTCATAGTTTGCGTTCTATTGGCTCCAACACTTTACGTAAATCATAGTAAGTTAAAATAGTCCGTCGATACCCATGGACGAATAATATCGATTCTATGATATTTTTCACTTCGATTTCTAATAATCGACTGCTTCTGGATTGATATATCAATGCAAAGAATTTTGGAACTCTATTTGTGCAATTCGTTAACTCTTCTGCGAATATTTTTAGAACACAATACAGGTGTATCCTAACCTTGGTAAGCCCAAGTTCGCAATGTTACTGTCAGTGTACTAAGAGGACTCGGTAAACTCACAGTTAACAATCCAGAGTCAATGAATAGTCGGTACTTTGCTAACTAAAACTAATTAAGTAAGAATCGGACTTACTTCACTAATTTACGGGCCAGAAGTGCTTTAACATTCTTGACGTTACGTTCGCCCATTGTCAGGTGTATTCCTTGGCCTCTACCATTTTGACCTGAAAACATAGTAAACCATTTCAGTCGTTTCTTCGCAAATTAGATTTATTAAATAACACAAAATGAGGAGGAACTTCACCAATCTTTAAACTTTCGAATGATCACAATACATTTTCTTGCTGCACGTCTTGACAGCGGCATGTAAAAGAGAATATGTGCTAGAGCCAGACAATTATATAGTTGTGTCTACCATGCAAAACTGAACTAAAACACAAAACAGGACCACAAGACCTTACCTTCTAAAATGGAAGATTTTTGACCAAACATCTCTGCCGGCTCCATCTGTTAAGTACGTATAAGTTTATGAAAGGCTTTACAGAAACCAATTCCAATTTCCTAACGAAACGCTTTAACCAAGAAACATTTTTGAGAATAAGCAAACTAAGATATACCAAATCGTGCGTTCAGTAGAGTTTGAAGTACTGGTGGGTCAAACCATCTGTTGTTCGTTTGAATCTTGACGTAGTGTTCATTGTTGTTGGTAATAATTCGCACGCCAGAAAACCGAAGTTAATTTCAATAGTTCAAGAAGAAGCTAGCCTGCAGGGCTTCCGATTCCTGAAGCACATCCGGCGGACATCAAGCCAAAAACTTGAAATTTGAAACAGTGAGCAAATCTAAAGCCTGGTTTTCACTAGCGACGCAAGCACAAGCGCAAGCATAAATAGCTTATGCCAAGTGAAAACGAACACTACGCAAGCGAACGCAAACATAAGCGCAAGCACAAGGAAAAGGAAAAATTTTGATCCTTGCGCTTGTGCTTGCGCTTATGCTTATGCTTGTGCATGCCAAGTGACTCATCTCTTTGTATACCGTTCATAAAAATTCATGTGATCGCCTTTGATTGGCATCAAAGGTGTGGCAAACAGTGCGTGCGTTAATTTTTGATGTAAAGCCCATCTCATGATCAAAGGGAACGATATCTGACTAATTCAGGCCTGTGACTAATTAGAAGGTTCTCATGCAACGCCCTCAATGGAAAGTGTCAGATTATCACATGACTACGAGAAACTACATGTAACACCTCAGCGACAAGATTTGCGCGAACAAAAAAACTTTTTGAGGCATTTTATTGTTACTTTGTTTACCTGTTTTCTGACATTGAATTGGATGATTCTCCTTTTCTCTGCTTTTTAAATTACCGTTACCGTGTTCCATAGAAAAACCGAGATCGACATTATATGAATAATACAGACGTTCGAGGTATTTACCTCACTTACTTCATGATATTTAACACATATTTTTTCATATAAAGCCCATCTCCCAAGAGGACGATAGCTAGCTAATTAGTAGGTTCTCATACAACGCTCTCAATAGAAAGTGTGACATTTTCACTGACATGACTACGAGTATCGAGTAGCACCTCAGCGATTGAGGGGCAACTAAAAACAATCTCGTTTTCTAATCACGCTTTACAAACAACAGATTTGCGCAAAAGCACAGCGGATTGTTGCATTACATTATTTGTTGCTTTGTTTACTTGCATGTATTCATCACAAATCTTTTCCCCTCGAAGGTATTGTTTTCGTGGCCTGAATCACGAGAGGACGGTTCCCGAAATATTCGATTGGCATTTTCCAGACCAAACTTCTTATGGAAACAAATGGCGCGCCAATCTGAATACAGAGAGTAATCGAGAGCTGAGCTTCTTAGCCGCCAGTTCTGTTTTCCGTTTTCTCTTTTCGTCTGTTTACCAGGTCGGCTGTTACTTTTTCAGGCGGTTTTTCGGCTTTGGTTTTTTCTGTCTTTAGGCCGTTTGATTTGTTCGACCGTCTAACGGCAAGGTCGTTCGGTTCTTACGTAATTGTTTTGGTCGTCTCGTTCTCTAGCCATTAGGTCGTATCTTTTACTTTTCAGTCATGTAGAGCGAGAAAGACGCATTTTTTCTCTTAGTCCTGTCATATAACGACTATAAGATCTCTGAAGACATTGGAAATGCTCCAAGTGCGATTTGAAACCAGTTTTCACGATTGTTGTATTTTTAAGACAAACTGAATAATGCAATGCGCATGTGCATTGACTGTCTTAAAAAAAAAAACGCAGACTCAGGCGCGCACTCATTCAAACTGACTCCCGTTTCGTGGGTAGTAAACAGACGGCATTTTAAATTTGAAAAAAGGTCATTGTTGAAAAAATTAATAAAAAGAAAACAAGCGTTTTTCTAAGTCTAGTGAATTTACAAAATGCGAAATAAAATTGCTTTCGCGCCGCAAATGACCTTTCGCGTGAATTTTTTTAGCAAGGTTAAGAACCCTGCTAATTAGAGAAAATTATCGGCAAATGTTTACCTGGCTCTTCTGGCCATTTCGGTGTCTGTTTTTGGGTGTTGGTTCATGGTCGTAAACTTTCATTGATCAAATGATGGAAACACGCGACAAAGCGGCCAAACCATACGCATGCGCAGTCCGATTTTTCAGTCCTGCTCTTTAAAGACTATTAAGGAGGACCTACTTAAATGAATTGACAAATTTGTTAAACTGAAGGTAGAACACTTTATTTTCACCTACAGTACAAACATTCTGATACATTTACCCCCAAAATCCCGAAAATGTGCGAACCCATTCTAGTAACTCTATTGAAAATGTAACCCCATTATACGCAATCCAGTCGTGAAAATGCGACCCCATCCAGCGGCACATCCCCATTAAAAATATGGTTCCTTGTTCGTACAGCCGTCCAGGGTTACAATAAAATTCACGAAAAAATCACTTGACATCTGTTAATAAGTCTATTTTTTACTCCTCTGACTTCCACGAAGAGTTTCGAACGGGCTTACAAACCAAAAATGGCCAGCTACGCCCTTGTTTTTGTTACTGTTTTAGTTCTAAGCCATTGGGTATAATTCTCCAGCTGTATAATTTTTATAGTTGAAACAAAAATATAGTACGAACAAATACAAAATCTTAAACTTGAAACGACCGTTACGTTTATCACTTGAAAATGAAGTCATGATGACTTCGAAACGTCGTGTAATATCGCTCATTTTTGGAATCATATGTATTTCAAAAAGTTTTCTCTTACGAACAAATATCTTAATAAAATTATTATGATTAATTCACTGTTACGGTGAAGTCTCCGTGGTACGAGAACGGAAACGATTTCAAATGTTTATTCTTCAATAGCTATTCTTCATTCCTTACCAAAATACATGGCAATCAGTTCTTTCTTGTTAACTTTACCCATTGCGTTTCTTGGCAACTCGTCCACAGCAAGAAGGACCGTGGGTATCTGGTAAGGAATCATCTTACCGCTGGCCCATTGCTTCAGATCCGTGAGGCTCATTTCCTGTATAGAGCGGTTTTCAATTGAGTGTCAAAAGTAGTTCTCGTTCTGTGATTGGCCAGGAAAACTCGCGCCACTTTCTCAAGCAATGAGTAGCAAAACCAAAACCAATCACGCCTTGCACCCGCGCATTTTCCCGCGCTTGGCGCCGTTTACATGTAATTGCTTCGTATTCTGATTGGCTCACTGCAATTCTGTTGTGATTGGCCTGAGTAATTAATTCGGTTTTGATTTTACGACACTCAATTCTATACAAACAAATGAAACAAAAATTAAGGAAGACAGGCAGACAAAAGAGAGGGAAGCAGGCAGACGGAAGGCGGGCAGGCAGGAAGGAAGGAAGGAAGGAAGGGAGCTCGAGACAGAAAAGACAGGCTGAAATGAAAATACAAATGTAAATTCTCAAGAATTAAAGAGAAAAGGTTACAAACCTTGCCCGCAGAGAGGGTGACAATTGCAGCCACCCTCTCTCCCCACACGGGATCGGGTTTGCCCACCACGGCACAGTCAGTGATGTCATCATGTGACAAAAGATGCCGTTCAACCTCTAAAGCACTGCAAAAAGTATTTAGATTAAAACTTGAAAACCAAACAAGCAACATTGCTAGGAATCGGTAAATACACGCTTTAATATTCGAAATGCTACCAGGGTAAGCTAGAGATGGCACTGAGAAGGCATTTTTCTAGCCACAGACTAGCATTTTAGTAGAAACGACGAGATACATGTACCTCTCTTTTCAACAAGTTTACTTTTTGGAAGCTTTAAGGTCTGGCTAAACTAGGAAACATTGTCGTGGAAACATTGCTGACGAAACAAATTCCCAGTTTAGCCGCGCGGGTAACATTTGTTGCGGAAACAAAATGTTTTTGGCCGAAAGTCAGAAAGATTTTTTGCTTCCGAAACACAAAATTTGTTTCTGCAACAAATGTTACCTGCGCGGCTAAACTGGGAAACGTTTGCATCCTCAACAATGTTTCAGCAACAATGTTTCCTAGTTAAGCCAGGCCTTAATGTTCTGTTTGGGCGACACATTAAACAGAAAGAAACGTCTACGAGTTCAAACAAAAATGCTTAAGTTAGAATTTGGAATAACGCAGACCCTACTTGTGACACTAACTCCTCAATTAAAAAGTAGACGTTTTAGCGTTTCTCTTTTGACAAATAAATTAAAGATGATGTTTTGTACCTGATTTTATAGCCTCCGCTCTTTATAATGTCGACAGACGTCCTGCCAAGGATACTGTAAACACCGTCTTTATACACTAGAAAAGATCAAACGACAAACAGAAATATGACTTGTTAGGGTCCTGAATTGATTCGCAATTATTCCAGCTTGTTCGACTTGTACAATTTCGACGAACTACCCTAGACTGCGAGTAGTCTCTAATTTCGGCGTTGGATTGTGGGGCGGGCGAAAGACACGCGCGCGCAAAGTTACGAGGAGACGACTTCCCTTACAACATACGGCTTATTCGAGCTGGCTGTAGGCTGTGCTCCAAGGTCATACATGGACGGTATAGCGGCTGCCAGAGGCGCCTTGTATATGCTTTCGGTTCGACCTTGTTGAGCTGCGTCCTTGCTGTACTTTGCGAGGATGATTAGCACAGACAGTTATGTTATTATACATCGCGTCTCCTCGCAACCTCGCGCGCGCGCGCGCGTGCCTTTCGCCCGCCCGGCAATCCATCGCCGAAATTAGAGACTACTCGCAGTCTAAACTATCCAGGAGAGAAGTAGAAACGGTGTTAAAGTTACGGAAGAGAATGAAAAAGTCACCGTCACGTGCTCATATCCTCTGCAAAATCCAGAATTTGGTCATTTCACGTTGTTATTTTGCAACGAAATGTACCAAATTTTATAACGCACGTGCAGAGCGATGTTTTTTGTTCCTTAAACATCTCTATTGAAGGGGAGGAGACGCAAATATTTATGCGCCTTTTACTAACTTGCAGTGTCGCCTGTTTTGAACCAGCCATCCGCGGTAAATGACTCAGCTGTTGCCTCGGGTTTGTTCCAGTAGCTGGCAATGAGAAAATAAGGCATGCTTCGTATGACATTAAACCAACGTCTGCAGTCCATAGCTCAGAAGGACGTTGGATGCCTTCTGGTTATGAATTAAAACAAAACTCTATTAATAGGCAGAGAACCGAGAGAACAGTCAATGCAGCATTTCTGCTGGATAATGCAATCGAATGTGTGGCAGAAATTCGGCAGCTGATTCAGACGTCAAATTTCTGTCAAATTTAATTAGTTCAATTGAATTCGACACAGCAGAAATCTGACGTATAAACCGGGGCTAAAAGGCATTCATTTGGTTGCAACAGTTATTTATATAACATCACCATTTAAACACTGATGGTCCACGGACTTGGAGTTCTCCTTGCTTCCCTTCTTTGTCCGCAGATACAAGAGATCCATTTTCGTTTCCTTCAACAAGAACCTGAAAATCAAATGAAACACCTATTGAGCCTGTTTTAAATACCTTCATTTGACCCCGCAGTTGTCTGCTGCATCTTTGGTTGGTAAATAAACCACAGAAACATATCCAACATTTACATAATTTATGTAAATACATGCATACCAGTACAACCTTTATTTATGCATGATAAAATTAAAAGCTACAGCTTGTGGGGTCGTGAGTAAACCAGACTAGAACAGAATGAATGAAAATAATTATTCCAAATTTTAAATCTAGATAACCTTTGGATGTTGTCCTTTAGTAGCATTGTCATTAAACTTGAATGGATTCAAATAAGGAATCAGTAGCTACTGTCTTAAAAATTAAAAATTACAATCTAAGCTTTCACCGATCCATGGCATCACTAAATTATAATAATGGTTGTGAATGATAAATTAATGTTCAGGATCAGACAATATTACCTCATTGCTTGCATCTACAATCCTAACCTCTGTCCCAGGTAGAGGTGTTCCAACACAGCCCTGAAATGTTGTGAAAAAAAAAAGTGGTAGAAGACTGTCACGCAGCAAGTATAATAAAGGTAAATGGGTGGTACACCAAATGCCCAGCACTGCGACCAAACAGCAGTATCTTGCCAGTTTCTTGGAACTTGTCTCAAAACAGAATTATGTTGCAAAATACTTACAGGCAATCTTGGTCCATGAAGCGGATTTGACAGAGCCATCCCTATCTCTGTCATCCCATATCTTTCCAATAAGATGTGGCCTGGGATTAAAGAAAGTATATATCAACCAAATGAATTAGGTGTGTTTTTTTTCTTAACTACTGTGCTAAGATTCAAGGTTGCCACCCCCTGACTTCTCACTGACCACAAACTAATCTTCGCTGACCATCCAAGACAAATCCTTGGGCAATAAAGCCAGCAAGGAGGCCACAGAAATCAATTCCTTTGTAGGACATTTATCAATCAACAAATGAATATACCAACGAGGAATCTCCTTCCCAAACCAATAATAATAATAAAATTTAATAATAATAATAATAATAATAATAATAATAATAATAATAATAATCACTTTATTTAAGTTTCAAATCTATTTAGCCAAGCACAGCAGATGCTCTACTAATTGTACATATTAAACTAAACTGATCTTTGTCTTTTGGACAAATACAAACACAAAAAGTACAATCTATGCCATGAAA
>JAEMWC010000182.1:740000-760000 GCA_016490735.1 Pachyseris speciosa | reverse complement strand
GAGGGTTTCACGGCAGCCATGTTGGAGGTACAAAACAATAAAAATTATTTACACAACAATAAATTTTATTTCCAGAAGGAAATACTATTCTTTTGTTTTGTACCTCCAACATGGCAGCCTTGAAACCCTCTACCGGTATATCTGTTGTGACAACTTTTATTTATACACAGTGAGATTAAAGGTCGGCACACACGAGGGGACTAGTCCCTGCGTCTAGTCCCTGCAACTAGTCCCCTGAAGAGTTTACACGAAGGGACTGGTTGCAGGGACTAGTCCCACGAACAGTTCACACGCAGGGACCAGCATAATTTGAGGGGACAAGTCCCTGCGACTTGTCCCATGAATTCAAACATGGTTTGAATTCGTGGGACAAGTCGCAGGGACCAAATTTTGGTCCCTGCGACTAGATTTTCTAATGAAAATGGGTAGTTCACATGAAGGGACTTGGTCCCCGGGACTAGTCGCGGGGACTAGTCGCAGGGACTAGTCCCTCCGTGTGTGCCGACCTTAAAGCTATTTAACAAATCGAATGTGGTTTTGCGTTGTTTAATACTCTTATAGACAATGATATTTGTCATCGCAGTAGTCAAAATGTTACATGGACTCATGAGGCACAGCCGAGTGAGTCCACAGCAAATTTTGACCACTGTGATGATGAATATCGTTGTCAATAAGAGTATAGACAACATTAAAAAACAAATTATTTGTTTTTTACCACAACATCAACATCAAAGAAAATGTTAATTTCAGAGCACGAGCTGAAAAAAGGCATTGAGCGACACAGCGATGCGAGCAGCATTGTCTAGACTCTAATCAGCAATGGCAAATTAGCCAATCAGATTGCAAAACTACTAGCAACTGGGGTAAAAAACAGCTTATGAGGCTGTGTTCATGTTAATTAAATAATAAAGACAATTAAAAAACAATAAGTTAGAATACAAAATTTGTATTCTAACTTTTCAAAGCCAATGAAATTCAATCATTTAATGATTGAACAGTTGTGAGGGTAATTTCTTTGGTCATACTGTAGTTTTCAGACATGCTATGCAGACTTACAATGCAACGACTTCTACCAGGGCCACCCGAGGTTTTTTTTAACCAATCAGAGACAGATTTGTTAACAAAGAATTTCGACTTTGTGGTTTTCAAAGCCAATGAAATTCAATCCTAAATTTAACTTGGCGGCGGGAACAGACGCGACAGATCTCAAATGTCACCACAAAAAAAATTATTTAAAAAAATCGCATTTATCTAAACACTAACTGCTTCTCAAAAACAGATGCGATGAAAAACATGAAACAGTCACTTTGTAATGATTGGCTTACGCAAACTATAAAGGCATTGAAAAAAGTTATTGGGCCAATTTTTGTTTTGGATTTCAACTGCTCAGGCATCTTTCACTATCACTTCAAATTTGTTCCACAAAAGGCCGCTGTGGTAATCAAAGTCTATTTGCTAAAACTGTGCACACAGGCGGAAAATCAAATTGTTTTAAATAATTGATGAAATTTTGAATCTGTCACGTCTGTTCCCACAGTGGAAAAATACGAGTTAAATTTTGGATTGCATTTGATTGGTTTTGACCAATCACAAGTCAAAATTATTTGTTAACGAATCACCTTTTCATTGGTTAAAAAACCTCAGGTGGCCCCGGTTGAAGTCGTTGCACTGTAATGTCAGCAATAATTTACAATGTGGACAAATGCAATGTTAACTGACATAACCATAGAACACAATGACATAGACAGTGATGCAGCATTCTTGTCCCTCGAGTCTTTGCTGCGTACTGCACAGCCTTGATGAAATGAGCGACTCTCGAAAGATAGGTTGATGATTCTGATTGACTTTTTCAAACAATTCAAATAAACAGAAGTAAAACAGAACACTTACAAACTCTTACGCGAAGCTGAACCCTAAGCATGTGCAGTTCAGCCAGAAGTCCGATATTTTCAGATTTCAAATCGGATCTTTCTAGGGTCGCTCATTTCCTGACCGCTGGTCAAGGGAAACGAAGACCCTGGGTACAAGACTGGTGATGCAGTGAAATAACATTTTTCAGGGAGGTTTCCATTCAGTACGATGGTTTAACAAACCTTATGTTTCCATGAGTTGTCAAAACTCCCTTTGGCCTCCCTGTTGTTCCACTTGTATACACAATCATTGCATCGCGTTCATCCCAGCACTTTTCACCTCGTTCCACTCTGGTCAACTCCTCACTTGACGCTGCTTGATCATGAATGGCATCTGTCAAAAACATCAGGTCAGTGTCTTCTTTCTTGGACATTGGCGCCAGCTTAGAAGCATACTCGTCGGAAGATAAAAGTATTTTTGCATTACAGTCCTCGATTGTGTACTTGTACATGTCAACTGGATGTGAATTGCAAAGTGGAACAGCGATGCCACCGTTTCTCCAAATAGCCCACTGTGTAGCAACATAAGAAACGTCGTTTGGGCAAAGGAAGGCCACAGAACATCCATCAAGATCTTTTTTACCAGTTCTTTTCAATATATTGTGACCGATGCTTTGACTCAACTTCAAAAGGCGACTGTATGAATAAGTCCCACTCGAGTCAACGATGGCGACTCGGTCGCGAAAATCTCTCGCTTTCAGAAACACAACTGAGTTTTTAGCCTCTGCATTATTCCATTTTGAGCTTGAGGAAGCTATGCATCTTAAGCTGTGTACAATAGGGTAATAACTTGTGGTGAAGTACTGAAATCTGCTCAAAATTTTGGACCGCATTTCAGTCCTCGAGTTGGTACCTCCACAGGTGCATTTTTCGACAGGCTGCTTCCCGAAGAATGCGACAGACTGGACACAACTGTCAAGTGTCCGCTCGTCTTAACCGCGGTCAAACGTAAAAAAATAAGAAAAGCCCTTTAAAGATAAGGTTTTTACGTTGAGAGGTCAAAGATGATAAGTTCTTCTTCAGTCTGTGAGTTTACTAAATCATTTTATGGATTACTGAAACAGTTTTAGGAACAATAAGGTTTCGGTTTTCCTGAAGTCACGCATTGAAACAGAAAACAAAAACACACCGCGCCGACCAGTCTCCACATTCTTCGCTTTAAAAAACCTTAAAACGTTTTTAGTAATTCATAAAATGATTTAGTAAACTCAAAGACTGATGAAAGATTCATTATCTTTGAGTTCTCAACGTAAAAACGTTATCTTTAAAGGACTTTTCTTATTTTTTACGTTTGACCGCGGTTAGCCGCTCGTCCTACCTCTCGTCTCCGCTATCAGTCTCAGGAAATGCGCGCCTTATGGGTAATCATTATCTGAGATCCAATCGAGCTTTCCTCCTCCTCATCCATTTGTTTTTCTTTCTTTTTTTTTTCTTTTTGGAGGGAGGTGGGGGGGGGGGGGGGGGAGAATATGGGCGCTGTCACTGATTCTTGTAAGTTCCCTTCTATACCATGAAAGTATGATGGGCGGTGGCCAATGAGTGATAGTGGTTCTCCTCTAAACTGTAGTCATCTTGTCGTCTCAACTTCAGAGGCGTGCCGATTTTCCTAAGCTCATGCCGTATGCTTTCTCAAGGCATATACCAAAGAGATGCAATTGCAATGCGAAAACCTCTCCAAGGCGAACAACTTCTGAGCGATCTATAGAGGCGATTATTTGCTCTTGCCAAACTTCCGTTGTCTGCCTGTAACTGAACTCGCTTTAGGTGGACATGCAGCTGAAAGCTGGCCGCGAAGGTGTCTGCTTCAGAAAGAGCTGGCTTCTGCGGCGACCATAACTTCACCAGGTAAAGGTAAGGTAAAATCTTTATTTAGACACGGTTATTTCCTTCAGGACTATACAATATTTAATGAAATAAATCTAACTACCTAACTAAATTAAGATTGTAAATAACTACTACAATAAAAGAAATAATAAAAACCTGATTTACAAGGAAGCCGGGTATAAAAGCAAAATAAAATTTATAAAAGGCTATTATTAAAATCATGATTCTTCAACTTAAATTTAGATTCATTAAGAGAGGGCGACTGTCGAATATTCAAGGGTAAACTATTCCACAGTACAGCTCCGCTGTAGGACAGACTTTTTTTGCAATAATTAGTGCAGGGCTGTGGAACAGCAGGCGTGCCGTGACTATCTCTTAGGTTACAAGTTAAAGTATCAGAGCGGAAGGCAAAGCGCGAACTAAGATATTCCGGAACCATATTGTTTACAATTTTGTACATCATTATTGATTTGTTAACAAGGCGTTGGCGGCCCAGTTTAACCCAGTTTACCATCCGCAACAATTCAACAGTACTATGATCGTAATTTGAAAACGTTATGACGCGTGCTGCGCGATTTTGTAATTTTTGTAAATTTGGTTAAATGTAATTTAACTAAGTTAACCACCACAAGCTTAGCGGTCAAGTGGTCCACAAGCTTAGCGGTCAAGCGGTTCATAAGCTTAGCGGTCAAGCGGTCCACAAGCTTAGCGGTTAAGCGATTCTCAAGCTTAGCGGTCCACAAGTTAAGCGGTCAAGCGGTCCTCAAGCTTAGCGGTCAAGCGGCCCGCGAGCTCAGCGGGAATCCAGCGGTCAATCCCTTTAGTGCAGGCTCACATGGTACGTGGTAGCTTTGTACACCGCTACGATCTGCGAGTTCTTCGTCGAGCGTTTGTGCAGTGGTCTGTGGAGCGGTTCATTTAACGTCCTCCAGTCCTTCTTTGGCGTGTTTGGGAGCCGCAGTCCTACAGCGTGTTTTTTCTTGTATCCTTTTTCTTCCCATTTTTTCAAGGCGTGCGTGTCGTCACGTTCTGTCCGGATGCGAACCACAAACAACAGCTTGTCCACGATGTCTTCTCCGGTTACCGCGTCTTCGCGTTCTGGTAGCGGTTCTACACCAGCTCCTCCAGTTATCACTCCAGCTTCACCACCAAATCAACCTGTTTCTCTGCCGGACAACACCTCTTTAGCTCAGGCTATTTCAAGAGTTCTCGCGGAATCGCTACCTCCGTTGCTATCTTCCCTTCGGGGTTCAAGTGGCGGGAACACAAACATGGCCGCGACGTCTAGTCCTCTCTCATCGGCTTCAAATTCTACGCAGTCTCCGGCATCCTCGAGCTCCGGTACTCCCTGCTCTACCTCCCAGTCCTCAGGTGGCGGGAACACAGTGGCGGGAACACAAACATGGCCGCGACGTCTAGTCCTCTCTCATCGGCTTCAAATTCTACGCAGTCTCCGGCATCCTCGAGCTCCGGTACTCCCTGCTCTACCTCCCAGTCCTCAGGTACGCTTGTTGTGCCTTCGTTTATTTCAACTTATGGCTCATTTGGCGGTCCTCCAGTTGTTGTCTCTACTCTTCCCGCCGCGTCCTCCGCCAACGTGCCTGTAGGGATTGTGGGCTATTGCGGTGGCGCGACCGGATTTGAGTCCTCCACTTTTGCAAGCCTCAACAAAGCATTTATGGTGGGTCCTGGCTATGCTCCAGTCCCGTATAAGCTTGTTTCTAAAATTACATCATGGCTTTTCGTAGACCTGGCTGACCTTCTTCCAGACAATATTCGAGCCCAAGAAATCGAACCCCAACCTTTTTTGGAGGGGAAACTGGTGGTCTCAGGGTCCAAGAAACGGGTCATCGAAATAGCAGACATCATCACTTGGATTGAAGCCTTCACATTCTTTTCCATGATTCTTTGCCACCTTCCCCCTCTCGCTGGAAAGATTTAAACCAATGAAAGTTACTCATTATTCAGACAGCAAGGCGTTTTTCTGACAAATCGTGGCTCCACTACGACATCGCCTTCAGAAAAGAAGCCACAGCCTCAGGTTCAACCAACTGGTCCCGCATGCACCCAGACCTCTACAATTTTCACACCAGATCTCCGGCCACCACTCCAGCGGCTTCTGGCTCCTCCACTTCCCCTGCCTTGTCACTAACAGAGCCTCTGGCGTCGTCAGGAAACCCCGGTCTAGCCAGTATTGCCACTCCTGGAACGATGGGCACTGTCGCTGGCCGTTTGGCCGCTGCCGATTTCGTCACTCCTGTGAAACGTGCCATGGGGACCACTCTCGCATCCACTGCCCTCACCGCTCCGCATGGAGAGAACGGTCCCGCTCCCCTTCTCAGTCAAAGGGGGTCACCGCCGTCGCTAGGCCCCCTCTAGCCTATTCAGTTGTACATAGTTTTGATTCTGTTCTTGTTGGTTCTCATGGTAACTTTTCAGCGTTAGGGTTGCGTTCTCGTTTTGTTTTACCTTCTCAGCAACAGGGTCTGCCAAGTTCCAGTTATTCGTTGTGTTCTCCAGCTGTGTGTCCTGTAAGACCGGTTTCTCAGCTTACTCCCATAAACGTGGATAGATTCCAGCATGAACTCCGTCATCATCCTAACCCAGACAATGTTGCCTACGTGGTCCAAGGCCTTCACGTCACCTAGGCTTCAAATACACTATTTCCTTGAAGTCGGCATCGGAGAATATGGCTTTTGCACTTCAAAACCCTCAGGTCATTGACAATTACTTGCAATCCGAAGTTCAGTCAGGCAGGGTGGCGGGCCCCTTCTCTTAGCCTCCCCTCCCTGTCCTCCATGTGAGCCGTTTTGGCGTCATCCCAAACGTCACCAACCTGGGAAATGGCGGCTCATCCTGGACCTATCTAGCCCTGCTGGCCACAGTGTCAACGACGGGATTGCGGGCGAGGATTATTATCTGCAGTACATGAAGGTAGACGACATTATTGCAGGCATAATGCGGCCGGGGCGGGGCTCCCTTATGGCGAAATTCGATGTGCAAAATGCATACCATATTGTGCCAGTCCATACAAACGATCGCCAGTTACTGGGTATGAAATGGCGGGGTGCCTTTTATGTCGATATGGTCCTGCCTTTCGGTGTCAGATCAGCTCCATATATCTTCACATGTATAGCCGATTTAGTAGAGTGGGTGGCCAAGCAAAGCTACGGTGTCACCTTCCTGATGCGTTACCTTAATGACTTGCACACTCTTGGCCCTCCTGGCTCCTCTGTCTGTCAACAAAATCTGGACAGGCCTATTGACTGGTTTTCCAAGCTTGGCATCCCCCTCCAAGCTAAAGGGGCCGTCGACGTGCCTAACTATCCTGGGCATCGAGCTGGACTCTTTTAATCTGCAGGCGCGCCTTCCCCAGGACAAATTGGCTAGGATAACTGCCTTTTTGGAGGACTGGTCACAGAAGCGTTGGTGTAGACGCAAGGAACTAGAGTCTCTAATAGGTCACCTTCAGCATGCCTGCAAAGTTGTACCCCAAGGTCGCTCCTTCTTGTGCCGTATGATCAACCTACTATGCGCCTTTCGACGAGATGACCACCCGATTCGTCTCAATCAGGAGTTCTTCCTTGGTCTAGCCTGGTGGCGAGAGTTTTTCCAGTCTTGGAATGGTTGCAGCTTCCTTCTGTACCCCCAGTGGGCTCCACTCCCCGACTTCGAGGTTTTTTCAGATGCCTCTGGGGCTCTTGGTTACGGAGCAGTCTTCCAGGATCACTGGTTTTCAGGTGCATGGCTCCTAACACAGGTCTCTGAGTCTATCGAGTACAAGGAACTTTTCCCTATCGTCGTGGCAGCGTACCTCTGCGGTCCCCTATGGGCCTCCAAACGGGCCAACTTCCTATCAGATAACCGCTCAGTGGTGGATATTCTGCGGTCTGGCACTTCAAGAGCCCCTACCATCATGTCCTTGGTTCGCTATCTGTCCCTGTTGGCAGCTCGTAACTCCTTCTCTTTCACTGCCTCCTCAGTTAGAGGAAAGTCTAACCCGATCGCTGACTCCCTGTCTCGGTTTCAGTTTCAGCGTTTTCGCCGGCTAGGCCCTCATGATGTGCTCATCCGTTCCTGCTGTCATCTTGCAGAAACTCTCCACCATTAGTCCATTAAGGTTTACCTTTCAGCACTCCGGTCCCTTCACATCGAGGAGGGTCTGCCTTCTCCGCTGGTTGGTTGCCTTCGGTTACAGCGTGTCTTACGGGGTATCAAACGCCACCAAAGCTCAAATAGGCGTCAGCGCCAACCCATCACCATCGAGCTGATGCACATTATCTTCAAGACCTTGAACTTCTCTGACTACAACCATACAATGCTTTGGGCTGCCTGCTGTCTCGGGGTTTTTGGTTTCTTACGCGCCGGTGAGTTCACCGTCAATTCCCCCTTCAATCCCGACATCCACCTTGCTGTCAGCGATGTCCAAGCAGATTCCCTAGTCAATCCAGGCAGCTTCAGGATTCATATTAAGTGCTCTAAGACGGACCCCTTTCGCCAAGGTTGCTATATCTACATTGGTGCTGGGAAACGTGATCTGTGCCCTGTACGCGCCCTGAACCAGTATCTACACGTCCGTGGCTCAACTCCTGGCCCACTCTTCCTTCTCTCTGATTGCACCCCCGTACATCGCCCATGGCTGACATCCAGGATTCAATCTATCCTCTCCGCTGCTGAAGTCCCTGGTTGCTACACCGGCCATAGCTTCCGCATTGGCGCAGCTACTTCAGCAGCCTCTCGTGGCTTACCCGATCACCTCATCAAGACGCTTGGCAGATGGTCCAGCGATGCATATCAGCTCTATATTCACACTCCCGTCAGTACTATCGTGGGGTAGCAAACCTTCTCACTTGACAGGTATTTCTTGCGTATCTTTCTCTTTTCCTAGTTGTTTTTGTAGGGTGCCTCAGAACTTTGGTAGTTCGAGGCCTGGGCTTCCCCCAGCCCTGAGCCCCTCTTCCCCTCTCCGATCTGGCTTGCGTCAGCTCGGAGAGTCCCTTCGGCTTGGAATGGGGACTCATGGCTGGGTTGCGGGGATTTGCCAGCCATGGGGCAGTATTCTATCTAGGGGCTGGCTGGCCACAGTGGAAGCCCCTGGGTATCCCTCGCACCCACCTTCCACTTAAGCGAGGCAGTTGGTTAACTTTTGAGAGACTCTTAGAACAGGATTCCCACACCGAGCCGCAGTAATCGAAATGAGGTTGGACTAATGAATTGTAAATTGAAAGGAAAGTCTTATATGGCACCGAATACCTAATACGTTTAATAACGCTAACACCAGAAGCAATCTTTTAGAAAGCTCGTTGATATGACACTCCCAAGTAAGATTTTCGTGTACACAGGATTTAACAGTCGAGACTTATTTTATCGAAAACTGGTTGATATTGGCAGTGGGATTCGCTGTAAAATTTAAAAGCTTTTGCTTGGAACCAATCAGAAGAAATTCTGTCTTTGTCACATTTAAAGTTAGTTTGTTGGCTGCAAGCCACACGCGAATTCTCTCCAGATCAAGATTACTACAACTATTTATTTCATCAACATCACTACCAGCAAAAGTAATACTGGTATCATTGGCGTACATCCTTGGTTGCGAATGCTGGAGGCAATTAGGCAAATCATTTATGTATCGTAGAAATAGAAGGGGCCCCAGAATCGTTCCCTGTGAAACACCACAGCGAAAGAAGGAGTACTTGATAAATGGGGAACATATGAAGGAACCTCTAAGCGCCCGCTAAAGAGGGTTTTAGACACGTCGGTCCTCATAACCGAACTCGCAAGGGAAGTGCTTGGAGAGTGTGACAAAGCCATTCAGTTGATTTTGAGTTACCAGCAGACAAGTACAGACAAGTGAATTTGCTGCTCGGTGCACTGACTTTAAAAGGTCTGCGAGACCCATTTTTACAGAAATCGTTGAAATCCCTCAGCCTAGTCCCTAGGCGTTCCCTCTTTCCACCCTTGTCCGCGCGAAGTCTCTCTCGTTGACGTCACCGCTGACAGTTGGGTTTGACCGGGCCGAGAACGCCTAAGGACTAGGCTGGAAATCCCTATTTTCCGTTAGAAAACGTAGCTGTGACAAGCTTCTAGGTTAAGTGTATTTTTAGGAGATCTGCCTCGTATGGGGTCTCGGACTCTTTCGAGGATCATCCTTATGGCACTATGCTTCCTTGTAGTTGTAGGTGCTGCCATTAAAATGTTATAAATAATTTTTTTTTGTAATAAAGCTATGCAACTGTTTCTCTTGGTGATGTAGAGACAGAGGCGTGCTAGATAACACTTGCCGTACAAGGTGATAAGGATAGGAAGTTAGCAGCTGGATTTAGCAGTTGCTAAAATGTTGCTACTATCTAACGCCAAAATAAAGACAACAAAATAAAGTCACTTTTCACAATGGTAAATCTAAATATATTACAAACGCTATTGTTAAACTATGGCACGAAATCTCTCTATACTAAGCTAGCATTTACATGTCACAGCAAAATCGATTTCAAGAATTATCTCATTTTTTGAGTAAGAGCGATTAATTGAACAGCTAGCAAAACAAAAGTAGTGATTTTGCTGTAATTATCAACGTTCAAATTTCCAGTCGCTAGGATACTGTACATTTTACATTAGACAATGCGTCAAAAATCCAGACATCCCTTGTGCGGTCTTAGACCTAAAGATCACATAATAACGAACATGCCAAAAGAGTTTTTTTCTGTACGTAAATAACAACCCATTCATCTTTTTCTTTAAATACTTTCTGCTAAATATTCTTGTACTTTTATTCACAAGTCAAGAATTTGCCAGATCGCACGGTCAGGTTTTTGGAAACCATTTATGATCACTTTCGGCGAGCTCGGCGAATTGATTTTGTTGGTGACGGTGCCAACATCACCTGCGACAGTTCCCATGGCGACAACTGTTGTTCTCTTGCGAAGCCTTAACACTCTGAAGGTCCTAGTAACGACTTCTTGATCTTGAGAAACACAGCCTTCAGGACCGCGTCGGCCTGGTGACCATCTCCTGAGCAGCTAGAAGAGAGATAGGTGTTCACGCGTGAGGAATAAACACGGGTAATGTGGGGACGTGGGATACCCCCACGGGAGGTATTCCTGACAGTGGTATCGCGGTTGTAGCTTCAACTTTGAAAGAAAAAATATACAATACACACCATTATTCGAAACCCATCGTCCCTATGCAAATGTCTGCCTTTAAATTATTCTTTTGCTCGTATTCAAAACAGCCTCACTAACCTCGCTTGGGATAACAGATTCTTTAGAATTTTTGTCTCAAAAACGAAATTAGTTTGAGACTATTTTGAATACGAATAAACAAGAGAAAATAAAGGAGGTTAGAGAGAACATCTGCCATACATGCCTTATTTCAGGGGTAATTCGTCTCAGGCAAGAAAAATGAGTGGCTTCCGCGAGAAAGGATTCCCACGTGCGTGTATTTTCATCTCTGTACGTGATTGGCTATTACCTACCCCACGTGGGATTTCCGAGGCTGGCAAGCGATCTAAATATAACCTGAGACGAATTACTCCTGAAATAAGGAGTGTATGGCGGATGCACTCTCTAACCTCCTTTATTTTCTCTTGGAACAAAAGAATACATTAAAGGCAGCCATTTTTGAATAGCACCTGAATCGTAAGCACTTGAAAGAATACTTACGGGTAAAAATCTGTATCAGTATCCCTTTGATCTGTCACATTCCACTAACTCTCATGTATAGGAGTTTGAAACCCCTCTCGGTTGGGGTAGGGAGAGCCAACAAAATTGGGACATCACCAATTGCTTAAATCCAGATTCTAAATGATTACTGTATTAGACTAAGCTATAGTGCAATACATACAATTTTTGCAATTCAGTTTCCGCAATTTCAAACCAGGCCCAGTCCCTCCGTCTGGTCGCGCGACTCATGTTGACCAGGAACTCGACATGCTGAGTGCTGACCTGTTGTCTGGCGTCCAGTTCTCCGTCTTCCGTTGTTACTTGAATGACCTTGGAGCTTGATTTTATCTTGTCCACCAAGTGTAACGCTTGTTGTTCCAATCTAAGTAAACAAAAATCAATAATAATAACAATAATAATAATAACGTTTCGTAGAGCACGAAGTAAGATATCGCTTTGATGAACCACATGATGTTTTTAAAGTTCATTTTTTAATGAAGACAAAACATGTTTCGGATGAGACATCCATCGTCAGTTGTACAGTGTGGAATAAAATGAAAATAAGCAATAAACAGTGTAAAAGTGAGATATTATCCCTTTCATATCAATTAGTCTCCTTTCTTAGCTGAAATAAATTTACTTTTTTTGGTTCGCGCCTTCATCCTTAATTATTCTTGTTAATATCTCACTTTCTTACACTATTTATTGCTCATTTTCATTTTGAACATGATCAAATGCGTTTTACAAAGATCAAAAGGAATTAAAAAATTAAATAAATAAAAGTGGCACATAAATATATACAATGTTGCAATGTTCTAGTACTGTTCGGTAGTGTTTTTCGGAGAACACACACTCTAGGTCCCAGCTTACTGGTGGCGCTCGAAGGATTTCTCACCTTAAACATCTCATCAAGTCTTTTGCTGCCAGCGCTCGGATGAAACCATTGTAAAGAAACTGTAGAGCGGTGAGATAGTCTTCTGCTTGGCAACACATCCAGTGTGCATCGAGTAAACTATCGACTGAGTAAACACAGTAATGCACAAGCAGTGTTAAAGCAATTACTCTGACCAATCACAACAGACGTAAGCTGTGCAATGAGCCAATCAGAATACGTAGCAATAGGACGTAACCGGCGCAAACCGCGGCAAAATGCGAGCGTGCAAGTCACGATAAGGTTTTGGTTTTCTTTCTCATTGGTTGAGAAAGTGGCGCGAGTTTTGGCAGCCAATCACAGAGCGATGTAATGCAAACCAAAAGCAAAGTGAATTACTTTCGACACTCAAGTAAAAACCACTATATTAGAACATATAATCATACGGTTAGTGTGGTTAGAGGATTTTATGATCACGTCGGCAACTGGGAGCGGATTAAAGTTCAGAACACGTGGTGGGAGGGCGTGGTACCTGCACACATGGTTGCCTGCATGTTACTATAAACCATGGACACGCGGTAGAACGCTTGTGAGGCCTCACGCCAGTGCTGCTCCCTGGAGGCTGCTGCGGCTGTTAAGGAGTAGAGGACAATGGACCACGTGCTACCTCTAACGACACTGGCAAATCTAGAGGGAGACGCACTTCAGAGTTAGAAAGATGCTGTACAACATTATGTGCAGGTCAGAGTGGCTTTCGTTTGAATGGTCACACATTATGATTTCATCCACAGACTCAAAAGTTAAAACCGCCTTAGCCAGCGTGGCAGGCGTAGAATGGGGAGGGGGTGGGGAAGGGAGGGGGAGGGGAGGGGGAGGGGAAAAGGGAGGGGAGAGAGGGAACCCCTGCTCTAAGAACCCACATTTTTGCATTCCGCCCACCGATTTTCTAGTAATCCGATTACGTCTACTATCAATTAACTGTCAATGCGTTCACTAATCAGAGACGTTTCGCTTGGCGGGAAGCGTGAAATCGTGAATATATGTTTATCGCGGCCGGAAAAGTTAAAAATCTCACCTCGGGACAACCATGATGTCTGCAACTCCTACGAAGGGTTCGAAACGGGGGAGAAGAAAAAGGATAGCCAGTGCAACGATCGTTGCAGATTCTGTGGTTTGGCATTTGAGAATTCATCTGGTTCAAGAGCGACTTTCGAAATTTTATTTGCCAAATCGTCAAGGGAAGAGAGTCCAGGCACAGTGTTAGCGGATTGCTGTTGCTTGAAAGCCAAAGTTTGTCGTAACGCGTTTGTAGAAGTTGTGGCCGACTGAAAATAAGAAATGCTTCGGAGTTTTATCCCGGTTATATTAAGACAACTTTAACTTCCAGTAATGCCATTGCTATTTTGGCATTCGGCGACGAACTGTAAGACCGTGAAGGAAATCGATGTGTTACCCTGGGTGTCAAAGGTTATTTTTTCGTTTGAAGGAGAGAAATAACGCGGCGATGTCGACTGCCAACAACGATTACCCCCTGAACGAAAACGGCAGGGAATTTCAAGAAAGTTGCTGCAGCTTTGTGTGGAGAATGCTGTCACGGAGATCAAACTTGGACAAGGATGAAGGTGACAAACTCGTCGGAGGATGCCGATTTGTTATTATCACACTATAACATCGATGACCTTTCAGAATTAACTGGCAACTCATCCACCACGATAGCCCAGACCATAGTTAGTGTAAGTTCGACGTGGACAGCTTTGTGTGGAGAATGCTGTCGCGGAGATCAAACTTAGACAAGGATGAAGGTGACAAACTCGTCGGAGGATGCCGATTTGTTATTATCACACTATAACATCGATGACCTTTCAGAATTAACTGGCAACTCTTCCACCACAATAGCCCAGACGTTTCAATGAAGGTTCGATGTGGAGTCAATCAACATTTTTCGGAAGGACTTCTCTTTAACTTTTTCTGCGGCTGCATAAAGAATTTTGTATTCACATCTGCGAATATCATCATTACATAAACTTGACAAGTCATGAACTAAGCGCAGCGTGATCTCCTGCAGTTGGTCTTCAATAATACTTTTCAGTGGCGAAATGACGAGAATCGCTGCATTACTTAGTTCGTAGCCGGCGTTTAGATAACAGCCAAATTTGTGATTTCCTTGGTCACTATACACGAGTTATTTGCGAAGAACGTATATAGACAAATAGAATAAATTTTGTTTCGTTACGACCCGTTCGTAGCTCTTCGCAAGTACAAACATTTGGTAAATCAAACTCTTCCTGTATCAAGTGGGTAAAACCGCCAGGACGTCTCTACCGGTTAAAGAGCCCTTATCAGCCATATGACTGATTCTTGTTCTGGTTTCAAAACAATGTTTCTCACATTGACGAGATTTAAATCTCTTTCAAAGCACGTTTGCGTCCGCCATTAGCCTGCGAACAGGCTTCGCGCCGAATTTGCTGTGCAACACCAAGTCGGGAGCCTGTTCGCAGGCTAGTCCGCCATCACCTTGTACTTTCGTTGAAATTGTGAAACTTACATTTATAAGTTACTCATTATCTCTCAGCCAATCGGAATTTTGCGGCCGCCAGCGGCCGCAGAAGAATGAACAAAAGGGGGTTCTTAGGGCAGGCGTTCCTTCTCTCCTCTCCCCAATCCCTCTCCCTTTTTCCCTCCTTCTCCCTCCCCTTTCTACGCCTGCCATGCAGGCTAAAACCACCTTAAAAAGTGTAACAAACAGCACAACTGGAAAGAACTACGTTGTAGCTTTCATTTGAATGGTGACACTTGAGGATTTCATCCACAGACTTAAAAGTTAGAACCACCTTGCACAGCATAAACAGCACAACAGAAAAGCACTGTTCAACAGCTCTCACTTGAAAGGCCGCTTCACTCTGAAGACTTTCTTTTCCGAATTACTTCGCACAGTTTAACAAACAAAGAACAAGAGAAACTATTATGCACTAAGTTCTATTTGAAACCGATTTTATCTGAATAGCTACTACTGCAACTCACCCAGCAGTTTCATTGAGAAGACTTGCCAGTGAGTTATAAGAATCCTCCACCTCAAAACTGCAACAACAAAATAAAAAAACCTGGGTTTCTTTATAGAGCTTCATATCGATTCTCACTTGAGGGTTTCATAAAGGATTTAAAGCATAGACTCAAAAGCTACTAGTAGTAAATTAAATAGAGCAGTTTTCAATTGAGTCTCGTAAAATCAAAACCAGACCAATTACTCTGACCAATCGAAACAGACGTAAATAGGGCAATGAGGCAATCAGAATTCGAATCAATTATATGCAGCCGGCGAAAAGCGCCGGCGGGAAAATGCGCGGGTGCAAGTCGCGATTGGTTTTGGTTTTGATTCTCAATGGTAGGCGAAGAAAGTGGGGCGCGTTTTGTTGGCCAATCACAGAGCGAAGCAACGTAAAACCAAAGGAAAGTTCTTGAATTACCCAATGTTTATTTGTTCTTTTCGGTATCCTTCATAAACGTCCAAGCCTCGGCCGAGTAAAACATCCCGCTGGGCAAACAGCTGGAAAAAAAGAAAGGAAGTTCACAAAAACGTGAACGTACTAAATTGTTCTTCCAACAGTTCCCAATTGTTATAAACCACAGTTGCGATGTGGCGTCGGTCACACACATAGCACCTCAGGCAGCCTCACAAATACCCAAAGATCGAGGCAAGCTTTGGACGCAAGGTATCCAGCACGAATGGCTGTGGGTTTATTTGCCAGATCGGTGAACCCACCTCAACAAAGTTTTTGCCTTGAAAACCCTGCCTTAATGTCCCCCTGGCTAAGACGAAGAGACTTACCAACACATTTATATATAGTAATTGTGATTAAATTTTTAGCTATACGTATAGGTGTATATAGGGATATGTGTATACGTATAGGTGTATATAGGGATATGTGTATATGTATAGGTGTATATAGGGATATGTGTATATGTATAGGTGTATATAGGGATATGTGTATATTTTTCTTCTATTTTCTCTTACTTTTTATTAGATTTTATTATTGTAACGATTAATCTAATTCAGCCTTTGGCCGCGATTTTGATCAGAAAAATCTATCTATCTATCTATCTATCTATCTATCTATCTATCTATCTATCTATCTATCTATCTATCTATATATCTATCTATCTATTTATCTATCTCTCTCTCTATCTATGAAACACTGGTAAGCTAAAATATTGGACAAAACTGTTGAGAAAATTGAGCCTCAAAGCCTTTCGAAGTGCAAACAATAATCAACTACGTTTGAAAGCCCCCTTCCCCTCAATTCAATGTTGTTTGCGCCTCCTAAATGTTTCCCCAGCAATAGCTGCTTCCCAAATTCAACATTGAATAAGCAGGGAGGGGGGTGGGGGGTACTTGCTGTTGAAGGATTTTTGGACTCTAAGAGGCCTGCTTTCTCAAGTAGTTCTGCCCAAGATTGCAGCTATGATTGAAAGGGTAGCACTTTAAAAAAAAAACCTTTTTCGCACAAAACCTGTGCGTTTACTCGAGAAAGAATACTTGACGCTTTTCAAAGAACTTACTCCTTCAAGTTTTCTCAGCTCATCAAGTGAAAGAACGGCTGCAATAACGTCACTGTACATCTCCAGCGCCTGCTCGCGGTCTCTCAGTTGTAGTAATCTGGCCGCTATCATTCTCGTTACGTGCAAAAGTTTGTGAAGTTGGTTTTCCTGAAAATAAGAGAAAAGTCACATAAGAACCACAAAGCAACCTCAACACTCACTGGGATAGAAAAAAATTCCCTGACTTTTCACTGACCACAAACCAGTTTTCACTGACCACAAACCACTGACCACAAACCAGTTTTCAATGACCACAAACCAGTTTTCACTGACCACAAACCAGTTTTCACGGACCATCCACGACAAATCCTTGGGCAATGAAGCCACAGAATCAATTCCTTAGTAGGAATTTTTTGAAACGGCCGTTACCTTTGTCAGGGTTCGTACTCTTTATTGGACTAAAAATTCAAGGACTTTTCAAGGACATTCCAGGGCTCAATTCCAATTTTTCAAGCACTCCATCCAGTAAAAAATGCCATTAGAATGTGACACAAGATGATCCGATTTAAGGGATAACTGCCAGATTTGTTCAAGTCTAAGTCTTTTCTAGTTCTTCCCCTAAGTGGACAGTCAAACAGCAAATTTCAAGGTTTTTCAAGGACCCAATGTACTTTTCACGGACTTTCAAGGCCTTGAATTTTGATTTTCAAATTCAAGGACTTTCAAGGTGCGTGCGAACCCTGCTTTGTTAACAAGGAATCCGGCTCCTTCCCAAACCTAATGGCTAGCCAAAAGTAAAATTCCCTGACTTTTCACTGACTTTCAGGTAGAATTTAGAATTTGCCTAACTTGATACATAATTCCCCGACCTTGAAATTAATCTGTTTTCTCCCGATTTCCCCCCGACCATAGCAGCCCTGCTCAAGTTGAAGCTAAGAGCGGCAGGAGTTATCATGACGGACGTTGCTTTGATTTGCAATGATTGAGGTTCTGAATGAAAAACTTCAAAATGAGTTGTACCTCATATAAAAGCTACTGAGCAGTACTTTCCTGTAGCACTGTTGATGACACTGTACAAGACGGTTCAAACATCTTGAGTCTGTGGATGAAATCTTTAACAGCGATGATCATTCAAGTGAAAGCTACTGGCAGTACTTTGCTACACGTGGTATTGTTTATTTTGCTGTCCAAGTTGTTTTTAGCTCTAAGAATACAAATAAAATTCTGCAGTGTGACCATTTAAATTAATAGAAGCTATGGAGTAGTTCTTTGACTTTTGGGAGTTTCTTCAGCTTTAAACTCGGGAAATCTCAGTAGCAAGAAAATGGTCAAATTCTCTTATAAATTTGCTTCTTTCACGAAACAAAACCACAGAGTACCGCGCAACCCACCTCTGCATCTAACTTCAGCCAGCGCTCTCCCGCGGACATCTCGGTCACTTTAATCTCCGCCTCCTTCTCTGTACTGTGAGACTGGGGAAAAGGCGATTGATCGAATGAGGTGCCACGTATAAGCCCGTCACATTCTTCGCTATCATCTCCAAGTGATGAAGGATCCACTGCAAGCAGTCTTTCTTCTGTGCGAAATTTTCTGATATTTTCCCTCAGTCGTTCTGAGGCGCTCAAGTCCCCTTTCTTTCCAGTTTTAACGTCCCTGGAAAGTTTTCGTTTCACTGTTGTCCGACGTGATCCGGTACCCTGTCTTTGTGACCGAATTCTTAGTAGTCCTGCATCGGTGGAGCTAGAAAAACAAAAAGAAAGGAAAAACAGAAAGTTACGAAAAAGGCTAATTCTCCCAATGAGGAAACTTTCGTTTTGCAATTTGGCCTGTGGAAACAAAGTATTCTCGCCAATAAAAATGGCGCAATTGAACAACGCAATGTGCCAATCAGTATCTGAAGCTATCACATGTAGCCGGCGCCAAGCGCGGGAAAATACGCGCGTGCAAGTCGCGATTAGCTCTGGTTTTGCCTCTCATTGGTGGAGAAAGTCGCGATTAGCTCTGGTTTTGCCTCTCATTGGTGGAGAAAGTGGCGCGAGTTTAGGCAGCCAATCACAGACCGAAGTAAAGCAAAACCAAAGCTACGAGAATTATTTCCGACACTCATAAATTACGAAAACATTTCCTTACTCTGTCTCCTTCTCTGTACTTCGCCCTCTGTTTTTGTACCAGCCTGGAAAACATGAGAACAGAAAAGACAGGAGGAACTAGAATATTTCAATAACTTCTAATCAGAAGTAATCTAGTTGTCAAAAAAAAAAAAAAAACACACACACACACACAATAGCAACAAGAAAGTGAGTTATTAAACCTTTCAGCAGTCCAGGTCTTTTTTTGGCATGACATTCTTTGATCAACTTGATCCACGTTTCCTTGGTTTCAAGTGACGAAGCTTTAAGGATAAATATTTCAGCTCCTCCAAGTTTTCTAACCCAGACTGCCCACTTACAAGGATCGCTATCCACAGCCTCGGTTTGACCAATCCCTTTTGTCTGCCAAAGAGTAATACAGATCACTTTACTTTGTCGTAAAACCAAAACCAAAACCAAACCTATTACTTCAGCCAATCAAAACAGGCCTAAAATGTGCAACGAGCCAATCAAAATTCGAAGCAATTACATGCAACCTGCGCAAAGCGCGGGAAAATGCGCGCGTGCACGTCGCGATTGGTTTTGGGTTTGCTTCTCATTGGTTAAGAAAGTGGCGCGAGTTTTCCTGGCCAATCACAGCGAAGCAATGCAAAACCAAAGTAAACGCAATTTATTCTCGATGCTCAGTCAAACACTCTAATGAACAGAGTACGGTTTATTGGGAACGTTTTAGCGGGAAAATCGTGCGCGGTCCGCAAAGCTTGTGACGCAGCACCGGTAGTGACTTTCAGTACTACGACATAAATTGGAAGTAAGACTGAACAGGGAGAGATTGGCAAGCGAACGATTACAACCACCCTGAGATCATTTACTGTGGCATGGAAATCAGGCCCAGTCATTTCATGCCATAAAAATCAGAGGCAAGTGTTATTTTGCAATAAATGCCATATCTACCTTCATACTATGTATATATCTGAAGGCTGGCAGTCCTCCTTCTCTTGTCATTGGTTCACTGAAGATAATTATTTTCTCAAACAAGAAAACTCTTCTCTCTTTTTCTTTCGTCTTTGCTTTGCTATCAGCAACTAGAAACTCATCCTGAACGAAAACAGAC
>JAEMWC010000182.1:727500-735000 GCA_016490735.1 Pachyseris speciosa | reverse complement strand
TTTTAGCTCCTTAGCAGAATAAACTTCATGTCCACCAACTGTGTCATATGATTGATGTTATTCTGTTATTTGTTGACAGGTACAGTGTATTTCTTTGTTCAGTAGACAGTTTTTCATAGAATTTTGCATGTTCGCTGTTCTGAATGCTCGTAGCTTAGTAGCCAAGCATTAGTTCGGATGATGGAAGACTGGACACCAGAAAAATACAGCGATTTTTTAATCCGCCGTTTAATAAATAAATAAATAAATACAAGATAATTCAGTTAGAACTGGCTTATTTTATCAAAAAGCCAAGGCATTTGATTCTATTTGATTTAGCGATGATTTGAATTAGTCTCCTCAATTAGTAGTGCACCTGTGCTCGGCTACAAAGATTTGAAACACTTTAACAAAGTTATTATAATTGAAGGGCTGAAAGCGAAACTATCGTATGTGAAGATTTAGTGTCGAAAATTTCAAATTGCTCAGAATTGGCTGAATTTTGACATGTGGACTCCATTCTTGTCAAAGAACATTGCCCTGTATCTTTTTTGCTGTTGCACGCTTCGTTTTCAAAAAAAACCTCGGCCTAAAGTACGTTCACACAAAACGTCACATACGATAGTTTCGCTTTCAACCCTTCAATTAAGTCTGCCTTATTAACATTCATGAAGCAATGCCCAAGGGTATTCTTTATTGAAAACTAAGCGCCAAATGCTCGTAACTGAAGAGTAAAACTGAAACTGGACATGAATTGATTGACAGGTAGAAAGGATTGTTCCATAGTGTGACGTAGACTAAATGTTTTGGCAGTTAAAACATTGATACTTACGCGACATATATGTTGGAGCTCCTGACTCGATCCATGCTAGCTTGTTTGATTTAATCGAATTATGTGAGTTTGCCTGTTCGCTCGGTGGTCAAAGGACATCATGAAGTCTTTAGATCCACAAGTCTAACATGGCTGAAAGAAGCCAGTCGTGTTTTCTCTGCTTGCCAAACCATGAAGAGAGAGATTAATTTGACTCTCCGGTTTGGGAGTAGAGATTAAGAGCCGGGCAGAAAAAAACTCTGAAAACATCTCTCGTCTCTAAAGCAGCTCGGTTTTGCTAGTCTTGGTCCATTTCTGACAGGTTGACGTGCTAGAATTTCCGAGAAGGAGAGGTGTTTTTGGAGTTTAGGGCAAAAAAACTTGCTGATGTTTGCAGAGTTTCTTTCGCTCGTCGAGGGCATAACATTCCCACAATTCATTGCAGCTGAAGTGGGCGCTGTCTTGTGGGCCACTGAAGCCGTGAAACAGTTCGTGAAAATTTGCAAACATTACGGAGAATTCATCCAAGAGAGGGAAATCAGCATGATGAGACGTCCATCCATTTTTTGAGTATCTTGAAAACAATCCAGGGAAAAGTTGGTGCGCATGGCAAATATTACCAAGTGCAAAATATACTCATGGTCGGTCGTCAAGTTGGTATGTAAAAACACAGATAGACATGCTGCCGAATTTCAACATATAAATCACTTTTGCGTCGATCAACTTGGTTATTTTGATTCTATGGAGGTTTGTAAACATCAGCAAAACGTATTTTCAAGCGAGATAAACACCAGCAAAAAAGTATTTGCACGCGAGATATTTTAACAAGTCGTTGTCTTACGCATCAGACAATAGGGATTAAATTTCACATCTTATGCAAATATGTACGGTTTGAAGCCAACTTGAAGCCAACAAAAATAGCGAAGTGTTTTGTTCCTTTTTTTTTTCACTGTTGTCATTTACTTTGATTTGTGATACAATTTTCATTCCACTGGTTCCATTTGACCACGAAAATGAACCCTTCAAAATCGTTTCAAATGACCAAAGCACACGAAACGCCAGTCAAAGCTCTGTTTCGAAGTGGAAACCGACGGGAAACAGCTTACTCTTTTAACCCTTATTTTGGCCTTGAACATCGTTAAGTCGAATTTTCGGTGTTGCTCACGAAAAGAAGTTGTTGGTATTGGCATAAACCTATCTACAAGTAAAAACAGCTGTCTTAAATATTTTGTTCTATTTCTCGGCTGACAGCAAGCTTTTTGAGCACTGAGTTAGAATCAAGTACGATTCTGCTGTATGCCGTTTTCAACCAAATCACCCTCTTCAGCACTTTACTTATATCGGCCAAAGCCTTTCCAAAATAATTAAGAGTCAACCAAGAAACCTGTGCGCTCTTTTCATTTCGGAGGAACCCTTTAAGCTGATTGAGACTCAAAATGTGCCGCTTACTTAATGTTTGCTCTAACCCTAACCCTAGCTGTAACCCTAACCCTAACCCTAACTCTAACCCTAGCCCTAATTTTAACAATAATCCTAAATATTTTGAGTGCTGTTTTCAAGTCGGACAAAATCTATGCACGCTGGCTTAAGGTTAACCAAGGCTACTATGTGCTGTTTTTAAGTCAAGCAAGAATATTGCGCACTGTTTTCCAGCTAAGGAAGCTTCTTGAGCACTATCAGCAAGCAAAACACTGGTAATAAGTGCTGCATTTAAAAAAGTCAACCATTTCCAAGTCAGATGGGCATCTTGTGTGCTGTTTATGAGTGCTGTTCTCTTAATTCAGTTACATACCGTGTTAGACTTGCGGATCTAAAGACTTCATGATGTCCTTTGACCACCGAGCGAACAGGCAAACTGACATAATTCGATTAAATCAAACAAGCTAGCATGGATCGAGTCAGGAGCTCCAACATATATGTCGCGTAAGTATCGATGTTTTAACTGCCAAAACATTTAGTCTACGTCACACTATGGAACAATCCTTTCTACCTGTCAATCAATTCATGTCCAGTTTCAGTTTTACTCTTCAGTTACGAGCATTTGGCGCTTAGTTTTCAATAAAGAATACCCTTGGGCATTGCTTCATGAATGTTAATAAGGCAGACTTAACTGAAGGCTGAAAGCGAAACTATCGTATGTGATGATTTAGCGTCGAAATTTCAAATTGCTCAGAATTGGCTGAATTTTGACATGTGGACAAAGAACATTGCCCTGCAATTTTTTTTTTTTTGCTGTTGCGCGCTTCGTTTTCGAAAAAAAAAACCCAGGGCCTAAAGTACGTTCACACAAACCGTCACATATGATAGTTTCGCTTTCAACCCTTCAATTATTATTATTATTATTATTATTATTATTGTTATTATTATTTTATGAATATGTGAATGATCATCGCAGTTGTGAACACTACTTAAGCAGTGGTTAAAATATAGCCTGAAAAAGAGTCAGGTTTGTACGGGATTCTGCAATACCAATGCAGTGCTCTGCCAACTGATCTTACAAGCCAACACGGATCTGGTCATTTTGTTGGTTTGTAATTAACATGCCTGTGAGTGATGAATATATGCAGGGCTCGAGACTAACGGTAGCCAACTAGCCACAGACTAGTAACAATTACGTTTTGGCTAGTGGATTTTGCACTTCACTAGCCATTTTGGCTAGTGAAGAGTTCTAAGCACTGGAGGACCAGAGGGAGATGAGATGAAAATTAATTTCAAAGGTATCACAAAAGGAAATTTTGTCATGCAAGCGAACAAATGATTGACTTTTTCGTTCATGAATTTATGCCGTCACAACAAACAAAAACTCTACAAGGCGCACAAATTCGATTGAAAAGGCAGAATACTCTTTCTCATAAATGCTGAATTTCATTATGAAATAGTGCTTATGACGTGGTGTTTATTGGCAATTTATTTCTTTGAAGACAAGGTTTCAAAAGTGTTTCTCTTTTCATCACACTGTTAATAGTGTTTCTAGAGCATTATCATTACATGGTAAAACTTGTCAATGATAAATAATTGATGTGATTCAAATAATTTGCCTTTGTTCAAGTGAGTTATTTTATTTCAAGCCATTAATTAAAAATTCAAATTGCATTTTTCATTCAAAAGAGCATCCGTTTTTGTTAGTATTTAAGCTGCTGTGTTAAATAATTATTAGAGACTGTTTAGTACCAGACATAAGAATTCGGTTTAATAGCTATGTTAAATTTAAATCACGGTATCTCGTCAAGATATTTTAAAGAATTAATTTATGGTGAAAAAAAGACTATTATTTTTATAATTATAAAACTTTCAAATGTCAAACATACTTATTTCTAAAAAGCTGATAAGTTGCACGCGAGTATTGTGGTTGAAAAAGAAAGTACCTAACTGAAAGTGCTTGAGAGGATTAATGTCTGGCAAAGAAGTCTGGCTGGTGAAAATGTCGGCTTGGCTAGTGAATCAAACCTCTCACTAGCCACTGGGCTAGTAAGCTGAAAAGTTAGTCTCGAGCCCTGATATGAGAATGAATATATGAAAATCATATAATTATTTGAACTGCAGATTAAAGAATGAAAATGTAAATGATCACTGCATAATTATCATTATCATTATCATTATCATTATCATTATCATTATCATTATCATTATCATTATCATTATCATTATCATTATCATTATTATTATTAGTAACCTCAGAGAGAAAAGATCAGCATTGTTTTTTACCTTGAATGCCATTCATAAATATCTTCCAGGTTGGAAAATATTTCTTTTTCCTTGTTTTTCAGCTCCACAGGAAGATTGTTACAAGAAGAAAATTCTTCAATGTAACCCTGCAAGAAGAACAGCATGTCCATTGAAACCGTGAATGCAAGCAACACAGTACAATCTGGATTGACAGTTGACTACTTGTACATGCACAGTATTGTAAAAGCTCAGGCTTGGGCCTCATTAACAGGGGCTTATTTGAGAGGGGGGCTAATAGAGAAGGTGGGCTTATTTCAAATCTTAAAACACTGTTTTCCTCTTAAAATAGTTTTTGTACAAAAATCAAACAACTGCAATGAAACTTTAAATGGAACATACAGTATACAACACTATTGTGTATTTGAGTGTATATTTGTTTAAAAGCAAACCAACTCAGCCACATGAAGTGGATTTTGCAAGAGGGAAAAGGAGGGATTGATTATAAATGTCACGTCCAAAAAGACGAAGGGGGGTGGGGGGGGGCTAATACAGAGGGGGCCTTAATAGAACTCCCTATTTCACTTTTTGAAACATACCCTCAACTCAACCCAGGGTCTTTTTAATATTAGAAGGTTAAAGATATGATTGTAATGCTCCCACTTTAAATAATATTGATGTCTTTTTGAAAAGCTTGGTGCAAAAGGAACATTTGTGATGATTTGGTTAAAATTTCCATTGCCATAAAGTTTGCTCTATTTTGGCTACAGACTGGTTATCATATTAGAAATGTAGATGTTTTGTTATTTTATGATTTGAAGACCTGAATTTAGAAAATTAGCATGTGGCTTTAGCTGACATGAAACCCAAACAAAAGAAATCAAGCATGCATTGGATGATTTTGTTTCTGTTTCTTGAGTTTTTGGTAAAGGTCATACACTAAAATTCATAGCATTCTGGCCTTAAGACCACAAAATAAATATGGACCTACGTTTTGATCAGTCTGTAGGTCAAAGTACAGCTGTAGAGTGAATTTTAAGGAAACTGGGATTTTACGGCCAAATCATCACAAACCCCCCTTTTCCATTACTTTTCAGCAATACACAGGAACCAGATGTACAATGTTTGTTTTCCCTACCTTAACAACGTAACCAAGATCCTGTACATAGCTTTGCTCTGTATCAAGAAATTCATTCACAACATATCTGATAGGATGATACAAGAACAAAATTTTAAAATATTCTGGGCTCTACCCAGTGACAATGGGATGTAACTAAAAAAATGCCAATGGCTGAGGTTTACTGATAGGTACAGTACCGCTCAAAAGTAAGTAGACAGTCCCTCGTGTCTCGATCCTCAAGTCTTGAAACTTGATTCTCGAAAATTTCGAGGATCAAGTCTTGAGTTGAGTTTCAAGACCTTTGAGGCGAGTCTTTCAAGTTTCGAGTTGAGAAACTAATGAGCTAGTGCGGTACATCGTATAATTAATATCCGAAAAAAAATAAACTTGCCATGTGGTTACCATGACACTCACATCAACTCACAAATATATGGTATTCCTGATCCAGATCACAACATTCTATCTTTTGATAGTTCCATCGAAAGTGAACCATTAAAATTTTCTGGGTGGTTAACATAAATTTTATAGTTGGGTTGATAGAATCTTTGTTCAAGTTCTTCATTTTGGACAAGAAAGCAGGTGAATTCCGTTGCCAAGTAACCAAGGGTTTCATCAGTTGTCAATACTTATTGAAGGGCTGGATAAGCATACAACAAAATTAACTAAATCCTGCAGGCATGTAATCAATAGAAGTGAAACAAATCAAGGAACCTACCCTCTCCTAATAAGTGCTTTTTCCACAGGGTTCATTGGAACTTCTTCAACATTTTTTTCTTCGCACTCCATGACAATCTCATGCATTTGAGCAATGTTCTCTGAACTCCCTGCAATATTATAACTGTAAACACTGATATTATCATCAGATTCTATTGTGGCAACTTGAAAGTCCTCATGCTCAGATTCTGTGTAATCAACAAGTTCGCAGACCTGCATATTGTCTTGCACTAATTCAGCTGCACAGGATACTGACTCATCTGAGAGATCCTGTACAACAGCTTCTGTAAAAGCCACAGTGCCACCAACATCATCTGACATGGAACTCAAAGATGACGGTGTGGAATCCTCTTCAACAGTTTCAACGCAACAAAATGTTGTGGATTCTTCTTGCACTATAAACATATCTGATTCTTGGCTATCATGGACAACTTGTGTAGTACATTCTTGGACACCTTCTGTTTCCTCAACAACTGTACTTGTCTTGCCCTTATTTAACGATGGATCATGGTCAGTTGAATCAACAGTAATGTTCCCATTTTCTCTACATTCGGAGGATATTGACTCCCTGTAACCATTCATCACTGAGGTTCTATCAGGATTTGCTGCAATGTTTGCTTGGGTAGCATTGTCTTCAGGTTCTACTTCTTCCCTTATTGGGTCTTGCCTCTTTAGTGAGTTCGACATACACAACATAAAAGGTAAAGGTTTAAGGGTGAACTTTAAATAAGTAACTGAATAAAACAGAAAAAAAAGAAATAAAAACAAAGGGAGGAAAGGAGGGAGGAAGGAAGGAAGGGAGGGAAGGAGGGAGGAAGGAAGGGAAGAAGGGAGGGAAGAAGGGGGGAGGGAGGGAGGAAGGGAGGGAGGAAGGGAGGGAAGGAGGGAGGAAGGGAGGAAGGGAGGGAGGGAGGAAGGGAGGGAAGGAGGGAGGAAGGGAGGGAGGAAGGGAGGGAAGGAGGGAGGAAGGGAGGGAGGAAGGGAGAGAGGGAGGGAGGAAGGAAGGGAGGGAGGGAGGGAGGAAGGGAGGGAGGAAGGGAGGGAGAGCCTTCCACTGTTACCAAAGATAAGGACGATAAACCGTAGGCCCCGTCTCACAACCCTTCACAATTGATTCTGTGGGACGTAAAAGAATAGAGGGCCACAGGGTCATCAGTTGTATTTAAACTGTTAAGTGCTACCCTCTTAAAATAAAGTCATTATTATTATTATT
>JAEMWC010000182.1:687500-722500 GCA_016490735.1 Pachyseris speciosa | reverse complement strand
TAAGGAGGCCATAGTCTTCTTTTTTTTTTTTAACAATACCTTTTCCTGCTTTGAGAAACAGGGACATTGCTTTTCTTGGGTGCTGTGCTTTACTTTCAAAAGCTTCCCTCATTGCTGCAAGGAGCACTGTTGATGAAATTACGGAAACAACTAATTATGTGATGGATCAACTACAGCCCTTAGGCACAGTAAGTGGAGCAATGGTCTAAGTTGGCTTGGAATCTCAGTTAGACTTCCATGTTGTAAAAGCATAATCATCATTGCCTTAACAACACTGTACAAGACTAAGAATCCATCCTTTTCTGTGTTTTTAAAATCCAGGACAATCAAAAGTCAGAGTGAAAAAGCCATTGTCAAAAGTGCACTTACTATGTTTTCTGCAAAATCTTTGAATTTGATCATTCTATCATGTTGTTTTGCAGAGGACAGGGCAAAACAGGTGCCAAAATGTATAACATACATGAAAAGCATTTGTTTTTGCACATCCAACCAACATATTCTGGCAATCGCATAACCACTGCTGTCACCATTCAGTAAATTCTCTAATATCTAACTGCTGTATATACTAACAACAGCCCAGAATTAAAGTGCCCATAGCCCCAAAATACATTTTTTTTGCTTAAATAAATCTCTGCACCTGTTCGAAACACATTGCGCCTTTTTAAACCAAATGTTGACGTTCTATAGGTTGTAAAAGTTATGAAATCTAGCAATCATCTGTCCCACGACCGAGCTAGTAAGGGGCATGGGTCTAGTCCTGGTTTGATATCACAAACTGTCTTTGTACAGTTGTAAACATGCATGCAAAGCAGTTTGTGACATCAACCAGGATAGACCCAGGCTCCTTACTTCCTCAATTGTGCGACAGATGATGGCTAGATTTCATTACTTTTACAGCCTATAAAAGGTCAAGATTTGGTTTAAAAAGGTGCAATGTGTTTTGAACAGGGGTTAGGGGCACTTTAATGTCAATACCTTGTTGTTCATGGGTGCGTTCAGGGGACCCATTGGATGTCCCCCCATTCAATGCTCCATCCCCACTAACAGCATTCTGCAGAAAATCTGGATTTGACAGAGGCTCGTGGATAACTGGCTGAAATGCTGTGAGTGAAAAGGAAAACATCATCATCAAACACTTCATTGGCTAAATTTTATACCTGCCAACTCTTTTATGATCATATTGTTGATAGCAAGCCCTCCAATTTTACCCTAACCCTTGTATCTGAGCAACATAAATACGGTAATTACGCCACTCGTATTGGGTCCCTACAGTTTCTGAATCCTAGTCCTTTCGGAATAAATATTAGGAAATGTTGCCCAACAATTAGTGGATGTTATTACTGGAATGATATTCCCATTTCTATTCGCCAAAAACCCACAAAACAATTATTTAAAAGAGCTCTCTTTCCGTATTATTTTGCTCAGTATTAATTTCTTCCATGCGCCTATGTAAAACTTCTTTTCCTTCAGTTTCTCATCTCCTCTATTTATAGTCAGGTTTCCTCTTTTTATCTTAACTAATTACGTATTGTAATTTAAAAGGGCATATAATTAGTCTACTATATCATGCCCTTCTCCACTCCTTCTCTCTTCCTAGTCACTGTAAGAAATCTTCTATGATAATGTGGAGTAAATAAAGAAAAAGAAAATGAAATGGCTGACTTGTGCTGGAGTAAAGGGTTTAAAACAAATCTGAAAATAGTGTCTGGAGAAAAGGGTTACACTGTATGTTGCCATCTAAAGTGCCACAGAACTCCAAACATGAGTTCTTCCCCTAAATATAAAACCAGTGAACATCAATGAGGCCTTCGAAGGGGTAGAAGTGACATTCAAGTGACTTGGCTCCGAAAACAGGCGACAATCTTCTTCCAAAACACCAACAAATGACAGAAATTGGCAGAAAATGGGCAACAGTTTGCAACAGTGACAATTCACTTTCCATTCCTCATTGTTTTCTTTGGGACAGGGACATTTGCCCCTAATGAAATAAACGATACTGTCATTTTCACCACCAGGGTCATCATTATCAATGGAAGATTTATAACGGTTTGGTGGGAGCAGTGGAAATTTTGACCCGTTGGAATTCCTTGCTGACGCCCTGCCTTAAAAACTTATTTGGAACCCTGATCACTACCATCATCATCATCATCATCATCATCATGCACAAAAGAGGCATACCAAATTTCAGACACTGAAACATCTTTTGTATTTTTTGTCTACGTGGAGTTCTGACTAAAGTACACAGTATTTCAAGTGACCTACTGGAAGCTCATGTATAACAGTATTGTCCAGAAGTTAGTTGCCCTGAGGCAGAATGTCATTTGATGATATGAGTAACATACAAGTATGTAAGGATTGTAGATATCATAACACATCAGTCATCAGGTTTTTTGAGATTATTAATAGGAAGTTCAGTTTACAAAGACAAGGCAGGTAGCTGAAGTGGCCTGCAGCAACACTGACAGCAAATGGCAGCAAATGTCTGTTGTTTTGTTCAGATAATTTAATAGCACAAGGTACATGTACTCCCATCTGTGCTTGGGATATGAGACTTTTTCCTGAGATTTGACTGTAATGAAAAACAAGCAGTACTAAAGAAAAGTACTCAAGTAAGCTGAAGCCACTCTAAGGGCACTAAGGCCACAAGGTAGCGAGCATTACCCCTTAAATCTACCAAAGCAAAGATAGCAGCCATGGACAGATGTTTTGGCCTTGTTAGGCCTCATCAGCATGGCATAGCTATTGCTCAGGCTCAAGTACCCACATATCATGAATAAAACAAGCAATGAAAATGTAAAGAGACATACCAAGATTTAAGGGGTAATGCCTGCTACCTTGTGGCCTTAGTGCCCTTTGAGTGGCTTCAGCTTACTTGATCACATTAATTTGTGAAGTATCCTTGTCACTCCTTCCACATCCCACAAGCTTCATGTTTTCTAAAGAAAAGTACTGCCTGATGGCTTTTATGTTAATGCTCAGTATTGCAAGTGAGCACTGCTCGGTATCTTCACTTATTTGAGAGGTCCTAGGTTTTTAAGATTTTACTACTTAAAAGTTGGAATCACCTTAATAGCATCATAGACATATTATACAAGTGGGGAAATTACAGGATTTTATCCATTAGAAGTCAAAATCATCTTGTGCAGCATAAAGGGTATTACCTGGCCCTTAAGTAGCAGGTGTAATCAGAGGGGAGAGCAAGAAATGCCCCCATTTCCCTATTACATTCATTGTCAGCTCCCCTTCCTGTCCAAGGCTGTGCTCTAAGATAAATTTTTGGGAGCCCCAAACCCTGAACTTTGAAATTCAGGGTGTCCAGCATTATAATTTTGGGCAAAAGATACATACTTATCCTCTCCCAGTCAGTGCTTTTCAGGGATAATTTACAGTACTGGCTGGGGGGCTATTACCAGGCTCAGGTTCTCATTGTTTCTTCATTAATTATTAATTAAGAAACAATGAGTGCCCCCATAATGTGCATATCGAATTAGGACAGACACTAGGGGTGGTCACAGCCAGAGTTTTGTTACGTCCCTAGTGGTTCTTTTACGTCCCGCAGAGTCAGATTATAAGTGTCCACGTATGGTTAACGCAACCTGGTATGAAAACTACAGTATGTATCAACACAATTAATATACAGTTAAGCTTTCATTTGTAACATGACAAATAAGTTACCTTAAGGGTTTATGACCCCACAAGTACATAGGTTAATTTATTACAAGAAAAATTAGAAGAAAGAGCATTTCATCATTGATAGTAAGCTACATCCTGCACTTAATTATAAGGTGAGGTCAATAGAGCCAATTTTAGAAAACCCAAACACAGTTTTTTATAACATTGATGCTAACAAATAAATTCTTAATTACTCCTAGATCAAAATGTATGATATTATAATAGAACAACACCATTATTTTAAAGAGGACACACAGGTCAATGAAAAAACCACTCTATAATTATGGATAAGTTAAGGTACTCACTGACAATAAATTAAATAAGCTGCAACAGCTCATATGTTGCAGGTAAAAATTAAATTGAGGTAAAAAAATTTTAACCTTGGTTGAATCTCAATTCCCTTTGTCTCCTAGCCCTAATTATGAAATATTCTAATGTACATGTACACGTGACAGTCACAAAAACAGTTAACCTTTGAAACTTACTTCAGACTTTAATTTTGGTCACACATTGCTGTCATTTTTACCCCCAATTATTTTTTCAGGCTTCTGAGCTTCACTACTGATAAACAAAGCTAAACAATGTTCACCACAATTGCAACTGTTCCACAGCACTATTATATACCTTTCAGCGTGGAGGCTTAGGTAATAAGGCACTACCACACTCAGCATAATGAAATATCATACTTGAGATATTTAACATGAACAGAAAAGAACAGAACAGAACAGAACAGAATCCTTTATTTAATTTTAGGCTCAGGGTAATACTTTCAGATGCTAAAGCAACCATTTTGAATATCCCCTGCTGTGCTCTGACTTGCCAAAGACAGTTAAGTCCTTGTTGTATCTGCTGTCTCAATTTTGTTCCACAAACTTTGTTCAACACATATAGCTTGTCATTCCAAATGTTAACTTACTTGGTTTAGCACTTTTAACATCTACAAATAATATTGTTTACAGCCAGGTATCTGTGGCCACAATCATTATATGATTTTTACAAACCATCCATCTTTATGTCTATCTAGGCAGCAAATATATAATATATTGCCTGGGTTATCCTTAACATATGCAAGATATGGTAATTAGCTCCTGGCTGCTTTGGTTATACAGAGATCAGCAATGTATGTCAGCAACCTTTGCCCAAAATATGCAGCCTATTGATCACAATAATTGCCTCTTTATCCTTATATACTGTATTACTCACTTCTTCCATTCACACTACAAATATACAGTTTTGACTCTAAACTGTAAGTACCTGGCTTAGATACGAATTCTTTATTCAAAAGATATATTGAAACCTTCAATTAACATGTTTATTTGAATAATAATAATAAACAATTATTCAAATAAACAAAATAGTTTAGAAGGATTTTCGGCCAGCTTGCAAAGCAAAACAATTGATGCTAAACAAAAGAATTAAAAAGGAAAATACAATCATAAACAATCATGCGTAAACAACATGACAGAGGATTTTTAGTTAGTCTGTTATAAACACAAAGTAATCACGCAAAATTGTGCATATACACGTACACTGTATGCAGACAGAACCTAAAAAGCACTGTTTATAAATTCAAGGAGAAAAAGGCAACAGAAATATTAATACTTTGAATCTAAGACAGTTCATTTATATTAATTTGTAAATCTTAGGGCACTATTTATACTGCAGAAGAAAATTAGCAATTCAAATTTAAATTTTGTACTTCCTCTGGAAAATGGAAACAATGATTGATCCATTATATCCACTGTAAACAATGCACGGTGTAAATTTGATACCCGAGATCGGACAAACCGACAAGGACTGTAAAGCTAGGAATAAGCCTTGAAATCGACTTAAACTGTTTAAAATAATTGAGAAGTGTTCAAATCACTACTTAATTGATCTATGATTACTCTACCGACAGGCGTGAAAGAAAAAATGCTTGGTTTTACATTGTAGCTCGCAAAAATAGAATACGTTATGTGATAATTCGTGAAAGACTAGTTTGAAATACACCTCGCAATAATTTCACAGTTGTCTTGCAAGTCCAATTTTCTCACCAGGTACCAGTGAAGAAACTTTAAAAAATACACGAATATATTAGCGGCAACGACAAGAGAGTAAAGTGTATCTTGATGGCATTTCTACGTCGTTAAATTGTCTGAAACACAGCAGAATAGCAGTTACACTCAATTATTAGCTATAAATCGAACACCAACAGCAAATCGTGTATATAGTATACACAGATAGTTTATCATGTAGTTTTATCTAGCTAAAGGAGCGTAACTGTCAAGTTACACAATCAAACTAGGCGCTCAATTAGTAAAGTATTGATCTTCAACTCCGAACAGCCCAAAAATATCTACTTCAGCTGGGAAAATAACTGGGTTAAAATAACCGTGGCGTTAATGATAAGCTTAGTTATACACGTAAGACAGCAATCAACGTAAACACGCTCCGTTATGCTTTAGTCAAGCGTCTGAAGCTTCGAGCATTAATACCAAAAGATAAATGTATTGGGAAGAATTTGAGGGTTCCAGCCGACTAGAGTGAAAAACTCTTATGATCAATTATGTGAGTGCAAGTGAAATCTATTAAATGCTCGAAAAAATGAACAAGATGCTTGACGTACCAAAGGAAAGATCCTGCCTTCCGTGCGAAGTCATCTCCGCAGTGATTATCACAGAATATAGAAACGCTGTTCAGAATGCTGATGGCATCTGTTACCAGCAACATTACATTTCCCAGTTTAAGACGGCTTTGGCATTATTTTGACACGCTGAGAGAGCCGTAAGTGCAAGTTGAAGTTCGCGTTGTGCTCGAAAACAAGCGAACAGTCAAATTAGCACCGATGGAAGAGACAGACCGTGAATGGGGTAGGAAGTCCAGGGTGCATTGTTTACCCGTGCGTGAAAAATGCGTGATAAATTTCTGCGTTACAAAAATAGCGTGATGAGTTGCTAAGCGTGACAACCATGGAAAAATTCTGAAATAGTATGACAAGATAAGTTAATACTCTTTGTCTTTGGCCATCGAAAGGTCGTTCAGATACTCATTGCAAGATAAAGGAGACTCTACTAATTAGAGAATTGAAACCTACCTTAAATGAAAATGTAAGCAGCGAAAAGCTGTATCTCTATTAGTTTGCATCTTTTATATGCAAATTATTTTTAGCTTCTGTCAAGGTTATTGTTAATTAGTTACTTATCTTAAATTTCAAATTTAGTTGTTACTTTAATTCCTAACGGTCACTTCTGAAGATGTATGTCGAAACATACGAAACGTCAAGTTAAACGATATAGTTTTATTTTTGTTTTCCAACAATGCGTTCTATTGTCATGTTTATCACCGCAGTTTGTGTGTTATTTCTTGTTAAGATAAGTTAAAATTTAAAGTGGTTTGGCTTTCAAAACACTTCAAAGAAAACTTTTTTACACTCTTTGAAAACATGCTAAAAAAAAAATTGAAAAGTGGCTCATTTCACAGCAAAATAGATACACCATCAATTTGCGGAGAAAATAAAATTATTTTAAGGCAAACGACTTCTATGAAGAAGCGAATGAAATGAAATATTTACTTGTAACTGTTTGCGCAATATTTTAAGGCGATAGAGATGTGATAAATGAGCGATAAAAAAATCCAGTAATTGGCGGTATGTACATACGAACAAGACAGGCGATATTATTATGTCAGACCGCAATTATTTCTCGCCGCTAAGCTTCTGTTTCCCTTCAAAACTTCAAGAAACGTAAGGTTTGGTGTATAACCATAAAACCAGCCGAGGAAAGGTTCGCTGTCGTACATGACTTCGCTTAGGATCAAATTTTGTTGTGTGGAAACGTCTTGAAATATCGCGTCCATTAAATCATATGAGAAAAGTACATTTTGGACAGATCAGAAAATGCGAACAGGTGCCACAACTCGTCAAATGTCTTATCTTCCAATGTAGAAAAGCAGGCAACCAACGGGACTGACAGAATTTAAAAAACAGTGAATAAAACTTAGCGTTGTTATTGTAAATAAAAGTGAAATCGAAAATATTGAACAAATGCACAAAGATTTTGGGGTTAATATTTCTTATCTTACACTTCAGACTGAACGACTTTTTAAAAGGGCTTTTTTAATTACTATCGCAGTTGGGGTTGCAACGCTGTTTTATTTTTCGAAAAATAAATCTCTAGTGTTTTGGATGTAATTGCCTATCTTCCGAGTTCAAATGATTTACAGCAAATTAGTAAGATTAGAAAAAGTAGACTTCTCGCTCTCTTCAGTGGGGAAAATCAAACCATCGAGTTGAATAAATTGAAAGATTGTTTGAAATCTCCGTTTGAGAAAAGTTCAGTTTTAAAACTGCATTCGCACAAGAAAACTTGTAGTAAAAAACAGCATCATAACACAATATGTACGTGACGTACATTGATAGACTTTTTTGAGAAACCTCATTTTAGCTATCATTCACAGACTCAAAAGTAAAAACCATATTGCACAGCAGTTTCAGAAGACCGACACCACAACACACTACCCTTCGGATAGCTATCATTTCAATTGAGACACTCATCGGGGCTAAGTGTTGTTTGCATATCATAATAGGAAATGCCTTAGGGCCAGTTCAACATTAGTCAAAAATGTTAGGAAACGTTTTTTAAACTATACAAGAAACAGTGCCATATAAACTGATGACGTATTTGGCACAGAAGCTTTGATTTGGATGGGTACAATATTTACGATTTCATTTACAGATTTCGGACGCCGTACAACCCTCTGATGACCTCAGTAAACAGCTCCACAGGAAAGTATTCCTTTCAATAGAATTCACCAGAGAGTCCGCAGAGTACTTGATTTATACGAAGTTAATAAACAACCATCGGTCTCGCTAAAGGGAGTCGAGATTTTTAAATCTCATCTAGTGGAAGTGACGGAAAGTGAAAGCTTGCCTACCGTTTTCTACCCTCTATCCTGTTCGTGTCTAATGCCTTATTGACGGAATTCCAAAAATGTAAATAAAGTCAAATAAACAACTCTTCCAGCTGCCTCAGGGCATGTAGATTGGTAGCTTGAAATTAAAGTGCCATGCATTTCCGAAACACATCCCGAAGATATACGCATATTTCCGAAGATTTCGCGAACTCTCGAAAATATCCCGAAGACATCCAAACAACACCTCTGTCTTGAGTCAGGGGCACCCAACGACAAGTTTCGGTAGATATCTGTTCGGTGGAGGGTAATTCACCTTGGGCTTTCGGCGTCGATTAAAGAGTGCACTCGGATTTTCGTCAAAAACGTCACCTTGCCGTTTCGGAAAGAAAATTGTTCCCTAGAAAACTCGTGGAAAGTTTATTTCAGCTAGCATTTTCTCAAAGGAAGATTTTGTTCCCTAACATTTTCGGACAATTAAAATTTCAAATTTCAGCTAGGGAATCCGAACAGATGAACTTCTTCTTGCTTATAAAAGCATCACTTTAAAAAGACTTCAAACAATACACCATAAGGTACTTATCCTGATTTGGCTCGTTGGGTGCCCCTGTTGAGTGCGATCCATATGGATCAACTCAATAAATTCCTCTGAAAGTGGGTAATTGAGAAGCTAAAAGCCATAAACCAGATGTGAGAGGGCTAACATGGCAATAAAATTTACTCGCCGCGCCCAATAGTGTAGGCCTCCCACGCAGTCGTTTTTAGGGGACTCGTATTTCACCTCCTCCCCACTAGTGGGGAGGAGGTGAAATATGAGTCCCCTGGTGGGGAGGAGGTGAAATACGAGTCCCCTAAAAGGCTACCAATAGTGTGGAGCCTCCTAAATCAAAGAGTAATGAACAAAGGACCGCTAACGATAGTGCTGCTAGTTTACGTAGGATCTACAAGAAATCTAATCAGACAAAAACTAAATCAGAATATTAAACAAGGAAGGCTGATACTACGAGAAAAAAGTTGACTTTGCGAGACACCAATATGACCGAAACTCGATAAAGAAGCCGTTGCAACTGTGGACAGCTGTTTCGCTCTATTGTGACTCGTCAACACGGCGTACCAAATTTAAATGATGCCAGCTTCAATGCGAGCGCTTTGACTTGTTCACGGTATCAAGTTCCGTACGTTGGACTCTCTTGCCTCCCGACACACGCGTTGCCACACCACGTGCCACGGGGAGTAAGGACTCCAAAATGTCACGATGATGTCTCGCAAAGTGAAATGTAGATGGCCAAAACCAATCGGAACACATTATTGCGGACACAAATGCTTCCCAGTTTGCCCGCGCGAGCAACATTTGTTGCGGAACCAAAATTTGTATCCGACACACATAAAATGCTCTTTGATTTTTCTGACAAACATTTTGTGTCCTCAACAAATGTTTCCCAGTTTGCGCAACATGGAAACACAACAGTTATTTTGTGTCCCGCTCGTTCGCTCACCCAAGAAACATCATGAGCAATAGGGCCGTTAATACGAGAGAAAAATATGCCGCGGCTTACTCTGGCCGCGGCTTACACAATACGCCAAAGGAACTATAGCTATTTATACGAGTAAAACCTCCTAGGCCAGGATAAACCGCAGCTTGAGAAAGCCGTGAACGTAGATTTTGTACCATTTATGCGGGGTGTTCACGTCTTATTTAATCCGTGGACAGAGTAAGCCTCGGCTTAGTTTCTCTCGTATAAACGGCCCTAATGTGTTCGCAACAAGGGGAGGCTCGCATCAGTTGTTTTGGCCTTGCGGTGCATCTGTTGACATCAAAATTTCCTACAGAAGACAAGCTTCGATTTTCTTGAAACTAGAACATCTTTTCAATGTATGATCAAAGTTTATTTTCTCGTTGGTTTCCAAGCGACAACTGTTACCATAGCGACGGTGCCGTGTGGCCGCTCGTTTTGATAAAACGTCAATTATCTCGAAATCCAGTCAGACACTTCATAACGAAACTTGAAGAATGTAAACTACTCATGTTCCACAACTTGTAGGCCGAATTAGAAAAAAATCTGTAAGAGCGTTTTCAAGTAATTGAAGTAAATCGCAAATAAAATTTTGAAGACCGGTTTTGTTCATTCCCGCATTTTTTCTCTGTTCAATAAATTTACATGGTAGCAAGACATTTTTAATTCAAATTGAGCCTCCTAGGTAGCTGTGATTGTAAAATATTTAAGTTTTGAAACGGCTATTTTTTTTTATTTGAAACGGCTAAATTGAAAACACGTACACTCACAAAGCTCGTATTGTCTTACAATCACAGCGACATAGGAGGCTCAATGTAAATTGTAAATGCTTTGCTACCATTCCTTGAGCAGAGAAGCTTGAAACTGAAGAAAAATGTGGAATGAAGAAAACCGGCCTTTCAAAGTTTATTTGCAATTTACTTGAAAACGCTCTTACAGACTTTTTTTTTCTAATTTAGCCGACACGTTGTGGGACTTAAGTCGTTTACACTCTTCAAGTTTCGTTGTGAACTGTCTGACTGGATTTCGAGATATTCAAAATGAGCGGCCACGCTTCATCGTCGCTATGGCAACAGCTGTTGCTTGGAAACCAATGAGAAAACAAACTTTGATCATACTTCGAAAAGATATTTTAGTGTTTTAATCATTGCCTCTAGCAAGCTAATCTGGCGATCTACGGTCAGTACATGGAAGCTCATGGCTTGACAGCGAAGGTTCGAATAAGAAATAAATAAATAAATGAATAAATTAAATACATGAAAGGAAATCGAAGCTTGTCTTCTATAGGAAATGTTGTTTTTGTCGGAAAACGTTATTCCACCTTTCTCTCATTCCTAAACAGAAATAAGAAACGCAAAAGTATCAAAAATGCGCCCTTTGATTCCAGGGTCGAGTTATTCGAGGCCCGATTAGCCCTAATTTTGGGTGACCTGTGATCAAAACCTATGCGTTGCTATGGTAGTTAAAGTGGATTAGCCCTAATCCTGGGTCACCTGTAATTAAAAGTTAAACCTTGCCATGGCAGTTAACTCGAATTAGCGCTAATCGTGCTTCGAATGTAGCGACTGAAGAAAAAAAAACAAATGAAAAACATTTTTGCCTCTCAGCGTTTGATCTGCCTCAGACTGTTTCTTATCTTAAGCTTAAAATTTACTTGTAAACAAATTTCCTTCGAGAGCGATTAAAAAACCTCGGTTTACGTTTAATCCTGTATTGGCTCTAATCAACTTTTGAACAAAAGAGCCCAGACCATTAAAGTTGTTCGTTCCATATTACTGCCCGATATGGTCAATTGCAATGCCGGGTGGGGGTTGGGGGGGAGAAGGAGAGTATTCTGAAGGAGATGGGACGTGGAAGGCGGCAGAAGAAAGAGCAGGGAACTGGATTTCAAAAAGTGTTCAACGAGAATCGAGTTGGAAAATGTTTCCGAAATTGTGTGATAGGTTTGCCATAGAAAGTGGAGCAGCAAGAAGCAGGAACAAATCTGAAAGGGATGGAAGGGTGGGGTTCCCCCACTCCCCCCCCCCCCCCACCACCCACACACACAAACACACAAACACAACACACACACACACACACACACACACACACACACAAATCGCAAATCGATTTGAAGCGTGCCTGATAATGACTTTTCAATCGGTAGTGTAGTTAACGCCCACAAAGTTGAATAGTTCCTAACAGAAGCACATACGCTTCTGTTCCTAATTATTGCACGTGGTAGTTACCATGTAACGTTGATTTAATTAAGCCTTTTGTTTTCCTTCTGCACTCCGGATGGTTTTATTACACCTGCAGTCGTCGACATGTCATTGAGGGAGTGTGAGTCACTTAAAAAGAAATCTACGATTTTGGTGGATTTTTCAGTTAAGAAACGTTAATGGTACCGAGGATCAACTCATTATGTTTGAACAGAAGCAAAACATCCTCAGTGAAATGGTTCCAGTTTAAAGCGGTATCCTACTATTAACCAGCAGTTATTTTTCTAGAACAAACAAACTAAGAAAGCGAGGCTGAATTTACGAATTTTCTTCTTCAGGGTTTGTTTGTTCGTTCGTCTCAAACAAACCCTGAAGAAGAAAGGTCGTGCCTTTCGAAATATTGAAATATATTCCCCTGACCGTAAATTCAGCATTACTTTCTTAGTTAATTTGTTCTATAATTTGTTGCTGATCAGATCCTTTACTACAGGATCCGCTTCTTCTATTTTGTCTCGGTGGTCCTTCCAAGCGTGCAACCTTTTTTCACTGAATAGTTATTTTTCTCCATTTTGTACCTTAAATCTCCTTAATTCAGTGGGGAAAAATAAAGAAAAACGATGATAAGCTGTAGAATATGGATAGATATGTCAATCGATACAAATAATTAGTTAAATAATATATATACTTAAAACTTCTCCGAAAGAGCCTCAGCGAAAAATCATCACAGCAAATTAAATTTGCCCGAAATTTCGGGAATTTTTTCAAAAAACCAACAACAATAATTTTGTTTTTATTTTACTGAAATGTTTTCCAAAGATTAATGTCACTTAAGCGTACAAAACCAGTTTAACGATCAGAAAGATAAACGGTAATCGCATTTTAAAACCTTGAGCGGATATCTCTTTTTCTGAGCAAAGGCCTTTCCGCCTTCGGGGCCTTTGAGGCTCAACAACATTTATTTTTACAGCTGCGTGTTTCAATTTTCCGCCTCGTTGATGCAGCCTTTGTCCCTTACAACAATTCTGTATTCGTCAAATCCAAAGGCATAAAACCCGAAATAAAAACCAATTCTGATCTGCTTAATGTTTTGTCTAGACATTTAAATTACAAATTCAGCCTTTATTTACATTTTCCACGCCACATGCAAATACTTTGTGTGGCATAAGTCGTGCTAATTACCAGATTTTCCGATCCTATGTGTCACTGATTTCAGCTTTACACGGCCAATAAGACGATTGTCGCCGATTTAGGGAACATTTCCTGCGTGGGCTATTTCACAGAGATATGGGAAATGAGATCGATTGTATGGGCTTTTATTGTATTGTACGGGTTTTCAAAGAGCTGACAGGTCGAGTGTGACAGGACTATGGTAAGACCCGGATGTAAGACCGCTTCAGCTGACTGAAGAGACCCCTGGTGGGATTACAGACAGTGTGAACTGTCGGGCAATACAAACAAGCCCGGCTCACGTTTCGCGACTTCGCCGAGAGAAGCTATCAGAAGGGTGTTCTCTGGCGGTAATATCGGTGCTTATATCGCGCGAAATTACCGAGAATTTATCCGCGAAATTCTCGTTGAAAGATCCCGGAAAGTACTGGACTATTTTGAAGTCGACAGCTCATCGCTGATCGCCCATAACTCCGGGCAAACAATCGAAGTGTGTTGTTTCACAGTTTTGCTTCACGGTCAATTGCGTGTTGGAAATATGAGTGTTTTTTGAAGAGATATCGGTCGGCGCACACCGTGTTTATTCAACAGCATTCTCAAGACACTTGAATAATATTCGTGCGAGGACCGAGCGCTGGGCGAGTGAATCGCGTTTATAATCATGGCGAGTTCATTAGGTGAATATTCTGAGCTTAATGTTATTCTATCTTTTCTCCATTACCTTGATTCAATTATCGCGTACTAATTGATTAAACACCATCACTGTGAATTTTCTTAGGGCTCTTTTTAAACGAGGACGATCTGGACGAAGCGAACCGGCTGTCCAAGAAAATCAGCTTCTTTCAGCTTGCAGAGAACGAGAAGGACATGATCCGAAATATTCTGGAGTACAACTGGGATTCCGAGAATCAGATGGTCTCGAATTTGCTGCATTTTCCACACATCATGCCGGAAGAAAAGCGCTTAAAATGGCTGTTAAAAGGGTTGAGAGAAGAAAAACATCCTTATTACGTTTTGGCTGCAGCCACTGGCGTCGCAGGATTTAAACTTCAAGGTAAAGATACCGAGGAAATCGTGGAATTATTGAAGAACATTTCAACCTCGCAGCCCGGGATGGTTGCCCTGCGCGCATTTATGTCGCTTGTAGACTACCTCACGCATCCAAAAGATACACAGTTTGTGCTCAAATTCATGCACAAATCCAAGTCGAATTTGAGGTACAATTCGCTGGACTGGCTCATAGAGAACGTCAAGGACAAAAAGGAGCTGCTCTCCTTGCTCGAGGATAAGGCAATCCCGGAGGATGTGAAACTCGAGGCGATTGACAGGGTCAACAATTCGCCGGAAAGTGAAGTACAAGGTAAGCTTAGAAAATATGTTCGGTACTGTTGGAATGAAGCAAGCTCGAGTTTGGTTCACCTCGCTTGATTAGTTCAGCTTTAAGGCGAGGCAAGGTCTTATCATCTCGAGCTTTAGTTTGGAACTAAAACAAAGCCGTGATTAACTAACTTTAAGCTGTCCGATTTGCTCCAAGTTCACGCAATTGGAATGGCACGGTAAATATTGCAAACGCAACTCGCCGACCAGAAAAGTGAGTTATGATGTTTTACGATGTTCACTCATACAATTTGTCAACGAAGCGCTAAGCGACTTCATAGGATGTTATTCGCAAAGGCAACACATGTGGTCTGTTCTCCTTCCGGGGTTTAATAATTCTAAATTTCCAAACTGAATCCATAATTATCGAAAAGTTTTGTGTAATAGTGCATGATGTTCTTTTCGCATGGCGTTGGGTACTTGAGTATTAAATTGCTTTGGGGTTCAAGTGGCACCTAGATTTTCTACTAGACAAATAAGCATCTTTTCATCGCTCGTGAAATCAAGTAATAACACATCACCGAATTGAAACCAGAAAAAAAGCTTAAGTTTCATTTCGCAAAATTGCCCAAAGGTAACAGCGTGTAAGAAAAGCACTTCTGTGTAAAATAAATAGCTTTTTCTTTGAACGTCTCATATTAGTAACTCCAGACTTCGAGAGGGGCGGCGGTGAAAAAGTTTCTCAATAAAATATGAAGTGAGTTGTGAGTGCAGAAAAGATTACAAAGAAATATAAAAAACCGCAGCTGGCTAGATTCAGTGTTTATCAACATTGTCTTTCGATCTTAACATGTGGAAATGCAGATTGTTCAAATTTGCATACGTTTTTCCTGCCTTACGAGCAAACACACACTCGTAGAAAATAGCACCATCTGTAACACCAACCAACGCGACCAAAGCTCTTCTTTGGTTTCAGATGAAAGTGGTGTTTCAAAGACCTGTCGCACTAACAAGGTTTCTCCTTGAGAACAATTAAACCACGTAACTTTTCCTCCGTTTTCTGTCGTGTTCTTTTTCTTGTTCAACGGTTTGTCAATATATAGCTTCAATGATAATTACCCTTGTCACCAGCTTTGAAGTCTTAAAAGAAACAGAGAAACAGCAAAGCGGTTCGGAGAGGAGAAAAGAAAGTTGTTTGTTTTGGCTCAGCCAGTGTAAACTGATAGCGTATTGGAGGTAAAAACCCCAAACTAAGAGCAGACGATTTCAGGAAAAGTAGCTGTCATTACCGAGAATACAATAATTAAAATTGGCTTCTCAGTCTTGAAAAGTGCCAGTTAATTGATCGAACAACATGGAGTCACTCATGTTCATGTATTCAAGTCTAAAACTTCACAAGCGACGCACTCTTTGGATAACAGATATCACACGTGAAGGCGGGTAGAAAATGACAGCATTCTGCTTAACAAAATCAGGGCAGATGTGTTATATTTGTTTGAAACCTGTCGAGGTGGGCTACGGCGTAATGAGCCAAATTGTCAGTGTACTTGTCAGCGACTGTCCAAACGAAAGCTTTTGCAGACGTTCGGTTCAGTTTTGGGTTGGACATTTGACTCTCGTGACGCCCTTGACTCGTGTTCGCCAAGTTTGTGCCGGGGTTTGTGCATGAAACTGTACAATGTGCTTAGTAGCTCAGTCAAGGCCATCAAGTAGCACATTCACGAAAGACTGCACTAACTTTTGAGGCTGAAGACGAACAGTTTGGAAAATCGAATTATTTAGAAGCAATTTCGAATAGAATCCCTGTTGTGTCTAGTCATTCTGATTGGGCGCCAGCAAGTCTGTATTCCGGCCTCTTGTGCTCGCTAGAGCTATTTTTTCTTCTGTGTTGAGTTCATTATTTCCAATCGGCTTGTACAAGTGTCTCAGGAGGAATTATGGTAAGTGGCCATGGAATGAGCCACAAGCGTATTCTCTTCTTTCAAAAATACTTGATCAGATTTGGAAGACGAAGTTTCTTTATGGCTTTCTGACCGCCAGATTTTAACCTTCCACTACTGCAATTATAGACACCGGAACAAAGACTTTTAGGAAACGATTAGACACAAGAGACAAGTGTTTATAAATGTGGAATTTTCAAATTAAAAAAAAAACTGCACTGTAATTCGAGCAGGTACTTGACAATTGCCAGATTACGTACAATCTATTCTTCACAACCGTTATCAGTAATAAGTCAGTGCCGTGCACTCGTGCCTCTTGGAGGTATTCTAAGAGGATAAAAACAGCATAATCGTTTTACTGTAGTGCTTATGGAGAAGTTTACATTACGAAAAAGAATCCTTGTCGGCTGAGACTGTATTTCTATCCTTGGCGCGTCCGTCACACAACAACAACAACAGAAGCAAAATACGCGGCTTTTTTCGCGCCCCCTTACGACTTGACTTGACCGCCCTTTTCCTTACAACCGATCTCAAAGATTTACCATCTTTTTTCCTTAATAATAATAAAAACGTCTTTTTCCTCACAACCGATCTCAAAGGTTTATCATCTTTTTTCTTCGTCGTCACAAGGGTCTCTCTGTTTCCGTGGCACGTTATTACAATAACAGCAAAATACGCCCCGTTTTTACGAACTGCTGCGACGCGACTTGATTCGCTTCTTCCTTACGACCGATACTAGAATCTGAACACTGCTGACCCTTGCTTGAACTAAAACTGGAGGCCTGGAGGCACCAGCTTCGTAGAGGGCTTATAACAGATTGAAAACCCAGCCAAATGGATACTTAAAGGTGAGAAATGCAAGTTGCCCCGGCGTAGCTTAGTGTTTAGAGCATCCAATCGGTGCTCGGACGATCATGGGTTCGACTACTGTGGGTACTCAGATTTTTTCAGCGCTCTGAAAGGGACACGCTGGGGCTTATTTTCCAGTCTAAAACAGAGGTTTATTCGGAGGTTGATAAATTTCTCGCGCTGAGAAATACAGTCTGCCGAGGATAACTTAAAAATTTCATTCCTTGCTTCTATTCCTCATGGTTGTTTGGTTCCAGACGTTTGTCAAATGATAGCGTTTTCGGTGCAGAGTACAGTGCGCCTGCGAGGTATTTTTAAATCAGTGCATCGTATTACGGGTGTCGAAAGCATTTATAGACCAGTTATCTTATTGCTCAGTGACGGTGTAAGTTTGTAAGCCTCTTACGATCGCACAAAAATATTTAAGAAGTGGAAAAGACTCACCGTCTGCTCAGTTGTGGTGTGTCCGGCATCATTGCGTTTCGCAGATTACGAGCCGCTAAAAATCGCCCGCCATCGTCCGCCATGTTGATACTTAGAGGCCTGGTTGCTAAGCCGGTGTCGCATCGAAAATCTACGGTGCGACTGCGGTTTCCGGTTTTCCTTTCTTTTACCATTCAGTTTTTCAGTTATCAACCAATATGACAGCGGTTTTTCGATTTTTAAAGCTTAGATAGCGAGTCTGCGGCACTTGAACGAACTAAAGTTTCTAAAACTGTCTTTAATTTCCGCATTCCGCATTCCGCAATACCGCGAAAATCGATCGTCAGGGAGTTTTTCAAGTACAAGTGACAGGCTGGTACCCGTGCCAGCCGGATTTAATCCTGAACCACGTCAGATTCCGGATCGTGAGGACCAACTATTTTATCTTAGCCAGGAGCGGTGGCATTCCCTGCGCTTGGGTTACCTGTGCCGAAACGTGTTTCTAAAATGAAAAATGTCTTCTTTTTTTTCTTACTTAAAGTGCACATGAATCGAAATTTCAAAACCAGTTTTTTTTCTCCAATATGAAAATAGTTTTTTTAAGAAATATTTTAAGGGAAAATAAATTACCAAAAGTAGCAGGAACTTATTTTCAATCCGGCGAAAGTTGGGCCTTTCTCACTAAAGTTTAGACAAGAACCTGGGGTCTGATGAATAGTCGTGATGTCACTGTCGGGGCCGAAAGCTGCGCAAAACTTTCTAGGTTTACGCTTTTTCGCCTTCTCCACCTTCTTTGACGCCTGGACATAAACACGAATGACGTCACAGAGACCTTTTGGCAGCGCGCAAAATGTCCCAAATTTTCAGGCCAAGGCGAGAATTTTGGAACCCCTACAAACAGCGAATCCTCTTCATGAAAAGGAGGGAAACGACTGAAAATGAAATATGGGGATTATAAGCTATGTAACAACGTAAAAAAAAATTGGTAGTTAATTAAAATATTTTCGATTCATGTGTGTATTGACAGGTAGGTTATAAGTTAAGTTTGTATGCTGGACTGTGTTGTCACTACTTTCAAAACCTTGCTGCATCGAGTCACAACCTTATTTTATATATGAATGTTTTTTGACTTTCTATACCTAAAGAGATATAAAAGAGAATTGAACGCTTATAAATGTGAACTGAAGTTCAAAAATTTACTTTCATGAGATATGTTACGAAATGACTGGCAACTTTGAAAAACCAAACCGAGTAGGGACTGGGGAGGTAGGAAAAGTTCTTTCTTTCCTTTTCCAATCTCGTACCCAGAGTCCTCAGGCTCTTTGGCCAGCGGTTAGTCGCCAGGAGAGACTCTGGGATGATGGAAAAATCAAATTTTTTTGATTGGCTGGCCCGTAACGGCTTCCATTGTTTTACCCCAGATTTTTGACTTTCTATACCTGAATGAATTTTACCGTGTTTAAATAAAGATTTACCTACCAACCTACCTACGTACCTACCTACCTACCTATACCTTCTTACCTACCTACCAACCTACCTACCTACCCACCTACCTACTTACTTACCTACCTACCTACCTACCTGCCTACCTTCCTACCTACCTACCTACCTTCCTTCCTTCCTACCTACCTACCTACCTACCTACCCTCCTACCTACCTTCCTACCTACCTACCAACCTACCTACGTACCTACCTGCCTACCTACCGACCGACCTACCTTCTTACCTACCTACCAACCTACCTACGTACCCACCTACCTACTTACTTACCTACCTACCTACCTACCTACCTACCTACCTACCAACCTACCTACCTACCTACCTACCTGCCTACCTGCCTACCTTCCTTCCTTCCTTCCTTCCTTCCTACCTAGTGATTGTGACATCAGAACTCGCAGAGGCCATAATTACATATTGTGTTAAGAAAAGGAGACCAAGAACGTTTATTTTTATTCATATTTTCCTCTGACTATCAGACTTTAGAACAACCTTCTTACCTGGCTAATAGACCCATTCGGCTAACTCAATATTGGACCCAATTCAAATCTCCTGGGTTTAAAATTCTTTGTGTATTGTATCTGCATTATAAATGTAGCATTCATATTTAAATGATATGGAAATACCTGGAACAAAACGTTTTAATCCCAAAGGGTTTGAATTGGGTACAACATTGAGTAAGCCCAATAAGTCTTGATTCCTTTCAATGTTTAACAGGGCCGTATCTAGTATGAGGCGAACCGAGGCACTTGCCCCGGTAAAAATGTTAACTTTACGGTATTTTTTCCCTTATTGTTTGTGCCTTACGAAAAATTTAAAAAGGCTCTCTAGTTTCACAGTTGTGTACATTTGTTTTGAGGTTCCTGTAAGAGGCTATAGATTGAAAAATAATAAATGAATATTAAAGAGGTGTTTTTTTTCTTTTTACCGGCATTGCCCCGGTAACAATTTTCGTCTGACTACTGCCCAGATGTAAATACAATAATTTAGTATTTCTAGCTTTTTATTACCTATTCATTTTAATTTGTTGGTGAGATGTCCTCAGGACTTTACCGACACATGCTGTGTAGATGTTGATGTAGGAGATCTGAATATTGTTATTTTTCCTGTGCTGTTTCATCTCCAGATTGGACAAACGAGGACTTGCACCATTTTACGTTCGTTCCAAACCTGGCAGAATTTGAAGCCATGCGTACAAAGGAGCAAACCCTTTCAGAGCTCTTCAGCGAGCTGGATCTCGACAAAGATGGTTTGATCGGAGCGGAAGAGCTCAAAGATTTCTGTGAAGACATCGGCCAGGATATCACCCTGGAAACGGCAGCGAAAGATATTGCGCTTGTGGACGGTAATAAAGATGGTAAAATCGACAAGGACGAGTGGATCGAACTGATGTTTCCCAAGTTCAACATCCAGTGACAAACTAGTCATAATTTATCTTTCTGCGCATTGTGAAGTTCGTTTAAACTCAGTGACTCCTAAGACATGTAATGCGGGACACATTTTGAGTCTACGGATGAAATCTTAACCTACCACTTGGTTTAAGTGATAGCTTTTGAGCATGTTGTTCATGTTGTTCAATGTGGTTCTAGAGTTTCGGTTATACGGATAAAATCGCTTTATGGACTTTCAAATGGAATGTCTTGAGCAGAGCTTTCTTGAGTGCTGGGTGTCACCCTGTACGACATGGCACAAGCTTTGGTTCAAGTACATAAGGGTGAAAGCCACTCAGCTATAATGCACATGTCATCGGCTTCTCCGTGGGGTCGACCTCCGGGCTAACCAGGGGGATTGTAAAACCAGTCAAGCAAATTTGAGGAATTTCCCGGGGGTCGGGGAATCTCTCAAGACAAAGTCCCTGGTGAGGTGTCTCTTAGCTGAAAATCCGTGACATCCTTTTCAAACTTGCGAATTCCCCCACCCCTAATCTTTGATCGTAAACAATATCGAGATTTTCCCCTACCCTCGGGCAAAGAATCCCATCCATCTCCTTGTATTCCCCCACATATCTCCCTGGTAGGCCCGGGGGTCGACCCACGGGAAGCCGATGACATGTGCATAACGTCCAGTGAGTTACTGGTAGTTTCAAATTTTCATTAGACAGCCAGTAGTCCCTTTCTAGTTAGTCAAGCGGGCGCGCGAAAACTGATCCGAAGAGTAAAGCGAACGAGCCGAGGGCGCTTTCCATTTGAATGGAAAAACCTGCCGGCGATAATTGTCTGTTAAAAGGAGCGGGACGAGTGTGTTGCACTGAGTCACTCATTAAGAGACTGGATACTAACAAAAACACCATCAAACCGCGCGTTTAATTCATCAAGGAGAACGGAACTAGTGGGACGCCGCAGAAGGTACAGGGTTTTTGTACGATCACTCCGGGAAAAACGATAAAAGAGGAATACCATAGAAGGCATTCCTTTTTCTTCGAGAAATTTCCAGTAGAAAACTCTGTTCCATTTGATTTACCACCGGAACAACCGGGTTTTCCACGAAAAAGGAAAGCGCCCCGAGTATCGTATTAAGATGGGACTTAAGGTGAATTGGAGTGAAATTTTAAGGATTTCAAAGAAGTGGTTAAAATGTACAAAAATATTTTGAGACACCACCAGACAGTTGACACCCCACAAGGGCACTGAAGGTTGCAGGGAAACTGTTTTGGTGTCCATTTACTAATTTTCCACTTCAAAGTCCAATTTTAAACCTTCATTAAATCTTCAATATTCCCTATTTCCCTAAATTTAACTAATACTTCTAGAAAAATTATCTCTTCCCAAATACGCCCAAAAATCACCAAAAAATTCACAAAACATCCCACAATACAGCTTCGTGGGATGAGCATAGAGATTTTTGGATTGCTTGAAACGCGAACGAGATATTAAACGTCAAAACCATGTTAAGCGACGCAAAAACTGTGTTTAGGTTAAGTCCCGCCTTAAAGTGTCGTAAGGGTAGAGAAGCCTCCCCAAGTCCTCGTTTTCTTTCCGCGCTGTTGATGGCTTCCGCTCATTCAAGTTTTGGATTTTTTGCGCGTCCGTTCGTCCATCAACAAAGGGACTGCTACTAGTTTAGTTAATTTTCAGTGTAGCGGGCCGGGCCCCGATGTAAATTTTAGAAACGTCTGTTCTGTAGTTTGTTCGTCCTATATGAAGTAAAGAGATATAAAAGAGAGTTGAACGCTTACGAATATGAACTGAAGTTCAAAAATTTACTTTCATGAGATATGTTACGAAATGACTGGCAAATTTGAAAAACCAAACCGAGTAGGGACTGGGGGGAGGTAGGAAAAGTTCTTTCTTTCCTTTTCCAATCTCGTACCCAGAGTCCTCAGGCTCTTTGGCCAGCGGTTAGTCGCCGGGAGAGACTCTGGGATGATGGAAAGAATCAAATTTTTTGATTGGCTGGTCCGTAACGGCTTTCATTGTTTTACCTCAGATTTTCTGGGAAAATGGCGGTCCATTATCCCAGAGTCTCTCCGGGCGTCCACCCGCTGACCAAACAGCCCGAGGACTCTGGGACAAGATTGTTCCTTTTCTTTCGTTCTCTTTCCTTTTTTCCGCGCCCGCGTTCCTCGCGATTTCGCCGAACGCCTCAGTCTCGTTTGATCGAATGCGTGCTACAGAACTTGGGAGTAGAAATAAACTGTTCGCAGTCTAAAGCTTCTTCCCAATCATCGCTGCCTTTTGATCGCTTTCTTTAGCTTCATTTTGCACTCCGATGTTCAGTTCCTGTAATCCGCCAGTGGCTAAGTTGCGATGTCTATTCGCTACCGCGGGATTTTCTTCACCGTAAAGCACCTTTGTGATCACCAGACCGGTTCTGTCGCATTTTCACTCTTCATAGTGCTCTCCAAGATTCCTGTAATCAGTGGCTAAGTTGTAATAACGAATCGACACCTTGGATGTTCTTCATCACCGCCTTTCAGTCACAAATTGTACGTGCTTTCCGAATCTCCAGGCTGGCAATGAGATGTTTTGACCATAAAGTTCTTTCTAATCATCAGTCGTGCCTTTTCGTCGCTGTTTCTGCTTCACTGTACCCTTCGAGATTCCCGTAATCAATGGCTAAGTTGTGATAACTAATCGCTACCATGGGATTTCTATTACAAGCCAACGGGTTATCTGTGTTTACAGTTTACTTTTCCAATTCTCTTGGGTCTTTTTTTTCTTTCGCCCCACATTTGAATGTAACTAATCTGTTTACGTTTTTCGCTTCGCTGTTATCACTTTCTACATGATCAAATCATATTTTCTCATTCAATCGTCGCATTCATACTTCACACGTGAGCTCACGTTTAGAGAATTAATCTTCTCAGTTGAGTATGTCTTTCGAATCATCTCAGCCATTTCTTCGTAGTTTTTTGCTTCGTCGTGCTTTCCGAGATTTCTGTAATCAGTGACTAAGTGAAAATAACTTCTCTCTACCTCGAAATGTTCTTCTCCGTAAAGCTTCCTTCTAATTATCAGTGCCTTTTCGTTGCATTGTTTTGCTTCATAGTGCTCTCCGAGATTCCTGTAATCAATTGCTAGGTAGAAATACCTATCCGCTACCTTAGGATGTTCTTCACCATAAAACTTCAAGTAAATCATCAGTGCCTTTTCGTCGCAGATTTTAGCTTCACTGTACTTATGATGTGCTAGGTCTTTGTAATTGTCAGCCAGGCTTCATAACAACCTGCGACCAAGGGATGATCTTCGCCGTAAATCTTCTTTATAATCATCAGTGCTTTTTCCTGGCATTCTTTGGCTTCATTTCAGTGGCCTGTCGAGCTGAATGTAATCATTAGACAACTGATGATAACTTGCTGCTACGTCACGATGTTCTTCACCGAAAATCTTCTTTCTAATCGTCAGTGCTTTCTCGTCGCATTCTTTTGCTTCCTTGTAGTTTACTAGCCTACCGTAATCATCACCCAAGTTATTGTAGTAGTTTCCTATCATAATGCAATCGACAGCCAAGTTAAAATAACTTGCCGCTACATCGGGATGTTCTTCACCATAGATCTTCTTTCTAATCATCAGAGCCTTTTCGTCGCATTCTTTAGCTTTATTGTGCTGTAGGAGCTCCCTGTAATCAGCAGACAAGTTGTGATAACATGTGGCTACATCGGGATGCTCCTCACCGTGGAAATTCTTCGTTATCACCAGTGCCTTCTCTTCGCATTCTTTCGCTTCATTGTGCTGCCCAAGCTCCCTGTAATCACACGCCGTGTGGTGATACCTTTCTGCAACTTCAGGGTGTTCGTCGTCGATGCCCGTTTCGCTAGTGAGCCTTACCTCCCCTGTCAAGCTCACTTGCATCTTATCTGCCTGGGTCATCAAGTTATTTACCTCTTCTGCGGGAAATCTTGTGTGGATTTTCACCGCCTCAATATCACTGATGGGAAGCTTTAAAGAGGCGAATGCAGGCACGACTTTTTCAACAATATTCTGGAAATCATCATCAGTAACTTCAGCCTCACTATTATGGGAAATGTCGTTGCTAACTTTATGCAGATCATCGACATATTTCTCCACTGCCAGTCTATTGACCGTGCCAACGCTAAATGAGTGCAGAATAGCAAAGAACAGACACCTGCAATCCCAATCTGTTGTATTGCCGTTCTTTAGTATTATTGCCAGACCTCGTGCATACTGGGTGCGAATGTTTAGAGATTCGTTATTATAAAACTGGAGCCCACTATGTGGTGTGTCTTGCTGCCATCCTCCAAGCAGAGTGCCCTTGTATAGGAAATCCCACTCTCGTTTAAACACTTGTCTCAGTCCTACCGGAACCAATTGGAAGGTGATGTAACACAACCGAAAATAGTTAAGTTGTTCTGGGCTGTATTCCATGGGGTAAAATTCTGCGGTGGAAATATGTTAAATTTGTTGAGACAGGTTGTTACATTTCAGGTTGTTACCAGGATAGTTAGCCAGCATTTTACAAGCTAAACAAGTTGGGAAAATCGCGAAAGAGTAACAATAATGAGAAGTTACATTTTGAAATGACGTTTTCGTGTTGCCGTCGTCGTTCCTTAATAAGCTTTCAATTCTCACCACTGATAACAGGAAAATTTATATTCTCAGCACGTATTTGACACACAAACGTCAGTGGTCAAAGTATACGTGAAGCCGAAAAAGGTTCAACGAGGAGTTATCACCAAACTACAACACACTGAAGCTCGTGAAACACCATCGGATAAAAAGACTAGTTTCCTTACTTCTTGTACGGAGTTTCAAAGATGAGAGATCGCTTTATGAAGTCATTAAAACATGATGCACCGAATGAAACCAGTCTACCTCAGTGTATCAGACTATTACACTGTAAGTAAACGATATTATTTACTTACTTCTGCGTTAGTCGACCAGTTACTAGTACCGCCGACCGGTTAGCTCAGTGGTAGAGCACCGGACTACCGTGCGGGAGGTCGCTGATTCAAACCCCGGCCGGACCAACACTCAGGGTCTTTGAATAATTGAGGAGAAAGTGCTGCCTTTGTAATGACTTCTACAAACGGTTAGACTTTCTAGTCTTCTCGGACAAGGACGATAAATCTTAGGCTCCGTCTCACAACTCTTCATAATTCTCTGATTCTGTGGGACGTAAAAGAACCACAAGGGACGTAACAAAACTCTGGCAGTGACCACCCCTAGTGTCTGTCTTAATTTGATATTGTCATTACGGGGGCACTCATAACTCAACTTCATTAATTGTAAACTGCGTTATAAGCAGTCTGGCAAAGTCCCCCGGTCAGTGTTGTAATGCGCATTTGAATATTGCATAGAAAATGCGCAATATAAATGTGATATTATTATTATTATTATTATTATTATTATTATTATTATTATTATTATTATTATTATTATTATTATTATTATTATTATTATTCACTGGTGGGGCCTTGTATCCGAGTGACTTAAAAAAACCAGCGAACTTCAGCACCTGTTGAAATAAAAAACTCGAAATGCGGAAGACCGAGTCACGATTTCCACTTCAGTGCAGTCATGACATGGCAGATTCTTCCTGTTTGAGCACGTGGTTGCCCTTTGAACCGCCATGTCAGGAATTGTTCACAATGCTCAAAAGGACGGTGGACACCACAATATAGTATTCCATATCATCAAATTAGTTACGTCATACGGCAGCAGAACCCCATTTCTTAGGCAGAAAACTGAGAAAATAGAGATCCAGCACTGAAGAAAAGGAGAAGCGTTCTTGGGTTAAGTACTGATCTACACTGATTTAGTCTCCCTCGCAGCCGTTTTTAGTATCGTCACGCAACGCTCCTCCCGGCTGCGAGGGAGACTAACATTGATTAGGCCTAAGCGCTGATTTCGAAATGGTTAGCTTTCATTATTGTGATGGACAACTCTATATAAATATGGTAAAAATTACCTACTCTGGGTTGGTTCCTGGGTTGGCGTAGTGGACATGGCTAGGAGACGGTAATGGTAATGGATTTATATACCGCACATATCACATAGTTTCATGGGGGTTTACAATTCTTCTCTAGGGTGAGATCGGACGTCAGCCTGTAAAGGCGCCTCTGGCAGCCGCTGTCAGTCCATATTTGATCTCACCCACCCACCCAACCCACACATGAATGTGTGATAAGATAAGCAAATGCCCCCTCTATACAGTTATATTTCTTCTCCTACTACTTCAAGTTTAAACTAAGTTTTAATGTATGTAGGTCGAAATGAAAAAAAAAAAAGATCCTTTTAAACATTGTGAACGAGTGCATGCCTTGTTTGGTCACATGACCGACGCGCAACCTTGGAGGGGGTTCACATAATTACGGCCATTGCCTCCTCCCAGAACCCAGCGCTACTCCACTATAGTAGCATACTGCATGTAAGAGAAGACCAAAAAACTCTATTTGCAGGCAAATAGTCTATATCAATAAAATCACAGACGATTAATGAACAGCTTTCATAATCAAAGAAAGACTTCAGGCGCTGTTACACTGTGCAATGCTTCGTGCAACTTGTGTCGCAACGCCCGGCATTACGAGGCAAGTTGCACGAAACATTATACCAAGTGTAACATACCCTGCAACGGCCGAAATCGTTGCGACACAAGTTGCACGAACCGTTGCAGAAAGTAGAACTCGATTCTAATTTCTGCAACGGTAAGGCGCTGCAGTATAAATGTCAGGGACGAACAAAAACTAATTTGACGGGAGGGGACGGGCAGTCAGAAAAAAGAAGACAAATTCCCGCCAGACTTGAACAAAATGAAAAAAGTCATAAAAATCAGGGGTGGAAAAAGATTGCTACTAGGGCTTTATCTTAAGGAAAATTCACGCAGAAGAAACTGGTTGACCCAGCCATTTACAACCGACCCGTCTTTTACTTAGGTCATGTACAAGAAACATTTTGTTTTGTTAAGTTTATTTCAATGGTATAATTTGATGGTGATATTTCAGTCTTGGATTATGTGTGCCCACCATGCGACTTCATCTCAGGTTATCTATCTATATTTTAAGGAAACGACAACACTCTTAAATTTGCAAAACATGTTTCGATAGAAACTTCTGTCATCTTCAGTTGATAGATTTACAAAGCGTTAGAAGTTGAATTTATAAGTAGGAAAAATGCTAATTACATAGTAACAACGGAATGTACATAAAACGTGGCAATGTGAAAATTAAAAGGATAATTTCAGATTTACGTGATGCAGTTGTTGATCAACAACAACAACTGCATCACGTAAATCTGAAATTATCCTTTTAATTTTCACATTGCCACGTTTTATGTACATTCCGTTGTTACTATGTAATTAGCATTTTTCCTACTTATAAACTCAACTTCTAACGCTTTGTAAATCTATCAACTGAAGATGACAGAAGTTTCTGTCGAAACATGTTTTGCAAATTTAAGAGTGTTGTCGTTTTCCTTAAAATTTTGACTTGCCTGCTGACTTCAAGACCCTTATCTATCTATATTTTTAATTGCATGGCGGGCGAAATTTGATATAGTTAGTAGAAATCTTAGACGAAGCCTTGCAAGCGATAGTTCAGCCGCCATTTCGGGCGATTCGTGAAGAAAGTTCTGAGAGTTTTTGACGACCCTCCATTAAAAAAGAGCAGCACATCTATGAATTGAAGAGCAGCATCGACTTGGTATCTGTGTTAACCCACTACAAAGAAGCCGGGAGAAGAACAGTGTAAGGTTAACTGGGTACGACCACGCCCTGTCCAGATGGATTTGACATCGCAATGCTCTTTAGACACAACAAGCCTTGCGTGATGCATGCAGGAGCCTTGAGAGAGCATGATTCTTTCACACCAGCCACCCACTTGCTAAGAACGGTGGTAACCCTTACTGGTTGCCATGGAGACATGTCGAGAAGAGATCCTGCTGCAGCTAGCTGAATAGCATACGTCACTAAAGGGAAAGAAAGAAGGCACAATGAGAAGATATCTTACTATAATCCTTCCACATCGAAAGCTAAAAAAAAAACACATACAAACAGACTATAAAGCAAACAAACTTCTCTACCCTTCGATTTTAGCGACGTTTCTTCTAGAAGTCCACATAACAAGTCTGTTATTTCACGCACTGCAGTTTGGTGATTTTCAATGCCAATCCTGCACAAAACCCCTGAAAAAACAAATTTGAGAACGTTAGCTCTTATAAGGGAAGTAACCAAGGTTTCCTAGAACAATTTAAATTTGTCTCACAAATAAAGACAAGTGCATTTTCACCGCCGACATAGCTTTAACGATACAATACATTAAGTTTATTGAATCTTTTTAAAAAGGGCTTTTCAGAAACAATTTACATCAAGCGAAAGGAAAAAAAAAATTGGGAAATATAAGTACATGTCTTAGGTATAATATATAAACTAACCAATCGTCAAGCTAAGGACTATGTATTAACGACTATGGAGAATATAAGTAAAAAGCTATATGATAAAAAGAGTAAAAAAGCTAATTAATGAGCCAAATCAGCTAACCATTCCGTTATAAGACTTCCCTTAGAGGGCATTTTTGAAGCGTGCCCGAGCTTATCTTAGCAAAACTTTGATGACCAACAAACATACCTAACAGTTGAATGCACACAACAACCTGGGATTCTGCAAGTCCGTCTTTCGTCAGTTTTCCACACTTCCAACAAACCTCGAGTGTTTCTTCACCACTGATATGGTTCCTTTCCATTACTTCCTCACCCTTGATCACTCCTATACTAGCAAACTCCCTACAAACATTCTCATCACTTGAGGCTTGGCAGCAACAAGTGGATGTTCGTCTTGTAAGACATCCATCGTCTTTCTGAAACACTTCACTCTGTTTACCAGTTGACACCGTAACGAGTGGAGTCACTTCTGTAGTGCAGTCCATCTCACCACTATCCACTAGTCCAGACCAACTGTCCAATATTCTCCATATGTTATCAATAATAAGTTCATTCATGGTCCACTGCCAACCAAGAACACAACACAGTAACTCAAGCGACTTGATAAGTTCAAACGAAACTTGGTCGGCCAACAGATTTCCATCTAAGTAAAACAAAAATATAAAATTTAAATTAAAAAGCTACACAGTAAACCGTTACACAACAGCAATTAGTTCAGTTTAAATGGACCATGTCACGGCCGGGTTATCCAAATTATTCCAAAATTGGAATACCCACCCTCCCTCACGAGTATCATGGCCGTGTAGTGGCTTTGGAAAAGAGTGAAACCTTGGGATCAAGAGAGGCGTGCAAGCGATTGTGGGATTGTTTGGCTGACATGTGAACAAAGTTATTTTATTTATTTATAAGCGATATTTAAACAGGCTAGTCCAGTTCAGCTACAGCTGGTTTAAATGGAGGCCTGTGTTTAAATAATTATCTTATTATTACTTAAATAAAAATTACATGTGACTAAGTGCGTAGCAATTAATTATATAGAAGACAAAATGTTAACTAATGAATTACATTTAACAAAGTTATATAACTGATAAATAAGACTATTGACAAAGAGATAACTGATAAGTAATAGTAATTGGACCGAGTGGAGTACAATTCAGGGAGTAATCGCGCGAGTAATTTCAAAATCAGACGAGCGCGAAGCGCGAGGCTGATTTGAAAATACGAGCGCGATTACTCCCTGAATTGTACGACACGAGGTCCAATTACTAATTAATCGTATCTATAACAAATTTCGAGGTCCAATTACTAATTAATCGTATCTATAACAAATTTCGGAATTAAAAATTTCTTTGGAAAGGTCTTTTGAGCGAAAACGTCTGTAGCGCTTTCCATATGTTTTGAAAACTGCAGGAAACGTTTGCAAAGGAAGCCATTAAAGCGCGCGTAATTGACGTGAAAATCACGTGGGTATCCAATTACAGGTGTCCAATTACAAAAAGTTCAAATTGGATACCTGTAATTGGACACCCACGTGATCGCGCGTCGATTACGTGACAAATAGGCGCGCGGAGAACCAATCACGATCGAGAATTTTTTTATAGATACGATTAATAATAATAATAATAATAATAATAATAATAATAAAATCTTTATTACCGTGTCTATGTATTTAGCTCATAGAGGTAATTGGGGACACCTACTATTACAAAATTAATAGAAAAAAAACTATGTACAGTATCATAATAGGTAACATAGCTAGATAAACTATGCATTAAAATTTAAAAATATTTAGAAGTATTAAAAATATTTAGATAACATAAAAAATGCTTGTACAATGCAGATAATTGTAAATAATCACGTGCTGCAAAGATTGCAGCAGTTGCCACTGTCTTCCACTCTTTAAGACTATTGACTTAGAGATAACTGATAAATAAGCTCAAACGAGTGGCGAATGTTTTGGGACTATTCCGGAATATGAATGCTCGCAATAGGCTGTAATCGTATTTTTGGTCGGAATGAATGGAATAATATTCCCGATAGCAGAATGCATGGAATGAACAGAATATGGTTTGCTCGAAATACGCAGACTGTGCGTTTCTCTGGGAAAACGTTTGGCGGGAAATCGTGCGCGGCCCCCAACTCGTAACGTTGCACGGAAGTCAAGTTTAAGAACTCGGTCCAGACTATTCTGCGTGCTGTTCTCAGGTCACTTCCGTCAAGCGCATTCCGTTTTCAGAATATGCGTTTTTATGGAAAATCTTATTCCACTTATTCTCTTATTCACAAACCGGAATAGGAGGAAAAAGAATAGTCCCCACTCCCCCCCCCCCAAAAAAAAAAAAATGCACCCTAAGAATGTGCTGAAACATGTAAGCAGCTGTGTACCTTTGTGCACGAATAATTTCAGAAACTCCTCGGTGCTAAAATTTCACAGAACACCAAAAGATCAAAATTTTCCTCCGTGTTGCTTTGTTGAAGCGTCCCCCGTAACAATCCCACAATCGCTCGCGCAGCCACACTCGTTCCAAGTCTTTCCCAAAGTGCGCATTGACATGACGAGAATATTCAGTGCGTTCTTGAAGGTAACCCCAACTTACATTAACTATTACTGGACTATTATTTTTAGGTTTCTATCAGTCTAAGTGAGAGTTTTCGTCCTTTCAAAGTGTTAGAAAAAGGCTGACATAAGGCCCTGGCAAACGAGGACACACTGTTGCTTATGATGTTTCTTGGGTGAGAAAACGAGCGGGACACAACGCAAATGTTGTGTTTGCGTTCTGCGCAAACTGGGTAACATTTGTTGAGGACACAAATTTTGTGTCCGCAACAAATGTTGTGCGCGCTTACAAACAGGGAAACATTTGCGTCCGCAACGATGTGTCCTCGTTTGCCAGGGCCTATAGTCTGTTAAACCTCCAGTGAGTGCATTCTCTTAGGAACACTTCTAGGTGTCCACTCAAAAAGTTTAACTTCAGAAAGTGCAGGAGATATTAAAGTGTGACACATAAATAAACTTGTTAAACAAATTCTTAAAGGGGACCTCCACTCTTACAACAAATTGATGGTAAATTGTACTAGATTCCAATTAAGTGTACAAAAAAATCGACATGATCATCATCGCCTACTTTCGCTTTTTAAATTTACCAGGCGCGTCCATTTTGGATTTCGTGACGTGTATCGGTTGCCCTATTTTTTAACACAAAGGATTTTCTGCTTCATTTGCTTCCTGGCGAAAGCTGCAACCAACTGACGTCCAAAAAACAAAAAAAATGGCGGCGCCCGAGAAATTTAAAAGTGACAAAAGGAGTTAATGATACCAATCTTTTGTGCACTTTAAATGCTACTGCCGCATTATAAACTAAATTTTGGAAACTAGTAATTATTTCCAACAATTTAGGGTCAATTTGTTGTAAGAGTGGAGATTCCCTTTACCTTTCCATTTCCATTTTATTTGCCATTAACCACATAAAAATACAAAACACTAGAAATTTAAAAATAAGAAACACAAGAAATTTATAATAACTTAAACTTAAGACGATAGACTACAAATGTTTAAGGTGGTAATGACAAGAAAGCCTCTATAGAAGCTGGGGGCTTATGAACTATAGGCTTCCTGACAATATAGGGTACATCATACGAATTACGGGGACAGCATGAAATATGAAAGAAAAGAAAAGTAAAGAAGAAGTATGTAGCTCAACAATGAGTATATTTGCCTAAGAAAGAAGGAATTTTTTAAGTCTTTTCCCAGACAAACGGATGCTTTCACTGTTTTGAATTTCATGACTTAACGAGTTGAAAAACTTAGGTCCTTGAAACCGAATTGAGAAGTTTCGAATATTAGTTCGGCAGGGAGGTATGTAAAAAAGGTTGCAATTTCTAGTATAATGCGAATGTAACTGGCTTGCGAGAGTAAACATATCACGAAAATAGTTAGGACAAGCTCTTTAACTTTTTGAGTTAGCAATATACTTCTGCTATTTATACTCTTCTATGATCTCTCAAAAAGAAATTTGGCATTATCATTACGAAACAGTGCAACCAAACAGGAAATATTTGTAGTAAAACAATCGCTTCATGCTCAACTTACCTTTACCAATGCATACGCTAATCGACCTTCCATCGTGTAGCCTTTTCAGAAGCCGTGATCCAAGATCCTTCAATGTTTCGTGCGTTACCAGGTCACCTCCCCAGTAGCAGAGTTTACGTAGAATATTCCCAAGGTCGTTTGAAAACGAATTCGTCCAATTCAACAACACAACTTGTAGAGTGCGACCCAAAGGTAACTGTCCATCAGACCAACAGTCACGTGACGTCCCAAGTATTTCCGACCAGACCGTAACCATGGCGACAACGAGCTCCAATGCTGCTTTCGGAGAATGATACAGTGAGCGCATGAGGTCATAACAGACAACACGAGCGCAGCTGAGATCTTCTTTGAACTGACACAAAGCTGTGAAGACACGGCTGGGAAGTACAACAGACAAGGACAAGTAAGCTGTAAGTAGGTGACAATAAATATATGAAAATCATACATCTGAACTGCGGATTAAAGAATGAATATGTGAATGATCATCGCAGTTATGAACACTATGCATTGAAAAGTCACCAAAAAGATCATTATGGTTAGCTCTCCCTGCTAAAATTTCATTGGAATTCATCTTGCTGTCTGTAGGAGCATTTTTTTTGCACGATAACAGGTAAAAGGCAGTAATGTTGGCAGAATTGAACCAAAAACGGCAAAAATTCCGGTGACAGTGCTCCTTTAACCAGTAGTGAAAATAATGCCTGAAAAATTCTGGTTTGTACGGGATTTGAACCCACGACCTCTGGGATACCAGTGCAGCGCTCTACCAACTGAGCTCACAAGCTAACTGGGAACTGGTCATTTTCAAGTTTGTTGGTTCGTAATAAACCCATGTGTGATGAGTAAAAGACTATGACTTGTTTAGATTTAAAAAACAACCAAATCAATGCACGTGCTCTGATTGGTCAATCAGCTATGGTTTATTGTTCCAGTAAACTCGTGGAAATTTCGTGCGTCTTCTGAATTATTATATAAAAGCAATATACCACAAGTTTCTATGGTTTATACGCTGATAAACCACTTGGGATGTTGGAAGAGCACTCGAAGAATTCGTAAATCACTCGCGTGAGGCTCGTGATTAACGAATTCTTAAATATTCATAGTCACTGAAAGGCATTAAGTGGAAAATGCTTCTCTAACACGCCCGTGGGACCAGGATAAAGGTCATGCGATTGGTAAGGGGGACAATTGTTGTTGATGTCCGCCATTGTCCGACGGCTTGACGTGGCTCCCAGTGGTGTGTGAGAAAGTTGGACATGTTCATACATTATCAGAACAAGAGGAGAGTGACTTCTTTGCGTCTCGACAACTGAGTAGATAGAGCAATTTTCAATCGATTGTCGTAAAACCAAAACCAAAACCAAAGCAATTACTCCGACCAAAACACAACAGACGTACAGCTGTAAGCAGCGTAATGAACCAGTCAGAATCGGAAGGAATTACACGTAACCGGCGCAAAGCGCGGGAAAATGCGCGCGTGCAAGTCGCGATTGGTTTTGGTTTGCTTCTCATTGATTGAGAAACTAGCGCGAGTCTACTTTTGAAACTCAACTGAAAACCGGTCTATTAGCTTTGTGTCCCAACAAACTTTAAAGTGGTAAAACGCCATAT
>JAEMWC010000182.1:572500-685000 GCA_016490735.1 Pachyseris speciosa | reverse complement strand
AGGACACTGTTCCTTTGATACTAAAGAGGGATGTCATGAACCATTGTTTTTTTAGATGACCGATGGAAAATTTGTCGCTACCAAGCATTGGTTTCATTGTGTCTGCAAATACTTTTTCTTCAATTCTCCAAACTTTCTAATTCTAGATATCATGTCTGTCACCAATTTTTTTACGATTTTCCATCCCCCTCTCCAAAAACATAATCGTCCGTCCCTTAACACTGTACACACCCTTTTAAAATTTTAAAGGAAAACTCCAAATAATATTATCCTACAATAGAACCAAACCAAACCAAATAACACAAAACCAACGACAGCCATGACACAAAACACGGTGTCAGCTTTCAAATGCAAAACTTATCATACATAGCTATTTTAACAGTTACCAAACCTAGCAAGATTCGAACGCACTCTCTAATCTACGATTACTACTAGTATTATCTTATGTATATCTCATCATCCTCTTCGCCCCAAGTGGTGCATAGGGCCTCCTTAGAGGTACCTCTACACCTACATTTATTAAGTTGGTAAAATCCGTTACAGACATCGCACCAACTATTAAAAGAAACGATCATGAAATGTATACAATGCTCGGATAAAAATTAACAAATAAACAAGATAATATGTATATAAAAATAAGTGAATCGTAATATAGAGTAAAAATTATGTAAAATATAAGTGAATCGCAATATAGATTAAAAATTATGAAAATAAGAAATCTCTAGTAATTCTTTGCTAAGTAGGGGAGCAAATGGAGTTAACTAGAGACAGCCAAGGAGTTTGACTCAACTATTTCCGCGGGTAGTTTATTCCATAGTCTTATGCTCCTTGAGATGAAGGAATAAAAATAAATGTTCTTTGTCGCCTATAACAAAGAGGTATCTATAACAAAGAGGCACTTGGAGACAGGTGGTTAATCCATCGCCCTTTATACACTGGAAGTTATAGTAAGAATGAGAACGGATAGAAAAAAAATTAGAATTCAGCTGCTATATACTGAATATAACTGGTACTCACCAAAGAGATAGGGCTCCTTTGAAGTCACAATCGCTTGAGTTGCAGCAGGATGTGATCAAACTCCGAGAGCACAGGGTAACCAACTGAGGAATGAAATTCCGAAATGACGCAAAACCATCGGACAGCTGTGTAACTACCTCCAGGAGGCGCGCCTCGAAACCGGAAAGAACAGGTTTCCATTCCTGTAATCTCTCGCACGATCGATACTGTTCAAGTTGGTTCAGAATCAAAGGCATGACGTCATCCTCGCGTGCTTTTAGAAACTGAACTATGGCGGAGGCCAGTGGTGTGCAGGATGAAATGCAGGTCTTAGTGCTAAATCGTCTGATCACAAGACTCATCTCTACCGAGTCTTCATGCAAGCGAGTCAGGCACCTCAGCGCGTACTTCACCTCTGATTGGCTCTTAAACCGTTTTGACATGGGACGATATTTGCTGTCTCTGTGTTCAGCTATTTCAATTGAATTGTCTGCGTTTCCTAAGTCGAATTTTGTTGTAGTTGCAGCTTCATTGGCGCCAGTGTTAATGGTCGATTGTTTCGGTCGGTTTGCTATCACTGGCCCATGATTGACACTAGTGTTACTGGTGGATTGTTTCGGTTGTTTTGCCTTCCCTGGCCCATCACTGGTGCCAGTCTTTGAAGGCTGTTTTACCTTCCCTGATTCACCACTGCACACAATCCCCTTTGATACACCGGAAACTAAAACCGCGGACGTCTTTACTTCTTCACACAACGAAAAACGTACTTGTTTTTGGTTTGTTTTCAATCTTTTACACTGAGAAACAGAATTTAATTCATTTCCTGATTCAGAAACTGATTGTTGCAAAGTGCGTTTGAGCGACTTGACCCCACCCACAGGCGTCCTTATTTTACTATAGGCATCAGCCTGATTTTGCCCATCAGATCCTCTACTACCAACAGATGTATCCTCACCCAACGATGCTTCTTTCAAGCTCTTTGATGACAGCGCAGTATAATTTGCTGTGGGGCGAAGTTGCTTTGGCGACTGACTAGTCCTTGTGACTGCTGTCGTATTACTGGGTGCTTTTTGCACTCGTTTTTTAGCATAACTAGTAGAAGAAATTGGAGAGGCTGGACATTCTTCGTCGACCAAAGAACATGGCGACGGCGGAAGAGGTGAGAGAGGTGGAAAATCACCAATACGAAGATCTCCAACCGGAGATGCTTCATCATCAGATGGACAAGGAGAAGGTGGAAGCGGCGAAAGTGATTGAAATCGATCACCAATAAGGTCTCCGAGGTCCCTCATCACGGCTTCAATCGGCAGTGTGTCTTTATGATCAAGTTTCCCTGACGGATTCTCAAGTACGTCTATTATATCAACAGACAAAAATGGCTGCAAATGATCCATTGCTTCAAATGAACTTTCTGTATTTGAAAAACATGGTGAGGAATCTGGTTCGTCGATGACAGCTGTAAAAGTGGGAATACTGTGTTCCACTTCACAACGCTTTCCTACTTCGTTGGAACTCGAAGACTGATCAACTTCTTGACTTACACAAGACTGCGTATCTCCCCTGCCATCACTATGTCTTGTTTCCTCCTGGTTTACTGAATGTTCCATAGTTATTTCAACGGTCTCTTCTTTTGAAATGGAATTTTCCATTTTCGAGGGCTCAGACGCCACCCCTTTCATTGAGTAAATCTGCCTAAAATTATCGGAGGTGTGGGAAATCACGTTTTCAGTCAAGGCGGAATTACTCTCTTTAGAATCTCCACCTTTGTATTTCACTACTAACGATGAGGTGGATGCTGCCGATGATGATGTGAGATGGTCTTCATCGTCCTTCACAGTTGAGGTACCAATTTCTTTTTGACCAAGTTTCACTGACGAAGTCTCCAGTGTGTCTATTATATCAGCCGACAAAGATGGCTGCAAAGGATCAATTGCTTCAAATGAACTTTCTGTATTTGAGAAACATGATGAAGAATCTGGTTCGTCGATAACAGCTGTAAAAGCAGGAATACTGCGTTCAATTTTGCAACGCTTTTCCCCTTCATTGGAACTCGTAGATTGCTCAATTTGTTGGCTTACACAACACAGTGTCTCTCCCCTGTCATCACTATGTCTTGTTTCCTCTTGGACTTTTGAATGCTCCGTAACAATTTCAACGGTCTCTTCTTTTGAAATGGAATTTTCTGTTTTCGGGGGCTCAGACGACACCTCGTTCATTGAGTAAACTTGTCTAAAGTCATCAGAGGTGTGGGAAATCACATTTTCAGGCAAGGCGGAATTACTCTCTTCAGAATTGCATGTGGCTGATTTTGCTGATGATGATGTGAGATGGTCTTTACCACCCTTGACAGATGAGGTACCAATTTCTTTGGCCTCAGATATTGACGAATTACAAAGCACACCTTTAATTAAATCTAAGTTATCGTTTTCATAACTTGCTGTTGTTGTTGCCACACTAACGAGGTCAACATCAACGTCCATCGTCGAACTATCAAATGTAGGATTTTTATCTTCTATTACGGAAGAGGAATGAGATAATAATTCTCTTTCTAACTGTGAGTTGCCACATGTATCTAAAGCACCTTCTCCTCCGTGCTCTTCTACTGAAGAATGTGTTCCCCTGGTCGCCGTCGCTGTATCATTTTCAAGGGTCAGTGAAATTGTTCTAGGATTTTCACCTTCTGTTCTTTTGATCGAAGAATTTAACGAATCGCTGGTAAACACTTGACATGAATCAGGGCCAGCTTTTACCTCATCTTCCTCAGCTAAGCGCACTTCTTCCAGCAAACTGTTTTCATTACTGACAATACTCGGAGCTGATTCATGTAAACAATGAGTCTTTTCTCGAAATGCGCAACTGGAAACACCGCGCCTTTCTTGGGAAGAAGAAAGCTCGGTTTCAGGTGACGAATTCGTATCAAGAACAGCAACTGAATCAAACTCCAGCTGATCTGGTACGTCTTCAAAGCCTTCGAGTTTTTCGTTGTTATTGTCTTCGAGAGCTTCTTCCTTCGACTCTGCCGTAGTATCGTTGGTTTGTAAAGCGTTTCCACCGCCATTAGGGTCGTTTTTACCCTGTAGCGAAGTTTCTTCGTCCGCCGCATTTGTTACTATGTTTTTAAAGTCAGTCAAGGGTTTGATCTCGACACTATCGGTATTATTCATGCTGCGATCACACGAAGATGTTTTACAGACATTGTCTCTTTGATCCGTTAACGCGCCAACTGAAACACGACTTTTACTTCCAGATTCAGGCGAGGAAGAACATTTCCGTTCATTTTCATTATCGAGCTTTGCGGGTTTGTTATTGTCACACTCTCTGCTATCCACATGAGCAAGATCCACTTCCTCTGAATGTGTTTTCGAAGTGTCTTCATTAGTTATGATTCCGTCTAGGCTTGAAACTGAGCCTTCCTGGTGACAAAGCTCACTTACGTTGCCAAGCTGGTGGCTAGCATCGCCAGAACTAATTATTCTTTTGCTGTCGCTATCATCACCTTGCACTAATTTAATCTTTCTTGCCATCTTGTTATGTTCCATTTCAGCAGCTGCGCTTTCTGAAATACGACATCGACTACGATTTAACTCGTTCCCAGTCTCTTTTTCCGACTCAGACGAGGTGCTGAGTTTCATCGCTTTAGCCCTGGATCGAGTCATGACACGTGGCTTTGGTGACATAACTCGACGCTTTCCCTTTCGCTGGATCCTGGGTGCCTCACCTGCAAATCTCGAGGCCCTTGTGGATTTCACTGTCTTGTAAGCGTCCTCACCTCTTTTGCTATCGCTAGCGATATCACACGAGTTTCTTTCTGTACTGCGTGAATTACTCTCCTTTTGAGGAACGACGCCAACTTGTTCAACCCTTTCGTGTTGCGAACTCTCGTTTTCTTGATTAGACTTAACCTCGCTGCTTGGTAAAGAAAAACTTTCACAAGCTCTCGACTTATCTGTTGCCGGTTCAGCTACAGATTCGTCCGTGTTGTTGTTATTCACTACAGAGTCATTGAAATTTTCATCCCCAATTTTCCTCTCCCAAAGTGGAGAGTTATCAAGCGCTGTTTTTGGTGTCTGCTCGGTTGAAGACTCTTCGTGTCGCGTTGTTCCATTATCCGCCGCATCGGTCTTATTCTCAGATAAGTCTTTAGAGCTTTCATGATCGATTTCTTCATCACCAACAGGAGTATCAATTGTAGTTCTAACAGGACTTGGTAGGACTCCGCCAGGTTCACTGTTATCACCAATAATCATGTCCGCAATGTCACCTAAAGAAGAATCACTGTCCCCAGAGTCACCAGCATTGCTATCCTCTTCACTGCCACTCTCGCTCTCGCTGTCGCTCTCTTCTGAGCTACTGGCGTCCGGTGAACCTCTCTCGGGACTTGATGGAAGTGGACTGAGTGCGGTTCCAATATCTGATAGCTCTCTAAGGTCTTGTATAATATGGGCCATGCGCTGGTTTGAGACGGAGACTGGGGATGAGGTCTGTTTGGCCTCTTTGTATGGCTGAACTTGTTGACAGATTTTCCGTCTTTGTCTGTAAGGAATTGATAAAAAGAAAGCGTTTTAATAAAACAATCTTGAGCTCACCCAAGGAAACAGATCCGTGAACTAAGCTAGTTTAACCCATTGACTACCGCAGGTTTTTACATTTTCGGAGTGATTTTCCACCTATAAACGATGAATAGCAATTCGTGACTCTTTATTTGAACTACCAGGGAAAAGTGGTGCTGTCCTAAGGCACTGGAGGCTCAAGGTTTCTGAAAACGTCATTTTGACGTAGCTATTTTTTATGCGTGAAGCGACAACAATGGCAAGTTCGGTTTGCTTGCGATTTCTCCTAAATTTACAGCCATTTTTCATCTTTAGCGGCTGCCTGATGAGCATCATTAAGCGTGACGGTAGCTAAGAGTCCACTTTCTCAAAGAATCGAGCAAGGTGATGTACTTTGTTGTTGAATTTGGCTTGTTACTCGACGAACTGGGAATTTGGCCGGTCGAACACTTAGTACCTTTGGGACTCGACTATTGATGAATTTCTCGACCTACCGCCACATATTTTGGAATTTCTATGTACTGAAGATGACCACGAGCAGGAAATTTTGGCGGTAGGTCGGAGTGGCTGTGTGAAAGAATTGGGGGAAGGAACGGGCGCTGTCAAAAATTCTCGTTAGTTCCCAGCATGCAATGCGCTCAAGATGTTGAAAATGTCGGGAAGGCCCGAATGCACTGGAACAAAAGGCTGTATCTACGCTCGGGAGAAGAATATGAACAAAAAAAGTCATTTCTAAGCTAGAAATAGGACTGAATTTCGTTATGATGGTTGAATTTTGGTTTTTGGACGATGATTTCCCTAAAAAACATGAAGGCAAAAAGGGGCATTTTTGTTGTTTCTCTTTGACGTTAAAAACGGCCAGTTTCGTTCTTGTCCAAACTCAAAAGGCCATATTTGGTAAAAATCGCTACGTTTCTTGCATTTATTGGATATCCAAATTTAAAGGGCATTCAATTTCGTGCTAACAACTAACAGTTAAGGCAATATTCGTGCGATTGAGAAAGTTGCAATGTTTTGAAGCATGGGATTTTTTTACGGCCGGTTTTGGCCGGCACGGGTGCCAATGGGTTAAAGTGGACATGCAAACAATGAAAATTTCGCGGCCAGTTACATGTCGCTAAGTTACAGCTAAGGTACAGCTAGGTTAGCATTAACATTTTCTAGTCACTGATTTGTTCACATAACTTTTGTGGTCCATGATGTATTACCTCTTATTATATGACTGGCTCTTTCAACGGTCAAGATGAATCAATTCTCCTGCTGTGATTGGCTACCCGCGAGGTCAAGATGGAGCCATCTTGACCGCTCGGGATAGCCCGTTCGTCCCGCGTTTTACTATCTTTTAATTGCGTCCTTTGAGTCATATAATAAATCCTTTATTGACCACGCTTGTTCGGTCAAGATGGCGGGACATTGGCCTCGTTCTTTTTTTGCGTGTTTATGGACCTCGACTTCGTCTCGGTCCATAAATACGCAAAAAAAGAACTTGGCCGCCAATATCCCGACATCTTGACCTCACGCTTGGCCAATAACCCATATATAGCTCATTTAAATTACCGACGAGGAAATTAGAGAACGGTACCTTGGTTTAGGGGTTTGCTTTGTTCCAGGGGCTTGTGCTAGAAGAAAAACGGTGGAATAAGTGCACGAAAGGAAGGTGATAAAATCAAATTAAAATTAAAAAGATACACGCTACGGTGCGTTAAGCAGACAAATGATCAAGCTGACACTCACCCAGTTCTACATCTAACTTCACACTTTCAATTTCGTCCTGTTATAAAGGTAAAAAGATCAAGAAAGAGATGAAGCGAGACCACGTAACAGTGTTTCGGATAAGATGGGGGTCTCAGGTCAAAAACCCTACAAGATTAGCTACACACCCCACAAATTAATAGAAAATTTATAATGGTTTGGCGAATTTGACCCGTTGGAATTCCCGTGTTGTTACCCTGCCCAAAAAACCTGTCTCAAGTCAAAAAGTAAACCCTACAAGGTCAGCTACTGTACATGACCCGACAAATTAACAGAAAATTTATAATGGTTTGATGGGAGAAATGGGAATTTGACCCGTAGGAATTCGTTGTTCGCACGGTAGCCTCGCAACTCCTATAAGCTGTAAATTTCAGTGGCGGGGATAGTGTCGCAGCCTCATTGTGTTGGGGCTAGGGTCCATTGTTTGTGTTGTTTATTCTTTTGTCTCACCTGAAGGGCGGTCTCCAATTAGGTGAGACCTTGTAAGAGCTGTGAGGTGACCCTGTTCACACCCTGCCTTAAAAACTTATCTGGAACCCAGATATAATACATGAACGTTGGTCCTTTTTGAGTACCCTTCATTTCATTGCCGGCGTGTTTTTGATTTGATCGCAAAACAACATGTTGCGTACCTTGGATTCCTGCAGCTGTTGCTGGAGTTTTGCAACCTTTTTGTTGGCTTGTGTCAGAGACTTGTTCAACTCTTTGCTATGATCTGTAAACAGACAAAAAATGTCACTCATGGCATGTACATTTGGCAGTGGCCAGAAAAAATTTGGCAGTAATCGGAATATATCGACCTTTCTCCTTCTTAAGTTGATCTTGTAACTTGGAAACTGTCGCCTCACTTTTCACCAGGCTGTAAAAGACACAATCAATAATCATAAAAAATAAGGCTCAACTGATGGCTCCTTGCCAAAACAACCCAAGTGAAATTGGCATTGAGTTCAATAGATCTACATGTATCTTGTTCCTCCTCTCTTACAGCCTGATTAAAAAACATGTACTTGTAACAAACGTACACATTGTTAACCAAAGACAGGGATTCACCTTGAAGAATTAAATTATAATTTTGCCAAGTCATGAAGTTGTTATATCTGGTTTTCACTACTACACCTGAATCGCGGAAACTTTGTCTTTACAGGTATCGACAATCATAGCTGAAATTGTTGGAAGAATTACAGGAAACATTACACTAAAGATACCCACCACCTGGGCTAACTTCTGACATCATTCCCCAAAACCAGTGTTAATCCGTTCAAGCATGCCCCCCCCCCCTACTTATAAGCCCTCCCAGTTATATGCTCACCTACCTGTAAACAATAAAATACATCTGATTATAACCCCCCGGATATAAGCTCCCCCCTAGTGACTGTTTAGTGTTTTGAATCAAACTGAAGTTAATTTAAAGCTAAATTTAAAACCAGTACATGAAAATCGTATTTCCAACAACACTATTGTAGCTCGTTTCGTTGGTTTTTTTTTTCGTTTTTTATTCCAGTTATAAGCCCCCCAACCCCCCCCCCCCCCCCCACGATATAATTCCCTCCGTTTATAGGCCCTCCTAAAATCCATTATGAAATTGTATAAGCCCAGCGCTTATAAGCAGAAGTTTACAGTATACAGTTTACAGGCTTTACTCTCACCTTTTCTTCTGCTTTTCAACCTCGTGTGCTTGAACTTGTTTCTCCAGTCGCCATTCACATTCCTGCTTATCTTTCAACTTTGCAGTGTTCATCATCTCTGAATTTAATGCCTGTGTGACACACAAAAGATTCGCATTCCACTTAAAGTTAATATTACCCTTCATTACTACTAAGAAATAGCATCTCTGTTCTATGAGATACATGTATCAAGCAGCTTAATCTACATGAATAATTTGCAAAATCCTTTCAGGACAGTCTGGAAGTGCTGTAAAATAAATAAATAGATAACTAACTAACTAACTAACTAACAAAATAAATAAATAAATAAATAAAAAATAAATAAATTGAATCTTTGCAGAGATGTGTACATGGAGTTCAAAGCTGACTTGAAATGACTCAGTGAAGTGGATGTGATTATCTCAGTGGGACACTTAAGTTGTTCCAATCATTGACTGTCGTCAGCCAGAAACCAAACTTGTGTGCATCACATGATGCTTGAAGTGGGATGAACTTGATGGGATGGGCGCCATGTTTATGAAGAAAGGTCTGGTGTTGAATGTAGGTTGGACTAGTGACTTCTGCTTGTTGGTTAAGGGATTTGTAGAGCATGCTTAAGGAAGAATAAAATCTGCAGTGCTAATCAAGAATTTCAATTTAGTTTCAGCACACAACGTTTATAGTATGTGGATGAAACCCTAAAGTACAGCTGTACGACCATTCAGTTAAAAGCCATCAAGCATTACCGGTACTTTCCTGTGGTGCTGTTCATTATACCGTACAAGGTACAGCTGTAGGTGGAGTATGTGGATGAACGGCTAAGTTTTACAATTGAATTAAATACTAGTTAGTGACTGACCTACATGTATGCAAAATGGCTTCCTTTAAATTATTCCTTTGTTCATATTCGAAATAGCCTCACTAATGTCATCTTTGAGATCAAAATGATAAAGAATATGTTATCCCAAACAAGGTTAGTGAGGCTATTTTGAATACATGTATGAGTGAAAGAATAATTTAAAGGCAGCTATTTTTGCATAAGGGCTATTGAGCAGTACTTTCCTGTGGTGCTGTTTATTGTTCTGTACAAGGTAGTTCTAACTTTTGAGTCTGGATGAAATCCTAAAGCTTCTGTATTTTTTTATTTAGTACACGACCCCACAAGCTTGTTAGCTTTGAATTTTCATCATGTATAAATAAAGGTTGTATGTAAAGTGTGACCATTCAAATGAACGCTACTGAGCAGTACTTTCCTGTGGTGCTGTTTATTATTCTGTACAAGGTAGTTCTAAATTTTGAGTCTGGATGAAATCCTAAAGTGTGACCATTCAAATGAAAGCTATTGAGCAGTACTTTCCTGTGGTGCTGTTTATTATTCTGTACAAGGTAGTTCTAAATTTTGAGTCTGGATGAAATCCTAAAGTGTGACCATTCAAATGAAAGCTACTGAGCAGTACTTTCCTGTGGTGCTGTTTATTATTCTGTACAAGGTAGTTCTAAATTTTGAGTCTGGATGAAATCCTAAAGTGTGACCATTCAAATGAAAGCTATTGAGCAGTACTTTCCTGTGGTGCTGTTTATTATTCTGTACAAGGTGGTTCTAAATTTTGAGTCTGGATGAAATCCTAAAGTGTGACCATTCAAATGAAAGCTACTGAGCAGTACTTTCCTCTGTTGGTGTCAATTTCTTCCAAAATTGTTATGATGTTAATTGTCGTCTCCCCCCCCCCCTCCCCCCACCCCTACACCCCACTGGAGTCTCCTAAACCCCAGATGTTAGAGGAGGTTAACCACCTATTAACCTCTGACACCAAACTACTAATTCTTAATTCTTCTAACTAGTTTCCATATATCTCTTATAGAGCTAGTTAGGAGAATTGGATGTTGATCAATAAGGGAAACCTCAACACACAACTCACTTACCTCAAGTTTCTGTACTTTTTGTCTCAATTCTGATATAGTTGAATCAGCCAGAGATTTTTCCCTGTGAAGCCTAGCTGCATTCTGAGATAAAACAGAATACAATTGTCGAAAAACAAGAACAAGAACAACTAATATTAGGTCGTTAAACCTGTGATACACCACGTCATCTCATAAACAAAATTAGGTGGCAAGCTTAAGATTTAACTTGTGGTTGGCAGTAAAAATTTAGTGAATAGAAACCAATAGTGAATCATGTGATTATACCCATAACCCATAACTTCACAAAGCTGCATTTCTAGCTACAGCTGGTTGAGTGTTAAATTTGGCAATTTTCCTTGCATCAGCTACATGTATCTTCAAAAATATACTTGTGTAGAGTGTACATGTAAGAATGCCCTAATGTAGCAAATCAGGTTACAGCTCACTGCTTAATGTTCTCACAGTATTATTAAATAATAAGTACACTGGATGTATAAACTAAAATCCAAGACAACATGCCAGTTGGATTTAAGGAAACAAACTCTGTGGTCTCCAGTGTGCAGTACTGTAGGAATCACAGATCTAGATGGGCCACAGTGAAGCTTGGATAGGGCCCAAATCCTTAACACAAGGGTGAACTTGATTTGTTAAAATGTTTAAATGAATTAAAATGTGCACCTTTCTCAAAGGTTCAGTTGAATGCAAAGACCTATCCAGCTGACCCTGTAAAGCTTCTATTTTCCTGTGAAACAATCAAATACATACCTCTTACTAACCGAGTTCGAGGTCCGTACTGTAAGTTACGGACCGAGTTTTTCCCGTTGATTTATGGCCCAAGCGCGAAGCGCACGGGCCATAAATTAGCGGGAAAGACGAGGATCCGTAACTTACAGTACGGACCGAGAAAACGAGGTTAGTAAGATATTTATTATATCTCTGAGGTTAATCCGGCGCGCAGGAAAGAAACCTTGCTGAAGTCAAGCGGGCCGTACTGTAGAATACGGCCCGCAAAATTGACCAATCACAGCGCGCGTACTAAGTGAGAGATATAATAAATACCACTTATTAACCGAGTTCAAGGTCCATACTATAAGTTATGGACCAAGTTTTTTTTCCGTTGATTTATGGCCCAAGTGCAAAGCGCGTGAGCCATAAATTAATGATCCTCATTTTTTCCCATTAATTTATGGCCCACGCGCTTTGCTCTTGGGCCATAAATCAACGGAAAAAAACTTGGTCCATAACTTACAGTTTGGACTGAGAAAACGAGGTTAGTAAGATATTTATTATATCTCTGAGGTTAATCCGGTGTGCGGGAAAGAAAAATAGTTGAAGTCAAGTGGGCCATACTGTAGAATACAGCCTGCAAAATCGACCAATCACAGCACGCACACTAAGTGAGAGGTATAATAAATTTAAAAACTGACATACACTGTACACAGAAACACCCCGAAGTAATCCTGTAATTACAGTAACACCCTGAAGTAATCCTGTAATTACAGTATAGTGACACCCACACATGCAAGGAAAAATGCTGCATACAGACCAACAAACAAGAATAAAAGATACATTAAAAGCAATTTTCAAGGTCTTCATCACATTATTGTTGAGTAAAATGTAAATTACGCTCCAAACATCAGAAATACAGTATTATTCAACAACTGAAAAAAAGCAAAGTCACACAACAGTTTGTCAATTTGTCAGAGAAAAGCCACATTAATATGTTGTGGATCATATTTTATTTTGGTTTAAATTTCTTTCAATCCAGTTTAGCTTTTTCAAACTAGTTTATTTTTTTCAAACCAGTTTATTATTTTTAAACTGGTTTGTTCTTATCAACTGTCTAAAAAGGGCTTTTATTTTTGGGGTGTGGTTGAAAAAAATGTGGCGTGGAAATTTATGGGGGGTTACAAAAAGAATTTAAGAACATTTTTTCAGATCACTTCAGTACCACTCCCCCCTTCTCCCTACTTCTAACCTCCCCCCCCCCCATTGACTGTATCACTCCCCCCTACTCCCTGCCATCTGACACACTTACCTTATATCCAACTACACCTTTTGCAACAAAGATTTTTTTTAATTGCACTTACCGGAGTTTGGAACCGCCAACCTGTGGATCAGAAGTCTTGCACCCTATCCATTACACCACAGTGGTGACTGATGCAAACTAACCCATATTTGTTGTTATCCTAACTTTTTACATCCCAGACTCCTCTTTACCAAAAGTTTGATTTATTCATAGTTCCCAAACTCTCTCTACCGCATCTTATCTGCAAGGCTTCTAAGCTATTTTCAAAATGACAGAAGCCATAGAAGAATACTGTGTTGATAAAGAGTAGTTTTACCAGAAAATAACTGAGTTAAATGAACAAACCAAAATTTCTGCCTCACCATTTAATGAGTAGCCAAAAAACAGAGAAATGGCTAAATGATAGACATTTATATACAGCAAAATAAGTCAAAGAGTTGTCAATGAGTTTTTAAGCCTATGCAAAATACATTGTGAGCAGAAGTCAATTACTGCTAGAGTGAAACCTGTATAGGGACCACTACAAAGTGAAGTTTTCTTCAACCTTATTGAAATAGACTTGGCTTTCAGAAATTGTGCCTGCAAATAGACCCTTTTCATAATGGCGCCCGACAAATTGTTCTTTTATTCTTATGATAATAAGCCCTACTAGCCTCGTCAGCATGTGCAAAATTCAATAGAATTTTTTCATTATAGTGAGGTTAGTAGGGCTAATTAACACATATACAAAAGAATAATTAAAATCGTCCGCCATTATGAAAAAGGTCTATGTTCTAATCCACACACTTGGCTCATGTCAGTGAGAGATCACCACACAAAGTTTGTCTGCAGTGCTTATATTATCCCCCGCATAGTATTAGACAGCTACTACTGAAGTCCTGGGTGCTCTGAGAGAGTACTGTTAGTAACACATACATAGATAATATATCCTGTGTAATTTAACCAAGGTTGTGCTCTAGCAGTGCCCAGGCACCCCTGGCGACTTACTTTTGCCTTTGGGAGACAAGGAAATCTCGGTTTTTTCACACAATTATTATGCTGGGCACCCTAGATTTCACAGGTTTAGAGTTTTGGGCTCCCAAAAATTTTTCTTAGATGACAGCCTTGTAAATTAAAGTGATGTAATACAACAATTCATACAATACAAGGTTGGCCACAGTTTCACAAATTATGTATTATGTCAAGTGCATGGCCATTGATTACTGTAACATTCAAAATGTCTGTAGTACAATTTACAACCTTAAAATTGTTACCATTAACTAAATTATCCATTTCTTGCATTATTTAATAAATTATAACTGGTAGCTGGCATGACCAAAGATGAGTTATGATAAAACAACATATAGGCTTTGTAGTACAACCATTTATGTTGTGGTATGAAATTTACTTTGTGTGAAATAATTTCATACCAGTATGAAATTTATTTCCTTTGTCTCCTATGAATAATTAGGGTTAGGAGACAGGAAATAAATTTCATACCAGTTGGTATGAAATTTATTTCCCTTGTCTCCTAGCCCTAGTTATTCATAGGAGAAAGTAAATTTCGTACCACAACATATGCAATAGTGTTACAGTATAGTCTCCCTAACCCTTCCATAAAAGCTAACCATTTAAAATCAGGGTTTCGGCCTAATTAGTAAGATTAGTGCCTAACCCTACCCCCCTAAACCCAATCTGTAACCCCCCTAGCCACTAACCCTAACCCTTTATTTAATGTTTTTGTGTAACTTTTTTGAGGCACATGTAAGTTCACTTAAAGAAAGGCATTAAAGTTTGTGTATTGAAGAAAAACTTACCATAATTGTAAAAAATAAACTGGTTTGAAAAACATAAACTAGTTTGAAAAAAATAAACTGGATTGAAAAATTTTAACCAAAATAAAATTTGAACCACAACAAATATCCCTTGGGCTTGTTTGAGCATGTACAAAAAACAGAAAAAAAAAAACAAGTTGGCCAGGAACCACCTACAGTACAGGGCTGATGTAAAAAATGTAAGCATGTTTCACTTAAATAATACGCTGATCTGGTATTCACTGTGCCGAAACAGTTTATTTTATCGAACACTCACTGCCGCTGAATTGGTTCAACTTTCGACCAAACTAAGAAGAGAGTTAATGTAAGAGCCACGCGAAAATCACTTTTGTTCTCTCTTATTGTTTGAGGTGTGAAATATTAATTGTTTCCTCGAAATCCGGTATTGAGATCCTCAAAAATTCGAAACTTGATCCTTGAGACTTGAGCCTCGAGCCTCGATACTTGATTCTCGATAGCTTCAAGGATACAATTCTCCCCAAGGGGTTTTTCAGAATTAATTCACAATGTTTATATATAAGTTTAAATATACATCAGCCTGGTACTGTATAGAGGTGAGATCTCCTTATTATCAACAAACTCCATCCTCATAGAACGTGGAGCACTTTCTTTTAATAATGAACTCACTTACATTTGTGCTGCCTCTAACTTTGACATGTAGTCTGTAGCCTGCTGGCGATGTTTCTCAGATTCTGAACAAGGTCAAGGACAGAACTAAATTTCCATATACATGTACCATAACATTGCAGTGTTTTAGATAACTTTCAAAGTCAGGGGGTAAATAATGATTTTTTTGGGTCAATAGACATTTGTGTTCACAGGTTTCATCAAGGGCCAGGCACTGGAAAATTGGCTGGTTGTAAACATAGTTTTAGCTGCCTGCCATGAGGAAATCAAGGTAATATTTTGTAATGAAGAAGTTAAACCCAAACACATTTGCCCGCCTGTAAAAAGTAACTGCCTTCCTGCTCAAAACCTTGATGAAACCTCCTCTTGTTTCTAATTAAAGTTTATCACTCAAAAATTTGGATCAGCAAACCAGCTTTCTTGGTTTTTTGACTTAAGACCCCTCTCTAATGCGGAACAATACACATGTGGCCATGCTATACAGGGATGGATTCAGTAGATTCCTTAGGAGGGGTGCACCACTAAGGAATGATGTAAATGACAGGTGCAAACAAAATTGTCTTTTTTGCAGAATACTTATTATATTAGAAAGCCATGGGTCACCTGGGGGGCGTGTGGGGTGGGGGGAGGTGGTGAGCACCCCCCTGCACCACTCCCCTAGATCCACCTTTGCTATATAAGATACTTACTAGATGAAAGTCATATTCACACTATATGTACATGTGTAACTATAATAACAAAAGTTGTTGTTATACTGTAGGTCCAAAAGCATACACTTGCTTAATTGTCATTTGTAGAGTGTAAAGCTGTACCTCAGTAATTGACACCATTTACATTGATCGAGGGCTGCAATATTTAGTGCAAAACAGCAGCCAACAAGACTGATGAATGCATAACACCCACATAATTCATTATATTTAAATGCATCATCAAAGAGATATACCCCTAGTGAAAACTGTATTTTGCATATATGTACATTCATTTCCCTGACTTTAAGGGAACATTAACACAAAAACATTTAGGGATACCAAGACACTTCTGTTGGTACTTCTTGATCAGCTCACTGAAAGTCAAAAAGTAATAATAATTACAATGTAATTGGTGAGTGGTTTGAGAGATTTGTTATGCCTAATATCAAAATTTTTTTATTGATTTCACACTTACAGATGAATCTCTATGACAATCATGGACTAATCAAAATTGCATCTATGGACACATTTTGTAGCCTGCGAATGCAGACATATTTCCAGGTTGTCACTCCTCTCCGCCAAAAGGTGGAGAGAAGCAACAACCAGAAATATGTTTGCGTTAGCAGGCTTCACAGTTTGAAGCTGTTTTGCCAGAAATCCTCCCTTAAATGAACAAATTCTCAACATTTTTAACCAGTGTATTATTTGACAGCTTAACATGAAAAAAAACCCCAAAAATGTTGGAGTTTTAAATAAATGTATATTTATATGGACTTAATCAGCAGTGATCACAATAGACAATATACGTATTCTTGCTGCTCAACAGACATTGCCCTGTCAAATTATGCAAACATGTACTTCCAACAATACAGAGACAGGACAATCTTTTTTGTGGACTCATAAAGACTGTGGGTGTTAGATTGGGTACCCTGTGTGCCACGTTGGCCTCTCCATATTTGGTATGACACGAGGTCTGGGATTTGATTAAAAACTGGTTGTTCCGCCATCTTGGTTTCGTTCTCTTGTGTTCCACGTTTTATTGCGGTATTTACCCAATACACAACAAATTGGCGACGAGGATTGGGGATCTTTTGATCAAGCACAGGCGGAGAAGCAGCAGGAGGTTGTTTAATCACTTTAAACCTGCGAAAAATGCCCGACAATCCACCGACAAATCAAACCATCGGCAAAGTGACCAAGTATGTTGTGGGGACGGATTGGGAGTCCTACACCGAACAGTTGGATTTTTACTTTTTGGCAAACGGCGTCGGGGACCCCAAGACTAAGAAGGCCGTTCTTTTGACGAACCTTCCAGCGGAGACTTATCAATTGGCGAAGGACTTAGTCGCCCCCGCACAACTGAAGGACGACGGCATTACGTACGATGCTATTGTGGAGCGAATGCAGAAACAACTCAAGCCCGAAAGGTCAGCTTTGGTAGCAAGATATGAGTTCGATAATCGTTCTCGGAATCCCGGTGAGTCTGTCAGCAATTATGTAGCCACGCTTAAACACCTTGCAACCGAATGCAAATTCGGTGAGGCCATGAGGACCGAACGCCTTCGTGACCGTTTGGTGTCGGGGATTCGTGATTCCAAGATGATTTCCGAGTTGTTGAAAGTGAAACTCGCTGATCTCTCTTTCGATCTTGCGGTTCAGAAGTGTTTGGCTATAGAGCAGGCTAATAAAGATGTCCAAGTTCTTCAGGGCGAACAGAAACATGACAACTCTGTCAATAAACTTGCCATGGCCAAACCCGGGGAAGACCAGGTCCCACCCAAGCCGCCTCAAAAGACACAGGGTCCTCGAGGTAAAGATTCCAAGCAACCTAAACCCTGTTACCGCTGTCTGGGCTCTCACAACTCACAGAAGTGCCAATTCATCAAGGAGCGTTGTTACCATTGTGGCATCATTGGCCACACACAAAGGGCTTGTAGGAAGAAACAAGCCTCCCCAAAGGGAACTGTGGCTGTAGTAAATGTAATGGAAGATGATGATTCAGAAGAAAGCGAGGGAGAGTATGGCGATCTTTACCATGTTTCTGACAGCAGGAACAGGAAACCCATTTCTTTTAAGGTGTACCTTGAAGGTCGACCGGTGACTATGGAGCTGGACACGGGCTCTGCAGTGTCAGTGATGAGTGAAGTGGTGTATCGCGAGTACCTGCGCCATGTTCCTTTGAAAGATACGTCTTTGAAGTTACGCACTTACACAGGTGAATCAGTTAAACCCTTAGGATTTTGTCACGTGACTGTGGACTACAAGGGACAGTCCAAGGAGCTCCCAATTTATGTGATGAAGAATGATGGGCCCACCCTTTTTGGCAGAGAGTGGTTAGAGTCCATTCAACTCAATTGGCCGTTACTCCAATTGGAAACCTCAGACACAACCCCAGCCCTGGATGAAATTTTGAATAAACATGCCGGCGTCTTTTCAGAAGGCCTGGGCAAGATGAAGAACATTCAGGCTCGTATTCACCTGAAAGAGAGTGCTCAGCCTCGATTCTGGAAGGCTCGCCCCATTGCATTAGCTCGCAAGCCATCTGTGGAGGCAGCACTGGATGAGTTAGAAGCAGAAGGGGTGATTAAGAAGGTAGCGACTAGTGAGTGGGCTGCACCTATCGTGACCCCGGTGAAAAAGGATGGCAGTGTGAGGGTATGTGGTGACTTCAAGGTAACAGTTAACCCACAGCTGAAGGTGGAAGAGTACCCCCTCCCACGTATTGAAGATATCTATGCCAGCCTAGGTGGTGGGACATTGTTTAGTGTTCTGGACTTGCGTCACGCCTATTTGCAAATGGAGGTTGAAGAGCAGTCTCGACCACTCCTCACTATTAACACAACGCGTGGTCTGTACCAATATCAACGCCTGCCCTATGGTGTTGCATCAGCACCTGCAATCTGGCAACGGGCCATGGATCAGATTTTACAGGGTATCCCAGGGGTTTTCTGTTACCTGGATGACATCATCGTGACCGGTCGTACCATGGAAGAACACCTCGAGCGGTTAATTGCAGTGTTAAAGAAGCTGGAGGAGTATGGGTTAAAGGCTAATCGAGAGAAGTGCAAGTTCCTGAGAAGTTTTGTAGAGTATCTGGGTCACGTCATCTCCGCCGAAGGGCTACACCAATCCCCCAAGAAAGTTAAGGCCATCACCGAGATGCCAAGACCTCAGGAGGTCACACAACTGCGCGCTTTCCTTGGTATGGTCCAATACTATGCCAGGTTCCTACCTGACCTGGCTACACATCTGGCTCCACTGCATCGGCTGTTGCAGAAAGATGCGAAGTGGTCATGGGGTGCGGAGGAAGAAGCCAGCTTCAGTTTGGTGAAGGAGATGCTGCTACAGGACAAGGTTTTGATGCACTATGACCCAGACTTGCCGCTAGTCCTAGCGACAGACAGTTCCTCGTATGGCCTTGGGGCTGTTTTATCGCACCGCACCCGAGAGGGAGAAGAGCGACCCATAGCCTATGCGTCCCGTTCACTTTCTGAAACCGAGAAGAAGTATTCGCAAATAGAGAAGGAGGCGTTGTCCCTGGTGTGGGGTGTGAAGAAGTTTCAAACGTACTTGGAGGGTCGTCAGTTCACCTTGTTAACAGACCATCAGCCCCTGAAGTACATAATGGACCCTGGAAAGGCGGTGCCAGTCACAGCAGCAGCCAGGATTCAATGATGGTGCCTGTTCTTAGGTGGTTTTTCATACAGCATTGAGTTCCGAGGGACAAAGCAGCATGCCAATTGTGACGGGCTATCACGTCTTCCCCGTCCGCAGGCACCTGCTGACAAGCCTGATGAAGTAGAAATGTTTCACGCAACGGTGGTTGAGGCCTTACCCGTCACGGAAAAGGAGCTGCGAATGCAGACCCGGAGAGACCCAGTGCTTTCACGTGTTCTGGAGTTAGTACAGCAGGGATGGCAGGGGGCAGAAGTCCACCCAGAGCTCATTCCTTATGCTCATCGTGGTAATGAACTTACAGTGCATCATGGGGTTCTGATGTGGGGCAGTAGAGTGGTTGTTCCAGTCAAACTGAGAGACAGGGTCCTAGAAACACTTCATGAGGGTCACATTGGTATGGTCAAGATGAAGGGTTTGTGCAGGGGGTATGTTTGGTGGCCTAACATTGACAAGGACATTGAGGGCGCGGTCAGAAATTGTGAGGGATGTCAGGAGGTAGCCAACAATCCTGCTCGCGCCCCGCTGCATCGGTGGGAGTACCCAGCCCTTCCCTGGCAGAGACTTCATGTGGATTTTGCGGGGCCAGTGCAAGGAAAGATGCTCATGGTCGTAATTGATGCCCACAGCAAGTGGCCTGAGATTTTTGTGATGGAGAGCACCACTGCTGAGGCGACTGTCAGTACACTGCGCTCCTTGTTTGCGCGCACTGGACTCCCGGACCAGATTGTGTCAGATAACGGACCGCAGTTCACCTCGGAAGCCTTCCGGAAGTTTACATCAGCGAATGGTGTTAAGCATGCCATGGGTGCTCCTTACCACCCCTCCACCAATGGCCAGGCTGAGCGATTGGTACAAAGTTTCAAGAAAGGTGTTAAAGCTGACAAGTCTGGTAGAACCCTTCAACACAAGCTGGATAGGTTCCTGTTGGCCTACCGGTCAGCCCCTCATGCAACTACCGGGTTTAGCCCTGCACAGCTTCTCCTGGGTCGTAATCTCAAGACTAGGCTGGATCTCATTAAGCCTGATGTCAAGAGGGAGGTCGACAAGAAGTTACTTCAGTCCAACAGCAGTACCTTGAAGTCTTTTGACCCCAACCAGAGTGTCTGGGTACGCAACTACCGAAGAGGACCAAAGTGGGTCCAGGGCACTGTGATTGAGCAGGCAGGTCCCGTCCTATACCGAGTCAAGGTAAATGACCTAACCTGGAAACGTCATGTCGAACAGCTGAGAGATGGGAACCTTGGCCCATCCGCGTTGGCAACAAGTAGTGATGATTCTGTCCCTGATGTAATGGAGCAGGTCGTACCTGAAGTCATGGAGACCAATGAATCAGATGTACCACCCCAGCTGGGTATGCCCCGGGAGGAGGTTCATTTTCCAGAGCTGACAAGTCAGGAGCGCACCTCTGAACAAGAACAGATTACCACACGGGCCGGCCGAGTGGTTAAACCACCACAGAGATTCAAGGACTATGTTTGCAATTGAGGAGAACTGAACTGAACTGTTGTGGCAATGTCAGCCACGCTATTCCTTTTGGTTAACTTGACACTGTTCCTGTTTTGTTGTTAAGTTTATTTTGTTTCATTTGTTTATTTATTCATCTTGTCAGTTGTCACATTTTGGGATTGTTATTTAGACGGAATTCGTTTTGTTCTTACCGCATGTCAGAGTTTTGAGGGGAGGAAATTGTTAGATTGGGTACCCTGTGTGCCACGTTGGCCTCTCCATATTTGGTATGACACGAGGTCTGGGATTTGATTAAAAACTGGTTGTTCCGCCATCTTGGTTTCGTTCTCTTGTGTTCCACGTTTTATTGCGGTATTTACCCAATACACAACAGTGGGCTTTTACAATGAACATTTAGATCTGTAGTTTAAAAAGATTATTGCATTTACAAATCATTCAATTATGCTATGTGCATACTTACTCTGTGGAAATAATTTTTTCCTTCACCATCTTCAAAGTCAGGGAATGTTCTTTCTTGGAAGCTTCAAGAGCCTAGCATGCATGTGAAGTAGGCAGAGTTATGCAAAATGTAGCCAGAGATTCAGGCAGCTGTGGTATAGTCAACAATGATGCTACAGTATCAAAGTAAATGGGGATTTATGTATCAGTCAATTCCAAAAGCCCCACCCGGGCATACCCCGGGTATTTGATTCGAAATATGTCACGGTGGGACATTTGACTTTCGGCTAAACATTGGTCGGTGGTTTCACGGTTTCGTGTGTCTTTTGCGTGCAAATATTCATTCATTCACCACGGGAGCCGCATCCTCCCTTCACTTCAAGATTCCGCGTAGGTTTTCCGTTGTTTACTAAATATACAATTGATATGCCTTTATTCAAAATTTGGAGTGCCAACAAAAGAGATTGAAAAAGATTTTTAGCGCACAATTTTTCGGATTTGGTTTGAAAAAGGTAGTGATTTTAGAAAAAAATATTCATTATGAGTGGGGAGGGTGCCAAAATGCTTCATGCAATGAGTGATTTGCTATAGATTTACACTTGATTTTCCATTTTTGAGGCTCTGGTGGTGGGGCATTTGATCAAAATTTTTCAAAAAAGTCAAATGCCCGGGTGTTTGCCTGGGGGGGGGGGGGGGGGGGGGGTGGAGATGGGCGCTTTTGGAATTAACTGATACATTAATTCAAAATATCCAGGGAAAACCCTTACCACAAGCCCTGTCTTTTTATGCCCTAAAGACCAATCATTTTTTGCTCACACAAGTCATACTGTCAACCTTATAATTACCATTACTGGTTTGACTTGCATAGGTACTTTTGATAACAATGGTTACTGGTGCCGCACTGTACAAACATTGTTTTGAGAAGGAGTGTTCATTCCATTCTTCGGCTTCTAAAAATTACGCAGAACTCACCAGGAAGTTAGCGCAGAATCTATACAGCTAAATTATCTTTTTCAGGGGCCCTTATGTTGCTCTTTCAATCCTTCGGCTTGCCGAGCGTTTCATATCCTCAAAATTGACAGAACGTCACCGAAACGTACCTCTCCGAAATACACCAGAATTTAAAACAAAATTACACAAACCTCCTTAAGCTTTGTACAAGAAAAGCAGGATGGGCCACTGGAGCTATCATCTGCCATTTTCGCGACGGGGAATACTCTTTTTAAGGGTAAAATTTGCAGTGGGAATCTGCTAAACATCGAATCTTCACATTTTCCGCCATTTTGAAGAAGCATTGAGAGGGGACTGGCCACCAGAATCATTCGGAACAATCCTCGCCCCGGAGGGGGGGGGGGGGGGGGTAGGGTGGTAGTGGGTTAGGGGTGGGGGCCCTCCCAGAAACAGTGGATGGGGGTGTGCGGCCCGCTTCCTAAAACTCTTATCATATTTCAGACCAAAATCTGCGATTTTCCCTACCCTATTTCAGACCTGACCAAAAATTCGATACCCTATTTCAGACCTATTTCACGTACACGATTGGCGTGAATACAATTAAAAGACAAAATTGACGGTCTTATCGCCTAATGATGAAGTAGCTTCTTCGCAAAAAACATATCAAATTCAAGACTGGAGTGCCCAAACCATACCCTATTTTAGACCAAAATGGTCAAAATCGATACCTTATTTCAGACCAAAACGGCTAAAAAAACCATACCCTTTGGGGCCGCACATACATATATAGCCCATATAAGGGAGTAGCCCCCGGGAATCCTCGGAACTTTTCGTGCAGCCATCGTCGTGAGATCTTCGTAGCGCTTTGGAATTAATTGTGTGATATGCCAGCCAGACTTTACAGAGAAAAAGCTTCATTTTCGGTTTGCTTGAAAGATGCAATTTTTCTGGAATGTCATAAGCATGCATATTAGAAAAAATTCCGAGATTTCGAACCTATGACCTCCCGATTATGTAAAGGTCACCACGCTTAAAAAATAACCATTTAAATTTCTTTCTCTCAATAAAAGTTTACAGCGCTTGATAGACACTTAGCAAACAAAGTAGCCTTATAGCTATAGCCTGTAATTGTTTCGCCAGTTTTTACAGCTAAAAACGCTTTAAATAACGTTGAGAAAACTGTTGTTTTGATTCACCTTTATAGCTTCGTTGCGTTGCCTCTGCAAAGTTAAGAAGCTATCTCGCAATTTTTTCATGTATATTATTAATACGTAATCACATGATTTTTCTCGTGCAATTTGGAACAAATAAGCACTTGTAAATTTTTTCAAAGACCACAAATTTTGTGAGTCTTTGAAAAAAAGTACTCCTGATTATTTTATCCAAATTGCACTCGAAATCATGTGATTACCTATACAAATTAAATCCAATTTTATCGATTTGCTGCATGTTCAAAGAGAACAAAGGAAAAAATTTGAACTATCACTGGACATTTTTAATTGGACACAAGAGCCCATAAAATGGACCGGAAGTATTTTCAGCACTAATCGATCTATCTATTATCCCCGGCGATATCAATCAATGAAAATCAATCATTGATTGCAATCAATATACCGGTAATCAATAATAATCAATAATAATCCATTGATTATTATTGATTGGTTCACCCAATCAATAAAAATCGATACTCACTCACCAAATCGTCTTAATTGCTATTGATTATTATTGATTTTTATAAATAATCAATAACTGATTACGCAACTTTATGGCGCGTGGTAGCGTGGACGTGCGTCATAAATTCGTTGATGTTGTTTTTAGATCCCGGTTTCCATCACTGTTAACAGCAAATAAAAAACATTGCTCTCTTTTTTCAGATTAACTAATCAACAAGTGCTCGTTGAAAGTAGCTGTGTGCCACCTTGACCTGGGGACTGAAGAAAGTAGAAATTACCAGTTAATAACATGTTCTTGTTTAGAGACAATCAAACGTTTTAGTAATTAGTAAGCTTGTAAACAGTTGTGGAAATGCTGCAAATTTCAAACATTCGATTTGTCATGATAACATAAAGCATAGCAAATAAATTTTAGTGAAGGTTTGTTAATTCATATGGTGCGTTTTATTAAAAATAAATAACAAATTTCATAATCAATAAAAATCAATATTAATCTATTATAATCAATAATAATCAATAAAAATCTATACTCACTCAACTTTTAGACATTGATTTTTATTGATTTCCAATACCAATCAATTAATTGTTATTGATTATTATTGATTATTATTGATTTTATTGCTTATTGATTATCATTGATTGATATCGTCGGTATAATCGTATCCTCGATGAAAGCTAATTTTACATGGCCTTTGTAAAAAAGGTAGACTGAAAAATGCTAGTAGTAGAAAAATAAAAAATATATATATACGGTGTATCAGATAAAAATGTTAAATTGGCTAAACGGGGCTTTATAAAGGAAACCAACAAAACAGAAGATAAACATGGAATAGACTAAAGCAACACAGAAATAGAGATGGCGAATCGTAAATCCGAGACTTTGCGAGACAGCGAGACTAATATATTTTCTGCGAGCACGAGATTTTCTTAGCCTTGCAAAAGCAATCGAGACTCCGAGACGACGCTACGAAAAACATTGAGACGTCGAGACCGGTGAAATTTGACAAAAAATCTGCGAGACACGTATTTTTAGAAGAACCATTCGCCACACCTAGAAATAAAAGGAGGAACAATCTGGAGAAATCTAGAGCAAAGCAGAATTCACTGTTTACAAACTGAGAGGAATTGAAGTCCATATGCCAAATTCCAAAGTCCACTCCGTTCTCTTGGCCTAGTTGTTACTGGGTATTTTATTGTTGAATTACATTTATAAGCCAGGCAGTGGCCGAAGACCGAATAAAAACAATAATGAGTGTGGAAGGTACGTATGGGATGCATATTAAAGTTATGGTTACTGATATCTCCAGAATGCAAAAAATGTCTGTTATCAGATACTCTTCGAGGGGTCTGACCTGAAGGTTAATTTCAACTGTTAGTCTTTTCAACGACGTGTATCAGTGGGCAGACTAAATGCGATTATCGGCCTGAGCCATTCAGGAAGTCAAAGCGTATAAACATAAGTCTGAGAAAAGATGTCGCAGTCAATAAATTCTGGCATTCCAGGCACGTTCAGTGGAACGCTCTCCTTACAAAACTTCCGTTCATCATCTACAACACGAGAAAAACTCTTTGAAAGTCTTCTCTCTTTATTCGCTGAATCTTTTCTGGTTCTGTGAGAGTTCTAAATGATTGCGTGATGTTCAAAAGCTATCATGCGTGACAACAGTTTATTCTTGACGTTTTTTGACAATCTGTCAAGACGAATTCAGTAGACGAAATATTAAACGTGGACTGCGGAAAGTGGATGGTGAATGGTGAGTGGCAAAGTAAGGAAGGAATTTTGCGGTGTACAAAATAGCAGTACTTCGATAGTTCCATTTTCGGCCTGGATGGTATTTTTGCGAGTTCCTAAAGTGACAAAAAATAAATAAATAAAAAAGTGAATGAGTATAGTGTCTGGGTGCCGAATCTGGCGAAGCCAGTTAATTAAAATCAATATTCGTAACGTAATGTAGAACTTAACTGCTTGGGGCGTAACTAACAGATAGTGACTTGTGGTTTTTTTTTTTTTTTACTTCAAGCTACTCCCAAATTCCAAAAATTTTTCTAGTGTCCCTGCTGAGTCTACCGAAGCCCATAAAATTTAAATTAACTTTCATACCCAAAAGTAGTTTCGAAAACTGACTGAACAAAGTAACAACTTTCCAGCAGTTGTTTGAAGCCTATATTTTCACGATTAAAATGCAAACATAAAACTCTCTAGGATCCAATCCAGGTACAAGACACAGGTTTAATTTTCTTAAAATATAAAAAAAGTTCCTACTAATTAAATGCTGTTGGCCATCGGAAATTAACTGTTGCCAGCGTCAACCGCTACCCCCGCCATCTTGTCCCCGCCTTAGCCATTTTGTTATTCCTCCCAGCTTTTCAAGTCTTTATTCAAACTGAAACAAAAGATCTGTTAAAAATTTAATCCTTTAATTGGGTGTATGTTTTCTCTTGCTTCTCTTGTGGTTTTCAAAATTTCCGACCAAATCATATCAAAGCTGTGTCGATCGATGATATCCGTTTAGTCAGGAGCCCATGAATATGGGCTCCTGGTTAAGTGTATTCTTCTTTTGACTTTTTATCCCTAAACCACCAATAGGCAAGATCTTTCTCCAGCTCTAATATAGATAAAGCTGGCTATTTTGGGAACATAGAACTTCAAGGACAATAGGTAATCAACCCTTAATTTAATACTTCCGTTCTCATTTTCACTTTCTGAATCCAATCCTGCTTTTACAAATACACCGCCAACACGAGACGTGCCAGATTCCAGAGTTGCGACCCGCGCGTAAATAGAAGTTTTCTGCCAGAACTGGCAAATCATGCGGACCGCTTACTATAATCCGAACCGTGGGTCAGAAATGTCCGCGAAATGTTTGATTGTCGGAATCATTCTTCTTCTTCAATTTGTACTCGAAACAAGGACATCGAATGAGTTACGAAAAGTCGAAATAACGTATCCAGAAGCCGTTTGCAATGACAATTCACGCGCTGTATTTTACATCGGGAGAGTCGATGGTAAGCGTTCGGCCAAAAAATGGATTATTTTCTTCGAGAGTGGTGGACTTTGCACGTCAAAAGCGGATTGCAACAAGAGATATAAAAACAAAAATTCCACAGTTTTAATGTCATCGAAGACGCTTCCGAACAGAGTAACTGGGAGAGATCTGTTGTCTTCTTCGGAAAACGAAAATCCGATATTCCACGATCACGTTCGCGTACTTGTGCCGTACTGTAGCAGCGACCTATGGCTTGGAGAATCAACAAGTCTTAGCGGATCATTTACTTTCAAGGATGACCCTTTGGCAGACAATTTTGTTTTTCGGGGCAAAATAATTTTTCGATCAGTGTTCTCGCAATTGAGCTCTAATCTGACTTCTGCGGACGAAGTTGTGGTTACGGGAAGTAGCGCGGGAGGAATTGGCGTCTTGAATCACGCCGGATGGCTGTCAGAAAATGTCTCCGCTCTTTCACGAGCCAAGCTGTTGTTCATTATCGACTCAGCGTGGTTCATAAATTTTCAAGATGGCTTTAAAACCAGAGTGAAACCAGAATTTGGCAATTTAGCGAAGTTATCATCCATACCTGCTTGCACAGATTTCTCGTATGGCTATTCTTGTTGCCTGTCGGCACCTTGTTTGATTTCTGGCGGATATTTCCCCGCTGATAAACCAGTGGCCTTCCTTTTTAGTCTGTACGATATTTATATGTTCGCAGACGTACTTAAAAGACTGGAAAATGAAGGAAAGACTGCAGAAGATAACGTGGCGGATTTTATATCTGTTGTTAGCATGTACGGGGGTGCAATGAACGAGTCTCTAGAACTTCCCAAGAGCCAAGGAAGTAATGCAAGCTTTTTTGTGCCCGCCTGTTTTCAGCACACTTATTTTAGCACGTCAAGTTTGTGGGATGACGATGGCGTTCTACATCCTCTAATAGAAGTTACTCGAGGTACAGGAAAGTTCAGGTAAGATGAAAGCAAACTTATAGCCCTCTAGAATGGGTATCCTGTTCACTTGCTTTGCCTGCGAGGTGGGGCATAGATAGGGGTGAAGTAAAGACTAAAGGAGCATTGGTATTAAATTAAGTGAGCCCATCACAGAAGTGCCAGGGGTGCTGTTGAGGGGTGTTTGTGATAGAGAGTGTTAGCTGAAAGGTGTCCATCTTGGAGAGGTGTCCATGATAGAGAGGTGTCCATCTTTGAGACATGTCCACCTTATAGAGGAGGCCATCTTAGATATAGAGAGGTGCCCAGACAGACATTTGGCTAGGAGAAGTGTCCATCGTAAAGAAATGGCCACCTTATAGAGGTGTCCATCTTAAAGGGCTCTTCATCTTAAAGAGGCAACCACTTAGAGAGGTGTGCTCCTGAGAGAGGTGTCCACCTTAGAGAGCTGTCCACCTTACAGAGCTGTTGAGCTGAGAGAGGTGGCCACCCTAGAAGGGTGTATTTAAACAGGTCTTCACCTTAGGTGCTCACTTTAGGGAGATGTCCAACTTGGAGATCTGTCCATCTTATAGAGATGTCCATCTTACAGAGGTGTCAGGCTTCGGTGCAGTGGTGAGAGCGCCCGCCTTCCACCAATGTGTCCCAGGTTTGATTCCCGGACTTGGCGTCATAAGTGGGCTGAGTTTGTTGGTTCTCTATTCTGCTCTGAGAGATTTTCCCCAGGTACTCTGGTTTTCCTCTCTCCTCAAAAACAAACATTTCTCCCTCACAGCCCCACAAGCTTGTATAAATATAGTTTCTTTACCTTTACCTTTACTTTTTGGCATCCTACAGAGGTGTGGCCATCTTAGAGAGTTATCCATCTCAAAGAGGTGTCCAATGTAAGTGTCTATCTTAGAAAGTTATTTGTATTACTGGGGGCCCCACCCTTGATAGATGGCCTTCTGCAGACAGTTGCCCATTCAGCTTCCTGTCTGCATCAGAAATGTCCCATATCATAAAGGAGCCCACCTGAGAAAGGGGTCCACTTTGAGAGTTATCTCCTAAGCCAGGTATCTGCTGAGGAGAAGTCAAGTGGCTCTTAAAACTAGAGGAGTGTCTACTTAAGGTGCCCATCATAGACAGGTTTCCACCTTAGAGTTACATAGAATGGAACCTTGACAGAACAAATTCCTTTTTGAAGAAGACCCAGTATGGCAACTAGTGTTTTTCAGCCCTTTTAACAAACCTCCTCTGCCCTCAAACATGGATGCCATTTCCATTACCTGTACCCTGCTCTGTTGCATTGCCACTGCACCCATATATCCTTCTGTTTGTTACAGCTGTTTCACTTTGACCACCCCTCCCCTCTCCATCTTCTTCTTTATAAGTACTTTACTGAAAAGGTTGTTTCATTCTTTGTTCTCCTTTAGTCATAGAATTAAGAGTGGGACCTGGGTCTCTACAAAAATCACAGAGGGAGAAGATATAATCAGTATTCAAGATTTCTTGTCATCATGGATCAAGTCAGGTAGCAAAACACACAAAGTGATAGACAGTTGCATCGGTGCTCACTGTAATCCCACTTGTCCAGACAAAATAGTCTTCCTGGATGCAGCCGAGCTCTGGGAAAACACCATTAAAGCAATTGTCATTGGTTTCTCATTGGTGATCACTGTGCTGTGTGGGGGATTGAAAGGAACCTTTGTGTGTTATTACAATTACTTGACAAAGAGACAAGAAACGTATTTGAATGATAGCGAAACGTCTCAAGCAAGAAAAGAGGTATGCCAAATCCTTGTGGTTATTTTTTTTGTACATTCAAGTTGCTGTTGTAGCGTTCAGTACCAGGGTGTATACACTGTCGCACCACCTTCTAAACAGGAAGACGCAATTCTTGATCGTGCATAAGGTCCGTGTCAAACGTTGTGCCCAACGCCGTGTTAAGCGGGGTCTACTCTAGCACGACGGTAGCGCGGCGCGACTTGGTTCTACGAGTCGAATTTTTTTTGCTCAGTCGAACTTTGAAAACAAATCGTTGTCAGGCATGCGCAAAAGGGAAGTGCTCTGGAGTTTAGCCAAGTTTTGTGATGTAATATGTACTGGGCACATTAACACAGCGTTTGAAACCAAGTCGTTCTAAGTACTGTCCTGTGAGCACGACCGTGCTTGCTTTGCCACACGGCGTTGGCACGACTCGGTTTCAAACGTAGTGCTACTGGCTGTCGTACCAAATACTATCCGACTCAGTAAAGTTCGGCACGGAAGTAGCACGACGTTGAAACGGGCCTTAAAGATAGTCGCCAGATGAATGAAAGCGTTTAACAAATCAACTCTAACACTCCAAAAATTGCTTTAATTTCCTTCATTTGAAAGTTGAAACTCTAATACCTTTTGCAGTTCTTCAAAATCGTAGCTTACTTTTCCTTGATACAAGACAGGATCTCTTCTCTTTTCTTCAATCGGAAATATCACCTGCCTGTTTAGTGTCATAGACTGCTAGCAGCCCCCTTCTGGAAAGTGGCGAGGCTGGTGAAATCTGAAGTGAACGCGCGCGTAACGCGTGCTGAGGGGTTACTGACGGGAGGTTCTTTTTTTCTCACTCCAGTCTGCCCGCACTGTTTCTCGCCGCGCTGTTGATAGACTGGGCTTCGACTATCCAAAAACGGACTGCCAGCAGTTTACCGGCAATATCCTCAACGGCCTTTCATTTCTGTTGGCGTTTATTTCAAATGCCTTAATAACATGAGCAAACTATAGCTGCACTGATATCAATACCAACCTTTGCATTAACCAAAGCAGAGGTAATTAGATCACGCAGTTGATTTTGAATGTTGTGTTGTTTCGTCATTCAGCTTCCTTTGTGTAAGTCGGATGAAGGTGTTAGCATTGCTTGTTTGTTCTTGACTTATGAAGTGGATTTAAGAAAGAAAAAGAAGGAAGCCAAGCAAGGTGAGCACCAATTAACAAGCTTCTCTCCCGGAAATATAAGCCGCCCCCCCCCCCCCCCCTAAAGAGTAAGGAAAATAAGTTACTGCTCTCTCTCCCCCTTGCCCACGCCCCCCCTCCCCTCCCCCAAAGAAAAAAACTAAACCGGATAGGGAAACATTATCCGGAATATGACCCACTGGGTCAGCTGTCGCCGCCTCTTGCTGGGCTTCATGTTTCAAGCTTCCGTAAGCTGATTTTACAGTTAAGCCCAAACTATTTTGAAAGGGGAAAGTGTCTCTAGTCCAGGCCTAAGCTCTGCCCGAAAAGGCCTCTATAATAGCTCTTTCAACGTTCCACCGACGTAACTTTGGTTTCTTTTGATCAGAAGCTGAGGAAAATGGGAGCTCCGTGAAAGGAGATAGAAACAGCAAAATTTCACTCCAGAGTGAAGAATCTATCCGTGATGAAGAATCCAGCAGTGATTTGCAAGAAGACGAAGCGGACGCCTCCTTGACTCTCCTTGACAGCGAGAAGGATACAGATTCGGTCAATTCAAGTCAAGAGCGACAACTAGGGTCATTCAGAAGCATGAACGGAAGTTCGACTCTTGGGTCACGTGCCGGAAGTGACACAGCTCTCATACGAAGCCATGGTAACGGGAATGGCGGATCTTTCATCTATCCCGCCCCAGTCTCCAAGGATGCTACCAATTGTCTTGAGAATGATGACGGTGCATCCACAAAGCGGATTTTGAAAAGTGTGTCGGCGTATTTCAACACTGGAGAACTGGTCGCGATTATGGGTCCGTCAGGTTGTGGAAAAACTACACTGCTTGATTTATTGACGGGAAGGCGTCGGCATGGGTATATCGAGGTCTGTATCAGATAAGAAACAACAAGAGGCTACAATTAGCCTAAACTTGGGCTTGCAAAAAAACAGTATTGTATCCCTAACTTAGCACTAAACAAAAGAATAGAGGGAAGTCTGTCTTTCTCACATCGGACGCATTGTGTTTAGCTTGTGTTGGAGTCTATTTCTTTAGACCCCTATCAACATATATTCCTCTAAAATACAGCTCAACCACTGAGAACAATAATTATAACACTTGTAAAAAATATTTTTAAAAGAACAAGAAAAAGAGAAACAGAAAAAATAAAGCCTGTGATATATACCACTAAAAGACATCGAACCCGGGTTAGCTGCGTCACAGGCAGGAACAATGACCTTTAGGCCACAGAGGTTTATCGTTATGCAAGGTGATAAAAATAGTGTAGTGATTCCCAAAAAAACCTAAGCACACTTGTTTTCGCTTCGATGGATAATTGTTTGAGAAAGGAAACGCTTATCGAACGATGTAGGATTTTTTCGCATAAACGTTAATGGAGTCTTGGTGAAATGTGAGTAGAAAATTAATTAGCAGAGTGAAACTGTTTACAAATACGTCAATCCAGGGTCATTTGAAACACAAGAAAGGAACGTTTCTGGACAGCTTCAAGTGACGCTAGTACATTTGTAAAAACTAATCGCTTATCATTCAAAAATTTAAGTCCAGAAATTGAGATATTGTGGGAAAATAGTAAATAAAACTACCTGTCAAAGTCTCAGGGGTGTGTGATATCCCGTACTTGAGTTATTCAACAAAATTTACATCTCAATGGAGCGGATACGGGGAACACGGCAGTCCATCTGGAGTTAAATTTTGGTCATGTTAAAAGCTTTCTTCTCGCTGTTGAACTTGCAAACATTCGTATAGACACTTCTCTTAACATATTAGTTGTTCAGACTTCAAAGACACAAGGTGAATCGACGTTTTCCGACACGTGACAACAAGTATCATTCTTGCTGTTGATATGAGATTTATACTTCCGAATCACTCGGCCGTGAAAGGTCAAACTCCCTTTGTCTGTAGTCTCTAATTTTTGGCGCTCCCCTCGCGTCACGTCTCCTCGCAACTTCGCGCGCGCACGTGTCTTTCGCCTGCCCCACAATCAATCGCCAAAATTAGAGACTACTCATGAGGAAACACGGCAGTCCATCTGGAGTTAAGTTTACTCATGTTAAAAGCTTTCTTCTCGCCGTTGAACTTGCAAACATTCGCATACACACTTCTTTTAACATATTGTTTGTTCAGACTTCAAAAGACACAAGGTGAATCGACATTTTCCGATACGTGACAAAAGGCATCACTCTGTTAAAAATAGTTAGCGCTTGCGCAGAAACGCCGGAAGTGAGCTTTGTGGATGATTCTCGACGACGAAAAAAAAGAACCGTCGGTAATCTTAGACGCGGGCGCCGCGCGAGATGCGGGCAGCCCGAGTAATTATGGTTTAACCAACTGTGTTTATGCGCTTACAGAGTCTCTTACCCATTTCAGGGTCACGTGTACATCAACGGAGTGGTCCTGGGTCGAGTGCAAGACTGGTACGCGCGTAAGGTCGGTTATGTGTTACAGCTCGCTGTACCTTACTATGAGGAGCTCACTGTTCGTCAGAATCTCTTCTTTGCTGCGCATATGAGGCTACCAAAGGAAACCAGTTCTTCAGAGAAATATGAGCGAGTTGAACAAATCATCGCCGAGGTAAGCTTCATCCTTGAACTACATATAAACGCACTGTGAAATGTGACAGTTTTAGGCTCCAAGCGCAAGTCATTCATCTTTATAAACTTTTTAAAATCCCCTTTTCTCCCTTTGGGTACCAGACCGGTCTGACGCAAATGGCTGACACGGTCATAGGAGGATCAGTAGGCCCGGGTCTGAGTGGAGGGCAAGTAAGTAGAACCTTTATGCTAAAACATGGATAAACTGGGAAATTTTGAAACTTCCTTTTAGCAGGCTATTCCATTTTCTTTTAAATTACTCAACGTTCTAAACTCATCAGCACTTCCCGCCAGGGAAATCGTAACAAGAAGATACTCACTGGTACAGACTGTACGGTGGTATTTTATCTGACACCCTAATATTTCCAGGATAGGTTATTTGGCCTTTAGTAGCCTTATTTCCCATAACATGTAGGTAATGTTCGTGATTTATTTTGCAGAAACGTCGACTGTGTGTCGCTCTTCAGTTGATTAATATGCCATCCGTACTTTTTCTCGATGAACCAACATCGGGTACGTATCTTTGTCTTTGGGTTTGACTTGCGGTTACGTATCGGAAATGTTTACTAAATATAAGCTGGCATTGTTATGTGAAAAGCATTCTGTCGAAAGCAAACGATCGAGCAAGTTTTGAACTATTGTTTTAACTCTTACTTCGATACAAATGAACTTTTTTCAAAGCGAAACTAAAAACAATTGACGTTGCTTTCTTAAGTCCCCTTATCATGCACGTGGCTTCCAGTGCTTTGAAATAACATTGAAATCAAAGTGAATTTGACACCCCAGAGTGCTAGTAGTTTATAGAGGCGATTTAAAATTTCAATTCAGATAGTGACAGAAATCTGCGTCTTCAGGAAACTTGCGCAAGCACTCAATAATCGGGGAAAAGCTTGCAGGATACGTGACATAAATATCACTAGAAAATGTTCGGGTTAATGTGGGAGTTAAATTGCCCCCCCCCTCCCCCTGTAGTTACTTAGTCTCGTACCCAGTCCTCCCATTTTAATCACAAGTAGGGTCTGGGTACGAGATTAGTCGTGACTCTAAGTGGATCATGAAATTCCTCAGTATTCTTTCCTGATTCGAATTGTGTTTCCAGGTCTGGATGCGTCATCTTCTCTTGAGTTGTTAAACCATCTGAATCTTGTAGCTGAGTCAGGCAGACTTGTCATCCTCACCATTCATCAACCCAGACTGGAGATCTTCCATCTTTTTCACAAGATTCTCTTCTTGTGTGATGGTCAGGTAATGAAGCCAACTTTCTTAGACCGCCGATGCGTCCTAATTCAGATGTTAGTGACGATTTCAAAAGAAGAAAGTAGCCAGACATTAATAGATATTTTCAATAAGTGAGTGTAGTAACCTAACGAAAATGGTGCCCACTTCTTGAAAGTCCCGGTGACTTAATGGGCCCGAAACCGCTTCGAGAAACGGGCCCCTGGACTCGTTTTACATTTCCATTAGTGGGATTGTGGGTTTTATCACCCTTTCTAAGTGTTATTAAACATACGTACCCGACATAGTCCCAACATCATTCTTAACTAAATTAAGAAGAACATAGTAGAAACCTTTATATTGAAGTACGATACGAATACGAGATTGAGTACGGGTACGACTTTTCAAACCCAGATCGTATGTTTTAGATAATCACCTGTGCCATCAATCTTGTTTGTACAATCTCCGTATCTAAGGAAGAGTGAGAGTTCTGAGGATTTTACTGGTTTGAAAGTGAAAGTCGTACTCGATCTTGTACTCTTACTCAAACCTGAATGCCATAAATGCTCAGCTCACATACAGATTCATATATACCAGGAGCCCATCACTAGGAACGCATAACTGCCATATATTCCTGTCACGGCGTTTTCAGAGACCAGTTTATTTTTAGATTGAACTTCCCGCCAATATCAGATTCCCGCAGGAGCCCCGATGACCGATCACAAGTCACTGTACGTGCCACAAGAATCTGCACGTGCAGAGCCTTTCTGTCTCGCTCATTAAAACTATTGTTATGTGGCGCTCTTGTGACCGTTGCCGTACTCGTTTCCCTTTTTCGCGGGAAAAGGTCTGTCCGTGACATAGGCTTAGTATGGGAGTTGTACGCTCCTAGTTATGGGCTCCTGTATATACTTTAAGTCAGGGCAGGAAGACTTGCGAGCTAGTAAAAGTGAAACTCCGCCTATTTCTCTTTTTGTTTACTGTTATATTTGTTGTCTTTGATATGATATGATTAGGTGGCCTACTACGGTGAGCCCTCCATGGCGCCGGAGATATTTATCAAAGCGTATGCGCGCGCAACTACTGAGGAATACCAGCTGAGCGAGGGAGCTCCAAAAATCGACGCAAAGAATCCCGCGGGTAATGAATACTGGTTTTCCTGCAGTCTTAAATCAGTTTTAATAAATGATATCATAACAGCATCCAAGAAAATTACACTTCATTATAGTCACAAAGGCTTTCGGCACCAGGTTTTGTAACAAGCCCTCAAATGCACGAATGGGCGAGATCTACTGATTTATTTATTTATTTTTAACAGACACCATCATGGATTTGCTGAATTGCCCTGAAGCTCGACGTGCAATTCTGGATTATTACCAAAGAAGTGGCGAACCACAAGCAGTCCAGGAAGCCATCATGACGTCACAAGAAAAAGCCAGAAAAACGGTTTCCATGGAGACCATGTCAAAGATGTAAGTTTGATGTGACTGACGACTGACGTGATGACGACGATGGTGATGACGATGACGATGACAATGATGGTCATGACGATGACGATGACAATGATGGTCATGATGACGATGACGACGATGATGGCCGCGATGATGGTGATGACGATGGCAATGACGACAACGACGATGATGATGACGACGACGACGATGACGATGACGTTGACGGTGGTTGTGCTGGTAGTGATGGTAAAACGTGTTCATTTTGCAATGTGTATTGTTATTAATAGGGTCGATGGAGCTGGGCCATTCAACAGGATCTTTGTTCTGGAGGCCAGAACCTCTGAGAAGCAAACACTGGGACAATTGTTGTATTTCCCACTGATATTTTTCACATTCGGAATAATAGTTGGTGAGTTCGAAATTTCCTTCAACCTTGAAACAGTTGAATTTGCTAGAGTCAGGAATATAATTGATTCCCAACAGCTTTTTTCCCACCAGTTTTCGATATAAGAAACTTCTTGCTTCACACTGGAGAAACAACCAGTGAAATAAAGAAGTCCAGTTTTACACACATTGGTTGGTCATTGTTCTTGCATAGACCTCCTGAATTTAGGAGGATCAGATTACAGAAATGATCAAGGAAGCGCGAGAACACAATAAGCCGCCAGGTCTCTCAATTAATGAAATCGCAAAGTTTGTGGGATGTGGCTGGAGTGACAAGGATACTTCACAAATTAATGTGATCAAGTAAGCTGAAGCCACTCAAAAGGCACTAAGGCCACATGGTAGCGGGCATTACCCCTTAAATCTACCAAAGCAAAGATAAAGCCCAAGCATTAGCAGCCATGGACAGCTGTTTCGGCCTTGTTAGGCCTCATCAGCATGGCATAGCTAATGCTCAGGCTCAAGTACCCATATATCAATAAAACAAGCAATGAAATCGTAAAGCTTGTGGGATGTGGCTGGAGTGACAAGGATACTTCACAAATTAATGTGATCAAGTAAGCTGAAGCTACTCAAAAGGCACTAAGGCCACATGGTAGCGGGCATTACCCCTTAAATCTACCAAAGCAAAGATTGAGCCCAAGCATTAGCAGCCATGGACTGCTGTTTCGGCCTTGTTAGGCCTCATCAGCATGGCATAGCTAATGCTCAGGCCCAAGTACCCACATATCAATAAAACAAGCAATGAAATCGTAAAGCTTGTGGGATGTGGCTGGAGTGACAAGGATACTTCACAAATTAATGTGATCAAGTAAGCTGAAGCCACTCAAAAGGCACTAAGGCCACATGGTAGCGGGCATTACCCCTTAAATCTACCAAAGCAAAGATAAAGCCCAAGCATTAGCAGCCATGGACAGCTGTTTCGGCCTTGTTAGGCCTCATCAGCATGGCATAGCTAATGCTCAGGCTCAAGTACCCACATATCAATAAAACAAGCAATGAAATCGTAAAGCTTGTGGGATGTGGCTGGAGTGACAAGGATACTTCACAAATTAATGTGATCAAGTAAGCTGAAGCCACTCAAAAGGCACTAAGGCCACATGGTAGCGGGCATTACCCCTTAAATCTACCAAAGCAAAGATTGAGCCCAAGCATTAGCAGCCATGGACTGCTGTTTCGGCCTTGTTAGGCCTCATCAGCATGGCATAGCTAATGCTCAGGCTCAAGTACCCACATATCAATAAAACAAGCAATGAAATCGTAAAGCTTGTGGGATGTGGCTGGAGTGACAAGGATACTTCACAAATTAATGTGATCAAGTGGCTTCAGCTTACTTGATCACATTAATTTGTGAAGTATTCTTGTCACTCCAGCCACATCCCACAAGCTTTACGATTTCATTGCTTGTTTTATGGATATGTGGGTACTTGAGCCTGAGCATTAGCTATGCCATGCTGATGAGGCCTAACAAGGCCGAAACAGCTGTCCATGGCTGCTAATGCTTGGGCTCAATCTTTGCTTTGGTAGATTTAAGGGGTAATGCCCGCTACCATGTGGCCTTAGTGCCTTTTGAGTGGCTTCAGCTTACTTGATCACATTAATTTGTGAAGTATCCAGGTCTCTCAATTACGCTATCTTACAGTGACTTAAAGATAGATAGCACTTAATAAAATTATGTACATAATACATCCTATGTTTTCACGAAACGCACTTTCATGTTTATAGGAACTGTTTATTGGCAAGCAGAGGAGAAAGATGGAATCTTATTGATGTCAGCTTACTGTGTTTATTGCTGCGCCAGTCCGTTGTTCCTCAGCTCTGTGTTAATGGCACACCTCAATAAAGCTTTGGATGTAAGTTCTGAACGGTGTTTACTTTCTAGCGCAGGTCTGGTTTACGTGCGCGGCGCTAACGCAAAATTCGGTCTCAAACGCACAGCGCACGTGGAAGTGCGAGTGCAAGGAGTAGCATGCGCGGATGCGTATTTTGTGTTGTTGCAAGATGACGGTTAAGTGACGCATCACCTGCCTTCTCTTGTGTTTCCGCATGCGTTAGCAATATACACATATGAAACGAATGCACACGAAAGCGCAAGCCAAGCACAAGGAAATGGACTTTTTTCCATTTCATGTGTCAAAGCTTATGCTTTCTGCTTAGTGCCTTTTTAATTGAATCGTCTCAGCTCAGGATTTCATCTATAGACGCAAAAGTTAGAACCACCTTACACAACACAACAACACCGTTGATAACACTTGTTGAAAGTACTTGGCAGTCGTCTTTCAAAAGTTAGAACCCCCACCATCACTTAACAATTGATTCATACCTCAGCTGTGCGTTCACAGAGATATGAAGCACTTGAGAAGTTTGGAGAGCACTCAAGAAGCTAGAGTTGCTCTCAGCTACCCCTCTAGCAACTCTAGCTTCTTGAGTGTTCTCCACACTTCCCAAGTGCTTCATATCTCAATCAGTGAACGCACAGCTAACGCATGAACCAATTGTTTTATAACATTTTTCTTCCTCTAGATATTGCACCTTGAGCGAGCGGATGGATGCGGCCGATCACTTGAGAACGTGATACAAACCTTCGTACGAACAACAGCACTGTGTATTTTGCCAGTGATAGTGTGTTCAGTCATGTCCTATTTCATGGTATGATTATCTAAGTACACTTGTAGTGATAGCGTAGTTTTATCGCTTGTCTCACGGTTTAGTCACTTTGATGTGGATAGCAGCTTTCTTACGGCTGACTGCCGGTCTTCATAGGCCGATGGTGCTGGCTGGCTGCGTAGCTTTTTTGACGTAACACTATGGCTGTCACCAACCCTAGTGTCTGTTCTAATTCGATGTTCACATTACCGGGACACTCATTAGTTACTTCATTGATTGTAAACTGCACTAGCAGTCTGGTAAAGTCCCCGGCCAGTAGTGTAAACCGCCATTAGACTATGTGATATGAGCGGTATATAAATACGTTACCATAACCATTTTTGTCGCGCATAAGTTGCAACTTCAAAATCGCACGTGTAAACGAGGTGCGATTTCAGCGCAATTTTTGTGCAAAAAATTTGTCGTCACGATACACGGCGATTTGAGATCCAACTCACGAAATTTAAACACGATTTTATCAAAAAAATCGCAGCAAAATTGCATCACATTTCGAGCAAGTTCGAAACCCCTGCGATGTTGCGGCGACAAATTGCACTGAAATTACGCTGAAATAGCACCTAAGTTGCAACTTAAGCGCGACGAAAAATGCATCGAGTTGCGCGACAAAACTCGCCTGTGTGAACGGGGCTTTAGGATCGAAGTTGTTTTCAGGATTCTTGACAACGTCCTCTTTGGAAAGTAGCGCTTAAGATAACCTTAGTCTTGCCCAATCAAAGTTCAGTAGTTTTCCAGCCTTTTTTAGCATCGAGGGGTGAACTGCTCACATGAGGCGATCTTTTTCTGTAGGTGATGACGTCATACGACTTGTGGAAGTTTGTGTTCGTAACAATCATTTCATTGGTTTTAAACCAAACTTGGATCGCAGTCTACATGATGGTCATTTGTGCGCAACCGCGGATCGCTCATCGGATCTGTCCAATGGTGTCTGCAATTGGTGGCTTTGCAGGGGGCTTTTTAGTGCCCAGGCCTCAAATGCCTGTGGTGTACGTACCCTGTGTTGATGGTTTGAGTGTTAGCTTGGTGGTTCTCTCTACCAATTGCTTAATTAAGAATACGTATATTTACCGCGGTATTTCCTCGAATAAGTGCCCACCCCATCAGGCAAAATAGCAAATATTTGCCCCACTCGAATAAGCGCCCTCCCCTCTCCCTGACAAGGAAAACCTGTTTCTATTGCCATTTTATTTATAATCTTTTAAGCTTCAACTACACCGGCATCAGTACATTTAGGAGAATAGTCTATTTTCCGTTAAGTCACTTCCAGCCTTTCTACCTCAATGTGCTTGGAGATTTCTTTTATATGCACCCGGGCGCTTATTATTGGAGCAAGTTAGTTGGAGCCATGAGAAAATGTCAGAGCGGCGCATGGTATGCCGCTAACCAGCCTGATTGACATGCTTGGTGCGCCTAGCCCAGTCCACGAAATCGCAAGTTGGTCGTAAGGATGGTTTTCAAGTGATTTAGACAGATCAAACGAACAATGATCCGCGCAGTTGTGAGAGTAGAGTTGCTAAGTCAAGTCAGTTTAATTCACTTTTTCTGTGGCCTTCACGCACAGGTTTTCGCTGAGTAAAACTTAGCAGATATTAAGTCTAAACCTAGTTTACGGGAACAAGGCTTAGTTTTTTTCGATCTTCCCACTTATTCTAAACCCCAATAATCAAAATTATTTGAATTACTGCTTTTTATCCACTTTTTAAATTATTGAATATTGTTAAATTATATGACTTGGTTACCCTGCATATTTCTGTTTTATGTTTAAATTTCATAATGGGTTATTACCATCCTATTTTGATTTCTTTTTTACTCAAGTAAAGGAAATTCATAAATGTAATACAATAAGTGCAGCAAATCAATCATATTAATTATATGCCAAGAGTAAGAACAAATTATGGTTTATTTAATATTCGATTTCAAGGACCAAAAATGTGGAATTCATTTGGGAAAAATATGCAATCGTGTTCCTTAAAAAAAATTAAAGAAAATATTTAAGATGATCTGCTAAGTAAATATTAAATCCTGAATTTGTTTTTGTCATGTAATTCGAAGATTATTTTATTTTGTTTTAAGCTTCGCCATACTGTTTTCACTACTGTTTTCACTATCAAATATTTCTCTTTTTCAATGTGACAATGTGCCTTCTTTCTTTTGATTTATTTGCTGCATTAAGGACTAAGTTTAAGTTATGGTTTTAGATAGGTTAGGTAGATAGTTTAGGTAGCTGATTGTATTGTAGTTTTTATTTTGTTGCGTGTGTTACTTGTGTGTCCGACATGTCTTTTAAATTAATCTTTTTTACTTTAGCTTCCTACTTTCGTTAGCTTTCACAGTTATTAAGGAAGCCATTACTCTTTTTATAATTTCATTTTCTTTATTGTTACTTGTTCTGTTAGGAGAAGGGTAATGAAGTTGTTGTTATTGTTGTAAACATTTTGTATTGTGTTTTGTTTAACGTGATCTTAGGTTGACGAATCGTCAATTAAACCTTATGTTTCATCTTTCAGGTACAATTTATTGTTCTACATCAACCCTCAGTTTTACGGCTATGCAGCTATAACGAAAGTCTTGTTACAGAATGTTCGTCTGGAATGTGCGTACGAGTCCACATTAAGCTGTATCAGCACAGATGGCAATGCTGTATTGACAAGATTTGGCCTGGAATCAGTCAACCCTTACGAACACCTTGTGGTATGTTGGCTGTTAAACGCTTTCAGTTAGAAATAACCAGTTATCTCTCTTGCTTGCTTTCTTCCCTGCTCGTCAAGGTCCTTCTGAGTCTGATATTCGCCGTCCGGCAATTTTTTCAGAGGTTTTCCCCCTCGCCACTATCAAAATCAGTCAAGGCCAATTCAAGAGCGTGCTGTCGTACTTTTTTAAAAGAACAACCCACTGAAATGATCTAGTTTGCCAAGAAATTCAGTGCAAGCGTTTCTTGTTTTCCTTTTCTCTTGTTCTCTTGCCAATCTTTTTTGTAAATTTGCCAATCTTCTTTCCCGCGCCCTGAGACAGTCTATCGAAATTAGAATAGCCAATCATAGTGCTAATCGCCGACATATACGATGGCGCTCCATGTCCTCCTGCATTTTTTAAGAAGAGGTCTTACTAAGAAATCACATTCTCTTTTATTTCAGATCATGTTGGGGATGACCGTATTGTCCTTACTGTTTTCGTGGTTGTTTCTAGAGGCAAAATACTTCACGTTGCCTTGCTTCTCTAAAACGTAAGTCATCTTTGATCAGTCGGTAATGATAATTATTATATCTCTCACTTAGTACGCGAGCTGTGATTGGTCAATTTTGCGGGCCATATTCTACAGTACGGCCCGCATGACTTCAACTAGTTTTATTTCCCACGCGCCGGATTAACCTCAAAGATATAATAAATATTTTATTTATTTTTTATTTTATTTTATTAGCTTCGCCATTATGATACAAAAAAAAAAAACAAAAACAAAAACAAAAAAACCTTACAATCAATACGTTTGGCAGGGACATCGCAACAGCTAAGTAGCCAATTACTGCGGGCCCAGAAATAAAATATATATAAAAAGAAAGAAGAAAGAAAAACACATTACATGCAGCACATTATTGGTAAGTCTCGAAATCTTGTGTAGTTACATTTTAAACAGATGGATTTAAACGGTCGAGGATTATTCGGATCGTAGTTCATTCTGACAGCACGAGAGTAGTAGTCATAGAGAAGAGATTTGAAACTAGTAAGAGTAGCATTAGCTAAGTCCATTCTGTCCTCGTTTTCTCTGGCCGTACTGTAAGTTACGGAGCGAGATTTTTCCCTTTGATTTATGGTCCATGCGCGAAGCGCGTGGGCCATAAATTAATGGGAAAAAAACGATGATCCGCTCCGTAACTTACAAAAAAAAAAAAAAAATTCTCGCTCCGTAACTCGGTTAGTAAGAGGTATGCATTAAAATAAATAATAAAGTTATCTTTACACGAGGGGTCTCTTCTAGACTCTATTACGAAGACTCTATTATGGAGGCATTACATACATGCGTACAGTTAAGCCAATTTATTTGTAAGTTGAAACTCAAAACCAAATTTAAAATATATATAAAATCCTTTGATTTCTTTGTAACAGCGGTAGCTTCTTTATTGAAAGAAAAAGTCTCCAAGTCAGCTTTTAATTTTCTAACAGAATTTTTAAAACTGTTCGGGACTTTTGTAATTCTTGGGCAGATCATTCAAGGGAATTTCTCTGTTAGTAAACAAGTTTGAATTTATGAGGCAAGTTGCGGGAACTCATTTTATTCCACGCAACAAAATTTTCAATTTTGGTGTGTGCGTGACGCATGACATTGAGACTCGCTTTTCTGATTGGTCGCATCAAAACTAGGCTTTATAGATGAGAACTCGTGATCTCATTGGTTCAACTTTAATTTAATTTATTGTTCATCGATAACTTTATTGCTAATTCATATTTTCCCGCCCCTCCTATAAAATTTCCGCTCGTGTGTAAAGACCTTGCAGGACTGACAAGATTCATTTTCTCGTTCGTTTGGACGTTTGCGTAAAGAGGCAGATTCTGTGATCGTTCCCTAACAAGTAGTTTAGCTTTTATTGGGGGTACTGTTGGTATAGAGTACTTTTCTGAAGTAAGAATACGTTAAGTATAGACCCGCAAAGCAAATGCTCAAAACAGGATAGTAGTGCAACAGGCATCAGGCATATGTGCAAATGTTACGTTTGAGATTTGTTTTAAATCACTCATGACCCGTCATTCCTATTTTTTAAAATGCGAATGTAAACTGTCGTTCAGTCTCAAAGGTTGACTTGTCGAACTTTCCATCATAACCCCAGGCCGCCAGCATTTACAGTCGAACCAGCATTCACAGTCGAGCAAGAAGAGGAGAAAATCGAGGTTTTGGTTAAGCCAGTGGATGACACGGCGCCCTTCGAAGAGGACAAGGACAAGGGCAAAGACGAGGCCAAGGACGAATTTCAGATGGAGACACCTGAAAAATGCCGCATCAACCCTTTCAGCCCCCACCGAAGATCAGCCAAATCCAAGCTGGGTTTGATCAGCAAGAACGAGGGCTTTCATTCCGTCAAGCTTCCACCCAGCACGCCCCGCGCGGATACACCTGAGATGATATTTAACATCCGTCAGGTATGAAATGTGTTATTCACCGTGGTATGAAACAATAGCTTGTTTTTATGATATGTAAGATAACTTTTAACGACGCCGGCAACGGCAACCAGAACGGCGTCAGGCCACAAAACTATATTAGGTTTATTGACTAAAACTGACAATCTCGCGCATAACGGCAATTTTTATCTTTCAGTTCTTCTTCACTTCAACGCCGATCATAGCAATTTGTTCCTGGAAAGTTTGCCCACATTTTACAACTTTGAACAATTTGGAAAAATCGCGAAAGTGTTACAATAACGAGAAGTTATCTTTTGAAATGACGTTTTCGTTGCCGTTGCCGTTGCCAATACACACTTTGACATTGAACACAACACTCGATTGGTGCCATAGCGGAGCACAACGTCCCATCCCAAAAATAAAGAGGATCGAAATGTTCCATTCACCATCAGCACAGTGCTACTTATAACACTCCTCAGCAAGTCGAAACTGTCGCCTGAGGAAAACTAGCAATAACAATCGAACGTCACACATTAGAACGCTTTTCAATTGAGTGTGGGAAAACCAAAACCAAAGCAATTGCACTGACCAATCACAACAGACCAACGTAGTGCAAAGAGCCAATCAGAATACCAAGCACTTACATGTAGCCGGCGTAAAGCGTGGGAAAATGCGCGCCTGCAAGACGCAGTTGGTTTTGGTTTTGCTTCTCATTGGCTGCAAGTGGCGTGAGTTTTGCTGGCCAATCACAGAGCGAACCAATACAAAACCAAAGCAAACGCAATTTACTTTCGATGCTCACTTGAAACCTGCTCTGTCACGCAGGTACAAATAAGTTCACTCACAGACTCGCTCGGTAAAATCCAACTTTTTCGACAGCATCACGAGAAAGTACTCATTTCCAATGATATTCCTAAAGGTGAACGAAAGGTCAAAAGAAATGAACATTCAAAACAGTTGTGTTTTGCAACGGGGTGTTTTAAATTCGGTTTTTGCTTTTTTAAGCGTTTGGCCTTTAGAAACGTCCAGCCTTATTACTCAACTCCAGAAAATAAGCTGTTATTTTCCTGTTTTACCAATATTTTCTTCTCAACAGTCCACAGACGGTGAGACTCAAGACGTCGTGAGGCGAAGAACTCGCGTGACAAGTGTATCAGGACAAGAACTGTGGAAACACACTAAACAGCACATGGAAGAGAGAAAAATTGACTTCGAAAAGCGTATGTCCAATGTTCAAAATATTGCCAGAAAGTACACCATTAGACACTCGCAATCTGTGAGAAGGCGGACTAAAAAGAAACCGAATTTTATTCCTCGCCGAACCACCCTAGCTTCTTCGGCATTCAGCGAAGCTAAGAGACAGGAGCTGACTCTTAAGCGTAGTGGCGACTTGGACGACGGCTGTAGAAAATTTTTAGAAGAGCTGGACGAGTCAGCTTCACCTGGAGCTGACAGCAAAAGCGAAGATTTCCTTGATGGAGGAAAGGTCACTAGGCCTTCAAGGAAAAGTGGAGAAATGCCGAAGATAACGGAAGATGATGAAAGAGGCAGTGAAAATGGCTTTACTGTGGCGCCTAAGAAGGAGGCAAGGCGACAAAAAAAATCTGAAGTGGAAGATCAAGGGATAGGAAAACCGTTTTCCACTGTTGAAGAGAAGGGGGAGTTTGATAAAGACGAAGGTCGCCAGCAAACACAGAGTCTAAACGACGATGGCGAAAAGCAAGCAGAGAACATCACAGATACGAGTTTCAAAAAGGCTAAGAAGAAGAACGAAGAAAGGTCTCCAAAGAAAGTGTCTCTCGTTGAATTTACCGAGTCACTGGACGTTTAAACCAAGTTCTAAGATTCTTAACTGAAGCATAGTTTTGAGAAAGGGCATGTATTTGTTTATTTATTACGATTTCGTCTGAAAAGCGTAATATAATGCTTTCACTGCTTTCTCCAGTTTTGCGAGACTGTTTCTGAAGTCAGATGAATTTGTAGAAAAGCGATGAATTTGTTTTCTATTATTTACTTGGATGGAACACAGTTTTAGTGACGTCTTGTTTTTCCTTGCATCTTCGTTTCCAGGGTTTCTCGTCTTCCCGTTCCCCTTTGGGAGAGAGACCCTGATAACGAGGGTGCCTCGCTCGCATATTTATTTTCCGTAACCCGCCCCGTTATTTGTACGCCTTTTTTTAAGGGGGGGGGGGGGGGAGGGAGGGGGGTTATACCTGGATGTTGATGAAATAAGAAGTGATATTTGATGAAGAAATTAAAAAGGGAAAATAAGGCATACACAAACACTCGGACAGTCCACTGCAACGCGGGTGCATGTCAGGTTGAGAACGAACTGTTGGGTGTTTGTCCATGTCCGTTTGTCCATTTTTAATCACTTAACAATTTGCATTTTTCTCATCTTCCCTTAAAACATTCTCTCCCCACCCCCCCCCCCCCCCCCCCGCCCCTTTTCTCCTACTTTATTGTGAGATATTTATGGGATTCTGCACTACCAAACTATGATGGCTTTTTTGGATTGCATGAAATCTCGAGAAGATAATAAAAAAAAGGTCAAAAGGTGACAAAAACGTAGCATTTAGGTGTAACTCCCCCTTAAGAGAAAACTTTGCTATTTTCGAGGAAGAACGTGACCTATTTTTACTGCCACTTTGAATGGCCAAAAAAAGTTATAGGAATAGTTTAGGGAAGAATTAAGATGGCTGTTACCTGTTTTCGGCACTTTTCATCACTGATTGGTTAATGTACTACCACATTTTATAAGTTGATACTATGATAATTGTAGCAAACAATAATGACTATGACAATGACAATGACAGCTATGACAATGACAACTATGACAACTATGACAATTTCCTGACATAATAAGTCACCATGACATAGCACCCCTAATATTAGCTAAATAAGTGATTATAACTCAAATCAAAGGGTGCCTATTGCTAACTCGTGGATATGGTACACAAAGCCAATCCTTTGTCTATCGGCCTTTGTAGAACACGTATTACTAGAAGACACATGAGGGAATGTTAGAAATTTAACTTGTTAAGTTTATTGGCTTTTCTGCACTTTGTAGGGAACATATATGTGAAAGCATTTACCTGTGAATCTAGAGCCTCTTTGGAGGGTATCACTGTCCACTAGCTCACTGTAGGGTTCTTGTTTTAAGACGGTCATTCACCCCCAGTTCCTTTCTAGTCGTGTTTTTTGTTATGCAAACGATTGCAAAGAGAGTTAGGCAGTGAGGACGCCAAAGACCCAGTGGGTTTCAAGAAGTTGTGTGCAGGGGAGACTACAAAGCAAAAGGCATGTAGTGGAATTATAAATAAATTGATAATGTGATATTGCTATGGGATTCCCAGATTTTTTTTTCGAGATACGAGTCCTGCCCAATAAAAACACAGGAGTATCAGTTTTTGCTCGAGACTTTTACGGCTTTCCGTGGTACCTAGATGCAGGGAAAGGCCGGAGATCGACATGTGTTGTTTACAATGGTTAGGGAGATTAAAATGCCGATTAGTGTCCCCGATTAGTAGGCCTGAGGTCAAGCTAGAAGATTAGACACTCAAATAAAGTTGTTGATTGATTGAAATGCCGAGCGACAGGTTTGGATGCGTCTCTGTCATCTTTCTCAACATCACGAAGATGTTCTTGGAATCGGTCACCTAGTCTTCCTGTTTCGCCGATGTATAACTTTTTGCATAATGTGCAGGCCATGCAATAGATAACATTTGCGGAGGTACACGTGAAACGATCAGTGATCTTAACAGATCGCTTAGGGCCCGATATTTTGTCAGTGTTTTGAATGAAAGGACAAGTTTTGCATCGCGAGCGCGCGCGTTCAAAAGTGCCAGGTTGTTCAGTTGTTTTGAAAGCGCTTTTAACCAGAAAGTTACCCACATTTCTGTCGCGCTTGAATGAAATCAGCGGTGGTTCCGAAAAGACTCTAGCAGTTTCTGGATCATTTCGCAGTATCTTAAAGTTATCAAGAATGATGGCCTCAACTGGGCCACCATGCGGGTGAAATGTGAGGGTGAATGGAATTCTGTCACTCCCCCCCCCCCCCCCCCTGCGACGCCCGCAGCGCCGACTGCCGACCAATCCGCTGAGCGCGGCGATGGCCCGACTGAACCACAGAACCAGGACAGCCACGCCCCCCGAAAAAACGGCACACCTCCCCCGACCTGCCGGAAAAACCAGAGTCATCACCACATAGACGTCGAAGTCCAAGAAACCGAGAACAGGGAACGGCGCCTCCGACACGAGATGGATGTGAAGATGAATACAACAAACAACTGTGAGAATCGGTGGGCCTGCAGCGCACACCGGTACACAAACCGTTGCCGCTGATAAAAACTTTGATATCAAGAAAGGCAAGGGAAGTTTCCGAAATTTCCCAGGTATATTTCAGAGCCGGATGAAAGGAACCAACGGCGGTCACAAATTGACTGATTTCCTCCCCGCTAGACGAAACCGCGCCGATACAGCCGCCAATGCAGCGACCGCAGAGCCCAGGCCCAGGACCGCCGCACTGACTGAAGAACCGGCACCCGACGCAACCCACAAAAAGATTAGCGCAGCTAGGTCCCACCTCCATGCCCATCGCTACACCACTAACCTGCCTGCAATAGTTGCCAGCGAAAGAAAAACAGCCAAGCGTCAAAACCAGCCCAGCCAGGCGGAGCAGCGCCTCCGAGCCCGGCCCCCCGACGGCGCGCTGATCGAAAAAATACCCAAGCGCCCGAAGACCCCCGACGCCCGGAATGACAGCGCACAGAGATGAAACATCCACAGCGAAAATCAGTCTGTCCCCGCCGATGAAACTGAAATCGCGAAAAATCCCAAGCGCGCGCCGACTGCCCCCAATGCAAGACGGCAAAGACCCGACGATGGGCGCCACAATCCTGTCTAAACAGCCAGAAATGAGTTCGGCAGGGCAACCACAAGCAGAAACGACAGGTCGACCCGGGCTGCCAGGCCTGCGGAACCCGGGCAAAAAGCAAATGCACGAGGCCCGGATCAGTAATGATGAGACCAGCGGCGGCAGCCGGTAACCCCCGTCCGACCACCAGGTCCCGAACCGCGTCCCTGACAACTTTCCGGTTGGTGGAAGTGAGATCCCTCTCGACTCCAGCACAAAAGGAGGTGTCAGAAAGTTGCCGCAAAGCTTTCTGACACCTCCTTTTGTGCTGGAGTCGAGAGGGATCTCACTTCCACCAACCGGAAAGTTGTCAGGGACGCGGTTCGGGACCTGGTGGTCGGACGGGGGTTACCGGCTGCCGCCGCTGGTCTCATCATCACTGATCCGGGCCTCGTGCATTTGCTTTTTGCCCGGGTTCCGCAGGCCTGGCAGCCCGGGTCGACCTGTCGTTTCTGCTTGTGGTTGCCCTGCCGAACTCATTTCTGGCTGTTTAGACAGGATTGTGGCGCCCATCGTCGGGTCTTTGCCGTCTTGCATTGGGGGCAGTCGGCGCGCGCTTGGGATTTTTCGCGATTTCAGTTTCATCGGCGGGGACAGACTGATTTTCGCTGTGGATGTTTCATCTCTGTGCGCTGTCATTCCGGGCGTCGGGGGTCTTCGGGCGCTTGGGTATTTTTTCGATCAGCGCGCCGTCGGGGGGCCGGGCTCGGAGGCGCTGCTCCGCCTGGCTGGGCTGGTTTTGACGCTTGGCTGTTTTTCTTTCGCTGGCAACTATTGCAGGCAGGTTAGTGGTGTAGCGATGGGCATGGAGGTGGGACCTAGCTGCGCTAATCTTTTTGTGGGTTGCGTCGGGTGCCGGTTCTTCAGTCAGTGCGGCGGTCCTGGGCCTGGGCTCTGCGGTCGCTGCATTGGCGGCTGTATCGGCGCGGTTTTGTCTAGCGGGGAGGAAATCAGTCAATTTGTGACCGCCGTTGGTTCCTTTCATACGGCTCTGAAATATATCTGGGAAATTTCGGAAACTTCCCTTGCCTTTCTTGATATCAAAGTTTTTATCAGCGGCAACGGTTTGTATACCGGTGTGCGCTGCAGGCCCACCGATTCTCACAGTTGTTTGTTGTATTCATCTTCACATCCATCTCGTGTCGGAGGCGCCGTTCCCTGTTCTCGGTTTCTTGGACTTCGACGTCTATGTGGTGATGACTCTGGTTTTTCCGGCAGGTCGGGGGAGGTGTGCCGTTTTTTCGGGGGGCGTGGCTGTCCTGGTTCTGTGGTTTAGTCGGGCCATCGCCGCGCTCAGCGGATTGGTCGGCAGTCGGCGCTGCGGGCGTCGCAGGGGGGGGGGGGGGGGAGTGACAGAATTCCATTCACCCTCACATTTCACCCGCATGGTGGCCCAGTTGAGGCCATCATTCTTGATAACTTTAAGATACTGCGAAATGATCCAGAAACTGCTAGAGTCTTTTCGGAACCACCGCTGATTTCATTCAAACGCGACAGAAATGTGGGTAACTTTCTGGTTAAAAGCGCTTTCAAAACAACTGAACAACCTGGCACTTTTGAGTGCGCGCGCTCGCGATGCAAAACTTGTCCTTTCATTCAAAACACTGACAAAATATCGGGCCCTAAGCGATCTGTTAAGATCACTGATCGTTTCACGTGTACCTCCGCAAATGTTATCTATTGCATGGCCTGCACATTATGCAAAAAGTTATACATCGGCGAAACAGGAAGACGACTAGGTGACCGATTCCGAGAACATCTTCGTGATGTTGAGAAAGATGACAGAGACGCATCCAAACCTGTCGCTCGGCATTTTAATCTCCCTAACCATTGTAAACAACACATGTCGATCTCCGGCCTTACCCTGCATCTAGGTACCACGGAAAGCCGTAAAAGTCTCGAGCAAAAACTGATCTTTCAAATTGGCACTCTTAATCCCCACGGTATCAACGAGCGCTTTTCATTCAATTAATTTATTCCTGTTTTTCACGTTACCATGTTGCCACCAATAACGTAGCTCCATTTTCTGTATATAAACCATACACAACCCACAATTCCTCGATTCGCTCCGACGAAGGGCTAACGCTCGAAACGTGAGCTAATCGAATCCCCGTACGGTGGTCAATTTACATTATCAACTCCGTTGATAAACCAAATTTTCGTGTTTCACTCCCCCACCGACGCAGCACCACAGTTTCTTTAGAAACTAATCCCCCTTAAAACACAGGAGTACTGTGCATTGAAGTTTTTCTAAGAAAACTTTCAACTATTCCGGCTAGGGTACCCAGGCCTAGAAGCTGGTCGCCCAAAACAATTAATCAATACATTATTAATTGATTGCGTGATTCATTGAATATAAAAGTAAACAAGAGAGCTTTTCTGGTGCACAATTAAGTATATTAAATATACTTGATATATTTTTCTACTTTCATAAATGCGTTCCTTCTTTCAAACATCAGCAACTGAGCGTGTAATTGAAATATACCACAAAGAAATTATGCAACTGTAAAAATGACTATTTTAAAGAATCATCTTGCAGTGATAATTCAGATTTAATTAGAATCATCGCCGGCCTAGGTTATTTTTCGATCTAAAAGTCGGACATGGATGCAGCATAGCAAATTCTTAAAGTGCCCATAATGTCAAAAAATGTTTTTCGCTCATCTAATTCTATATTTCATCAAATGAACTTCGGTGAAAAAATTTTTCGATTTGGATAAAACGCGATTTTTTGACGAATTTTTACAAAGTTCAAAATTATATTTTCTTGCGGTCGACCCCTGCCGCTGATCACGAGAGTAACGTGCTCAAAATGACCACGTGATTGATGTCTGTGACGTAGTTTCCGGAACCTCACTTGACCTTGAGTGCATATAAACACACTGGTCGAGTGCGGGTCTTTTACGATATTGTGAGCTTTATAAGGTGTCCTTAGTGATCTCCACGCTTTAATCCTTCTGAAGCAAAATTCCCACTTGTTTTCAAGTCAGATAAGTCACGACCCAAAATCACGTGTTCCTGAACCTACGTTACGACTTACTTTAAACCGAGGAAGACTGGTGCGAATGGTGGACCAAAATAGCGGCAAATTTTAATGTCTTTAAAAAAATTATAAAAAAAATTGCGTTTTATCCAAATCGAAAATTTTTTTTTTGCAGAAGTTCATTTGGTGAAATGTAGAATTAGATGAGCGAAAAACATTTTTTTGACATTATGGGCACTAAATTTGCTCTTCGCGGATATTAGCAAATGTAATGAACTGGTTCGTCACGAAATCAAAAACAACAAGGAAAAACTGCACTATTAGAGACCTTAAGATTGAGGTTTTTCAGCTTTTCGCGCGAACCACGAACGTCAAGAAGTCACGTGACCAATGCCTTGCCGTCAGGTTTGCGGTTTGAGGCTCACGTTTGTACGGCTAGACCACGCTCTAGAGGTATGTGATTTACCGCAAGGGTTTTTTGCACCCTAAAACATCACAATCCCACGTTTGAGAGGAAATACTACTTTTTAGAACTCTTTCGCCTATTAATTATCGAATTTTTTTTTCATAGAAACGTAATTTTTACGACGATTTCTCAGCTAGAATAGAAGTGAACGAATGACTGAAAACAAACATGGCGGCCGGCTTTTTGTTACCCGCGAATCTTAAGTCCCGAATATGGGCAGACAGCTAACGTGAAACCGCTAATCGCAAACCTCGGTTTACCGTTTGCGGTAAGATGGATAAACCTCGATCTTAAGGTCTCTATTAAGAGAAAGAAAACCATGCTTCTAATTTTTTCCTGTAGTTGCTTAGCATTAGATAGTTTGCTTTGTTGTTTTGTCAAAATTAGCAAAACAAAACAACCGGAAGAGTTAATTTTAGCGAAACAAACGGGAACTGAATACCGTAAAAGCTCTATTAAGCCCCTGGGGGGCTTATTTAATTTGAGGCCTCATTGACGGGGGGCTTATTAGAGAGGGGGCCTTAATAGAGAGGCGGTGGGGGGGGGGGGGGCTTTTTTGAAATCTCAAACTCGCCGTTTTCGTCTTATAATAGTTTTTGTACCAAACTCAAACAACTGCAGTGAAACTTGATTATTTAATAAAGAGCAGCAAACAGTATCATGTGTTTGAGTGTAATATTTAACAATTATTCTACGAGGGCGCGCTGGATATGAAGTGATAAATAACCAAAGAGGCGCGTCGCGCCGAGTTGGTTATAATCATTTCATATCCAGCAAGCCCGAGTAGAATAATTGTTTTAATAAAAACTCTACGACGCATAATTGAGAATCTGAACAAAAAAATGGAAGAAGGAACTCGGAGAAAGAGAAAACCGAAAAAAGGAAACATTTGTCCATCACATGACTGAACAAAAAGCCTTTCGGTGTGTAGCAACGTCTCCGAGCAAAGTTGAATGAATTCAATGAAACAGTGTCCGAGAATAACGTTGAAGCTTCAGTTTAGGGTCCTTTTTGGAAAAAGTTCAGAGTTTATTTGCTCTGAATGGTTGTAAATGGTCAGTAGTTTGGTAAAAAATATTCAATCATTGCTCAAAGAGGGTGGAACAGCTTTCACGTAGATGTACGAGCCGAAGGAACAAGCGAATTTGTAATCCATCACAACGACAACACCGTGGGCGAATTTCAATTTATTTTGATGGACTGGAACATTGTCTCACCAGACCAGGTCGGAAACAACATATATCAGGGATAAGCAAGACAAATTTCCAGGTTATGCTTCAAGAAATGGCTTATAGAAATTTGTCTCGATGCGTGGAACAAAAACTGGAACCGCGGCCGAAGAGAATAACAAAAACACAAGAACGGCGATTCTTCTCATTTTTTACAAAACATCATATCTGTAAGCGGAAAGTTTGAAGCTGGTGATTGATACGTTGCATCGAGTGCAGGTCAGAACATTTTTAATGTATGTTAATTTTTTAAAAAGTGTCACTGATCGCTGGAGAGATTTTCAATAGTGATTAAGCTTATTGCTGCAAATTTTAGCTGAAGTTCTTGTTTGTTCAGTTTGTTTTGAATAGACTGGCCCGTGACCCGTGACCCGTGACCCGTGACCCGTTACACTTGTTGTTGAATAGATACTTTCAATTTCGTTTAGTTAAGTTCAAAATCTCTTTTGGTATCTCCGTAAATAAGAGTGCGTTTTGCTATTAGCTAAACATCAACAGCCCGGAAAATTTTCTTTGCTCTGCAAGAAATTTTTTAATACGATCCCAGCACTGTTTCTAGTCGTTCTAAAACACTAATAATGAAAAGTTGAATGTCGTTTCTATTTCGGTTCCAGTTTTGAAATTTTTACTCTTTAATTCCTCTGCGAGATGACTAATGCTTTAATGGCTGCCGTTTCGAGGGAATATTTTATTGAGCTTTCTCTGTTTGCTGAAGCGTTCATTGACCATATAAGGTAGTGCAGGTATATGACCTGAGAGCCTGTGTCCAGCTAGCCTATGAAAATGCTGGAAATCTGATATCCGTAGTTCTGTTTTTAATAAATAGATTTAGCCAAGCCTAAAAGCGGAGCTCCGCGATTATTATATTTTTACTGGTATTGAGCAACACCGCATGGCATACAGTCGACGCGTGTGTTTGTTCGAAAACAAATTTAGCAATCAAAGAACGATCAAATATTTTCATCCAACATAGTTGGACGAGCATGTTTGACGGTTTAGCGATCTCTCACAATAGAGCATTAAATGGCCTTCCATGTTTGATCTAAACTCAAACATGTGCATCCAAAATATCGCATTACGAACAAATGTTTGATCGTTTAGCCACTCCATCAAACAAATCGTGCACAAACGGTAAAAAGCAACCATATGAGCCACGTAACGTCAAAAATTTCAGCAATAATACGCAAAAATAATTTTTTGAACTCACTTGGTCCCGTGTTTGGTCAAACATTGTTTTGCGTATAGCCACCAAACGTTATGCTTGACAAACACGATAATGGATGAAAATGTTTGATCTTTTAGCCGGGACTTAATAAACATATTTCCTAGTAAGTTAAGCTTAGACATAAGCTTAAATGTCGTAGAAAAGAGAAAAAGGAAAACAATCCTGATAGTTTGGATAGGTAATCGCATGAGGCCGAGTAAATATCACTTGTGGCAGTTTTCAGAAAGTTGCTGAAATTGCCCTCGTCGCATAAGTGATACTAATCCTTAATTTTACGAGGACTCATTGCGATTACGTGTTAATAACATTAGGGCAAATGTTTCTTTCAGTTCTTAACACTGTAGAAACACAGACGTCGAACAACATGTACAGTAAGCCAAGCGGAGGAAAAACACTCGTTCGCTTGCAAAAGAACAAACTAACAACTCGACTAGCTACTTCTTTGTGTCCAAAACGAGTAGATTGTTATTTATATCCAGTCGAGACAAAAATACAAGTTTCATTCCTGAACAAAAGTAACACGATTAAACCAAATGCTAAGCGCTAGCCTCATTTTATATAAGTTACCTGCGTTGTCGAGCTTTCTACCACTTGAAAATACGCATCGATCCACTATAGTAAAAACACGCATCTACAAAAATAGCAAACGGTTTGTCCAAAGAAAGAACTTCTTTCACCAAGTTTGAGCTACTCGTTCCTCCCATCAATGGCGGTGAGTTGTTAAGTGAACTTTCTTGGTGAGCTGCAAGATGCCGCGGTAAAGTGAACAAGCCCTTGAAGCGTTAAATCATTTTGTTTTTCAACCACACAATCCGGGCGCCATACAAGGGAATCCAAAATTTAAGAATTTCCTGAGAAAAACCTTTTTCCAGTCTTCCATTTTATCAGTTGAAAATTCACCTTCCGAAGAATCTTTTAAGTAATAGCCAAGTTAATCTTTTGTCTCACGATTGAGTCACAAAGATGTGGATCGCGACGTTTCTACTGCTATACTGCTGGTCTTAATCAGGCGATGGTGTCGAGTGGCTCTCTCCTCCTCATCCCCCATGAGAACACTGGTAGCGGACTTTAATTCTCCCCCCTCCTCACCCCCCATGGGAACACTGCCAGCGGATTTATCTCCTCTCCCCCTCCTCACCCCCCATTGGAACACTGCCAGCGGATTTCAATTCTCCCCTCTTCTCACCCCCCATGGGATCACTGCGAGCGGACTTTAATTCTCCCCCCTCACTCCCTATGGGAACACTGGCAGCGGACTTTAATTTCCCCCCTCCCCCCAATGGGAACACTGCCAGCGGACTTATCTCCTCCCTCCTCCTCACCCCGCAAGAGAACACTGCCAACGGACTTATCTCATCTTCCCCCTCCTAACCCCCATGGGAACAGTGCCAGCGGACTTATGCCCTCTCCCCTCCTCATCACCCCCATGGGAACACTGCCATCGGACTTATGTCTTCTCCCCCTCCTCAACCCCCATGGGAACACTGGCAGTGGACTTATCTCCTCTCTCCCCCTCCTCACCCCCCATTGCAACACTGCCAGTGGACTTATCTCCTCCTCTCCCCCTCACCCCGTGGGAACACTGCCAGTGGACTGTGGATGTAATCTCTTTCTTTATCTAACGACACAAGTGACACATAGTTTGGTCGATAACCACTTTTTAGGTTTTTCGATCGTTTAATTAGTTGTTGTTTTGGGTTTTTAATAATGTATTTCCGTTACCTGCAGGGGCGTAGCGTGAGATTTTAAAGGTGTACGCACAGCGCGGAAATTTGGAACTACTGAGGGGGATCTGGGGGCATGCTCCCCCAGATAATTTTGAAATTTAGGGTCTCGGAACTGCCATTTCCAGCTATTTCCGCGGAACCTTTTTTATAATTAAATGCGACGGAAAATGCAGGAGTTAGTTGTTTATTTTACCCATCTCTAGAGTTTTCGGTGACCTACAACAAAAAAGGGGGTAAAACAATGGTAAAAACAGGGGGTTTACAAGCAAAGGGCAAGACGTCTACCCTTCAGACGGGAGAACTCTGTTATAACATCATCAATGCCAAAGTCCTTGTGCTTGTGAATGTTCAAAATTGCTAAAGAGCTCAATCTCGCTTCTGTCATGGTACTTCGTAAGGGCGTTTTCAATCTCTTCATAAATAACCCGGGACAGGGCCGGGGATTGGGGAAAGTCGAGGAAAGCAGAGGGTAGAGTTTTTTCTTTCGTTTCACTCCACCATTACGTTACAACAACAACAACAACAACAACAACAACGATAACTGTATTAGCTCTTATATTTAGAAACGAAGACATTAATATCAAATAAAAATTAAAGCTTAAAGGGTGTTGCCTCCCAAAATAACTAGAGAGTTAACAAGTCTAGGAAGCCAAATAACGTTTCTTGTCAATTCGAAATTTAAAAATCGGTTCTATTTTATGGTAACTTTGACAAATCCTATAAGGGAATAAAAACTGAATTTTTTTCCAGATTTCAGCTGTACGCACAGGCGTACGTGCGTATATGGACGCTACACCCCTGACCTGTATTTGCTGAAGCGACCGGCGGTAAAGCGTTGCCACTCGTTTTGAAAAAGGTCAATTTTCTCAAAATCCAGTAGGACATTAGGTAACAAAACTTGAAGAGTGTAAACTTCTCAAGTGCGACAACTATTAGGCGGAATTAGAGTAAAATGTTTTAGTGCTTTTTGAAGTAAATTGCAAATGAAGCTTTGAATTCCGGTTTTGCTCATTCTCGCAATTTTTTTTCAAGCTTTGCAAGGAATTGTGAATTTCTCAATTTATGCACATTACGAGCTTTTTTACTTGTGTGTGCTTGTAATTTACGTGTTTCCGAACTAATTTTTTTACAGTTTGAATAAAAATGTTATTTTCTCCTATGATACTTCCTTCAACACAGAAAAAAAGTGTAAAATCTTAATATTTCCTTGTAAACATTGACGAAAATTTCGGGAGTGAACACAAGGAAACTGGTCTTCAAAACTTTATTTGCAATTTACTTGGACTGACGCTCTTAGAGACTTTTTTATTTGGCCTATAAGCTGCGGGGCTCGAGTAGTCTACACTCTTTAAGTTAGATTATGAAGTTTCTCACTGGATTTCGAGATACTGACCTTTTTCAAAATGAGCGGACACGCGTTACCATCGCTATGTGACTTGGAAACCAATGAGAAAGAAACTTTGATGATACGTCAAAAAAGTGTTGTGGTGTCATTGAAATCGAAGCTTGTCTTTTATAGGAAATTTTGATTTCAACAGGTACACCCCAAAGCTAAAAATCTGATGCGAGCCTCCTTAAGAAAGAATCGGACTTGTTTCAATTTGCTGGGGCTTAATGGATTCTAGAATTGATTGAAAACTCTTTGGAATACGCTTGCCTAAGGTGAGGTATCTCTCTTGACTTCTTTTGTTGACCTGAAAACAAAATACAAATTCAATTTATTCTTCGCGAATTAACATTATAATTATAATTCAAAAAATGAAGAGGAGGGGCGTCGATAGTCCCTAAAATTTCAAGGGATCTTAATGACTTTTGTCGCTAAATGCGTATGGTCTTGATATAGCGGCATGGAGACGAGAATTTATGCCATACCCAGATTGCTATATACATTAGCCGTGTTTATCATGCAAAAATAAAAACGCAGGACATCATCGGGAAACCTTACCTTCAGAAATAAAATACATATATGACCATTCGTATCTGCAGGTTCCATGACTCCATTCGGAAACTTTATTTTCCAATCCTACGAGTGCCGTCAACCTGGTATCTGTACTCTAATAGAGCGGTTTTCAATTGAGTGTCGAAAGTAATTCTCGTTTTGCTTTGGTTTTGCGTTGCTTCGCTCTGTGATTGGCCAGGAAAACTCGCGCCACTTTCTCAATCAATGAGAAGCAAAACAAAAACCAATCGTGACTTGCACGCGCGTATTTTCCCTCGCCTTGCGCCGGCTACATATAATTGCTTCGTAGTGATGGGCTTGTTGCACTGCTTATTTCTGTTGTGATTGGCTGGAGTAATTGCTTTGGTTTTACGACACTCAATTGAAAAGTGCTCTAAGGCACGCAAAAACATACCAATCACAATCCTTGTAATCCTTGTTAGAATGGTTCAAAAAATTTTATTGGTTAAACACGATCAAGGCTGTCAAAATATCAAGAAACCATCAAAGTGCAAATAGTTTTTTAGTCTAAAATTGGGATTAAAGAGCAAATTGTTCAGTAAACTCCCGGCTGAATTTTGGCTCATGCATTCGTTAAAAAAGCCGTAAAGATCAAAAGCTAGTTTTAAAAGATACTGAGGAAGGTGAATTTTCGAATGATAAAAGGAAGAGCAAAAGATTTTTCTCGTTGAAAGCTTAAAACTTGGATCGACTTGCATGGCGTTCGGAGTACGCGTAGCGGATTACGTCCGCGGGTGGAAAAAAATATTAAATGTTCAAGCAAGCAACCGTGGACAATAATCCTGCTGGTATACGTTGGATCAAACTGGTGATCTGATTGGCGTAATAAAATCAACAGAGAGTATAAAAGCAAGCCATAGGGCAGTAGTATAGGACATGGGGGTACGAGATCATTTTTCAAAAAAATGGTTTTACTGTTTTTTCAAAAAATGGTTTCACTGATAATATCGATTGTTTTTTCAATATATGGTCGATGTGGGATTTTGGCAGCGCAGAGAGCTTTTTGCTCTCGAGCAGGGGATGAAAATCCCAACATCGAAACCGCGCAATCTTGGTGGGAAATTTGAGTAGAGAAAAGCGAAGCTTTGGCGCGTACTCAAATTGGATTGCGCATTATATAATGGTCGATTATATCTGTAAAACAATCTGAAATATTAATTTAGTCAAAAATGGAAAACTATATATTTTTCAAAAAACAGTAAAAATAATTTTACCAACCGAAGCCTTGCATTGGGGAAAAAAAGCGAAGCTTTTTTGAGGCAGCGAATTGAGATTTTCTCGAAGAGAAACAGCTAATTTTAATAGTTTTGGCAATAAATGGTATTAATTAGCAGTATTCCCGAGAAACAGCTATTTTCAATAGTTTAAACCATTAAATAAAATAGTTTCGTATTATCGGAGAAAACGCCATTTTCAACAGTTTTAGTCATCAACCCAAAGATACTTAAAGATTTGTCACTATAGTATATTGGAGGATGAGTGAGTATAAGAAGTATGTCCACGCTATAGAAAAGCGTAATAAGAAGGTTAATCGCCAAAATGAAAATAAGACTGAGTCGCGCCAGATGGTTCTCGGTCTTGATAAGAGAAATGTTAATCAGGTTAATCGCCAAATTGTAAATTCTGAGTCGCGCCTGAAGGTTCTCGGAAATAATAATAAAAATAATATATATATTTAGCCAAGCCTAAAAGCGGAGCTCCAAAAGCATTCTTTTTCTACTGGCATTTACATATAGTCTGCTTGTCATATCACCCATCTGACCTCACTCAAGCTACAGACCCAATGCTGTAGAAAATAGTATGGAAAGGTGATCTGAGCCAGTGGCACAGTGGATTTGGACCCCACGTGGATTTGCACCCTCCAGTCCAGATCTGCTTGTGGATCAGATTTGGACCCCCTAGTCCAGAACTGCTAGCAGATATGAATCCCCTTTTACGAATTTGGACCCCCACCCCTCCTAAAAACAAGCGTTCTATTGAGTAAGGTAATAAAAATTCCTTTCCAAACTGAGTTTGGAGATGTTAAAAAAGCAAAATAAAAATATTGAGGTAGGTTTTTTTAAAATAATCTTTAATACCTTGTGTAAAAAAGAACCTGCAAAGCTAGTTTTCATCTATAAATTTTTAAAACAAAACATTTCTTAACATCTTAGAGCAATACCTAAGGACAGGTCTGTTTCCCCGTTCAACTGTAGGCAACTTAGTTACATACTTAGCTACTTAGGTATGGTTTAGAGCCACTAGAAATTGGTGGAGAAGCCTGGTGATTGCTCCTTGGAATCAGTATCACATCAGATATATAGTGATTCAGATCATCACTTCATAATGAATGCAATTTCAATTATCCACAGCCTCCCATGAGACAGTCAGAAATCGGAAATTGTGTATCCTCTGGATATATGTATGCCTCACAAAAATATGAAAGAAAGATACATGGAAATCAATAAAAATATTTAGATGCCATGAATTAAGACCAAGATATTTATTTTGATCAATTACTTCTTGACCTTACTATCACAAAAAAAAACTGCTTGCTAACATTAAGCTCATCACTCAATGCACCTACAGTGTTTTCAAAAAGAAATCCAGCTGCTCTTCTGGCCAGTTAAGTGCAAGACCAAACAACTTGATAATAATATATTGGGCATTTGGTTGATACCACTATCAAGGTGGTTCATCAAAGCAAAAGTGCTGGAAATCCGTTAGCCATCTTAACTTGATCTTAACATACTTCATCAAACATCAGAGATTCCATTAAACATTAATGCCAAATGTCATCCAAACATCCCACAAGATTGGTGTGACCAGCTACTAATAAAATTAATTGAAAGACTGTATGCAGGAGGAGGAAGTCCAAAGGATGTGTACATTGATGAGAAAGAGCTTACTTTAAGTTTAATTTTAAGTTTTAAGTTTAATAATACTTTGTCATGTGAATAAAACTAAGTTGATACAAAACAAAAAAGTGCATGACTGGAGAATAATTGGGAGAAACTAAATTCCCATACAAAGAATATTATCTAATATTACACATTCTAAAAACTAAGAGGTGAAATTTAAACGTGGCCCAAAGCTAACCTAATCAAATTAAATCAAATACTTGTCTCTTACAAGTCACCCCTGATTTGAGATTGTGACTAAAAATCATGAAGTAATCCAAAGCAAACCTAATTAAATGACATACTTGTCACTCACAAGCCACATCTGATTTAAAATTGACACTAATAATGTAATAGATAGGACTTAAAACTGCTTAAAGAAGGTGCATGCATGATGTTCGATGGAACACCATTCCAGTCTGTTATGTAGCGATTAAAAAAAGAAAAGCTGAAGGCCATATATATATTTAGCCATGCCAAGCCTAGAATCGGAGCTGCACACTCTCACCGAGCAACTTCGCAAGAGTTTATTTGGGCCAGTTTAATTTGTGTCCAAAACAATTGAGCAGCAGCAGGGAAAGCGAAGAGTTTTCGACAGTAAACGTTTGCAAAAAACAAAAAAAACAAAAAAACAGACGGACATTCTTGAGTCCTAACTACTTTGAGATGAAAGCGTAAAGGGATTCAAAGCGGATAAAAAAAAAAACAAAACAAAACAAAAACACTACAAGCGAACAAAGTACGATGCCGGCGAGTGTTTGCTCGAAGAAGGAGAAGGTGGAGAAATTAAACAAGACTAGCTAGTAATTAAAATAGCTTGTACTGATAAAGCTAGGAAAATCGGTATTTATTTTGACATAAATGCCCCTAGAAAAAAAAAAATAAAGGGTACAAACTCTTCGTTTACAGCAGTCAACAGGAATTGACCGCGGTTCAGAAACAATATAACAACAAACATAAGACTTATTACAAGAAAACAAAGCACAATATGAATAATATTTCTTCGAAGATTCTTGGAGAAGGTGCAGAAATTGGACAAGTAACAAAACTATCTTGTATTAAGCTAGAAAATTTCCTTAGCAGATTTGACATAAATGTCCGTAGAAAAAACAAAAAAGAGGTCCGTACCTGATCGTTTACAGCAGTCAACAGGAATCACTGAGACAGCAATCACTCGGAATGCGACAGAGCTTAATAATAGAGCCATTTCCCACAAAATCTTTCCTTGGCTTACACAAAACACTTAAGTGCTTTGATGGTTTTACTGTTACTTCCCATGTCTTCCGAAGAACCTTCTTCAATTAATGATTCTCAGTGGCAAAACATCATCCAGATAACGAAGAAAGCGCTTGCCAAACCAAACGAGCATTTCTCTCGCAGACCCGTCCACTTTAAAATTTATCAAAACCAGCCAGCCAGTCAACCCATTTCGCTGTTTTTAACATCCAAACGCTGATTCTTACCGGTTCAAACAAACGACATGTTTAAAGACGGCGAAACTTAATTGTTGTTTACAGGCTGCTTTCGACGAAGATCTCTTAAAGACTTGACGAAGTGAAGCGCGCTGGGTTTTGACTGTTTTGGCAGCATTTTGACAACTTAATGTCAGATTTTGAGAAGTGCACATGCACATGCATTTGATCGGATTTTTTATTTTTACTCGAGCTCGACTTTCCCCCTTTAATGCTTAATTTTACGAGGACTCATTGCGATTACGTGTTGATAAGATAAGGGCAAAAGTTTCTTAACGCTACTGTGAGGAACCAAGGTCGAAAAACAGTCAGCCAAGCCGAGTAAAAACACTCGTTCGCTTGCAAAGAAAACAACGTAACAAAACAAACAAACAATTCAACTACTTCTTTGCGTCCAAAACGAGTACAGATGATTGTTATTTAGATCCATTCGAGAGAAAAATACAAGTTTCATTCCTGAACAAAAGTAACAACGATTAAACCAAATGTTAAGCTTCTATTTATTTAATTTACCTCACTGTCCTGTGTTGTAGAGGTTTCTACCACTTGAAAATGCGTAAGCTTCAGTAAAGTAAAAACAAGCATCCGCAAAAATAGCAAACGGTTTGTTCAAAGAAAGAGCTTCTTCCACAGAGTTTGAGCTACTCATTCCTCCCATTAATACCGGTGAACTGTTAAGTGACTTTTCTTGGTGAGATGCAAGATGTCGCGGTGAAGTGAAAGCCCTTGAAGCGTTGAATTATACTGTTTTCAACCGCACAATCTTTGAAGCTTTTCCTGAGAAAAATCTTCCGTCCTTCCTTTCATCACTTGAAAATTCACCTTCCGGAATATCTTTTGACAAGTTCTTGATCTTTATGCTTTTTACGCGAAAGACAAACTTCGATCGAAGAAGATGAAGTTGTTTTGCTCAAAATAAAGAAACCAACTGAATGTGAAATTACGAGCCGCAGAAGCGCGCGAAAAATTTTAACGGCCTCGATTTGGTTTGGGTGTCCCACACTTGGCTTGAGCCTGCGATCCAATCGAAAGCAAGTACCTGGTCAGCGGTCAACTTCAAAAAAACAGCTGACCTCGATGAGGTCTTAGCTTGAGCCCGCGATATGGTCACGTTACACTGGTCAGCAGATACCTTGTTTTGACAGGTGTCAATTGGCTACAAGATGGATGTCTAGTATCAAAGATGTACGCTGTAAAGTAGCTGGTCAGCTGGGCCAGTTGGAGTATGGCCGCCATGTTGGATTATTATGATTATTATTAGGATAATATATATATTTAGCCAAGCCTAAAAGCGGAGCTCCAAAAGCATTCTTTTTCTACTGGCATTTACATATAGTCTGCTTGTCATATCACCCATCTGACCTCACTCAAGCTACGTACAGACCTTAGGCTGTAAAAAATAGTATGGAAAGGTGATCTGAGCCAGTATTACAGTAGATTTGGACCTCCCGCAGATTTGCAGCCTCCAGTCCAGATCTGCTTGTGGATCAGATTTGGACCCCCTAGTCCAGAACTGCTAGCAGATGTGAACCCCCTTTTACGGATTTGGACCCCCAACCCTCCTAAAAACAAGCGTTCTATTCAGTAAGGTAATAAAAATTCCTTTGCAAATTAAGTTTGGAGATGTCAAAAAGCAAAAAAAAAAATATATATTGAGGTAGGTTTTTTTAAAAAAATAATCTTTAATACTTTGTGTAAAAAAGAACCTGCAACGCTAGTTTGCATCTATAAATTTTTAAAACAAAACATTTGTTAACATCTTAGAGCAATACCTAAGGACAGGTCTGTTTCCCCGTTCAACTGTAGGCTACTTAGTTATGGTTTAGAGCCACTAGAAATTGGTGGAGAAGCCTGGTGGATGCTATTTTGAATCAGTATCCGACATCAGACATATAGTGATTCAGATCATCACTTCATAATGAATGCAATTTCAGTTATCCAAAGCCTCCCATGAGACAGTTGGAAATCAGAAATTGTGTATCCTCTGGATATATGTATGCATCAAAAAAATTATGAAAGAAAGATACATGGAAATCAATAAAAATATTTAGATGATATGCATTAAGGCCAAGATATTTCTCTTGATCAGTTACTTCTTGACCTTACTATCGCAAAAAACTGCTTGCTGACATTAAGCTCATCAATCAATGCACCTACTGTGTTTTCAAAAAGAAATCCAGCTGCTTTTCTGGCCAGCCAAGTGCAAGACTAAGCAACTTGATAATAAAATATTGGGCATTTGGTTGATATCACTATCAAGGTAATTAACAATGTAGTATGAGGATTTAAGGTAATGATTCACCACAGCAAAAGTGCTGGAAATCCGTGTTAGCAATCTTAACTTGATTTTCTATTTTGCAAGAAAGGTAAGGACTAGTCTCACATTTCTCCACGTACATTTGAAAGTGCACAACATACTTCATCAAACATCGAAAAATCCCATTACACATTAGTGTCAAATGTCATCCAAACATACCACAAGATTGGTGTGACCAGCTATGAATAAAATTAATTGAAAGACTGCATGCAGGAGAAGGAAGTCCAAAGGATGTGTACATTAATGAGAAAGAGCTTACTTTAAGTTTAGTAATACTTTGTCATGCGAATACATCTAAGTTGATACACAAAAAAAGTGCATGACTGGAGAATAATTGGGAGAAAGTAAATTCCCATACAAAGAATATTATCTAATACAGTAATAGCCCACGTATAAGAACCTAGGTTTTAAGAACCTGTTAGGCTAAAATTTTCATTTTAAGCCCCCTCCACATAAGAACCTATTAATGCTAAAATTTTAAGTTAGGTTCTTATCAGTGGGGTTGCTGTAAAAGTGTAAAGGTAGACTGAACTGCTGAATGAGTTTCTTTGTTATGTTTTGTTAAGGACATATACTGTACCTGCAGTGAACTGCCTATAGGCATTTCTCTATGGTACAAATAAATGATTTATACTGTATTATGAGATGATATTTATCATATATATATATATAGTATATTCAGATAAAATTCATATGAAAATTTAAGAACCTATTTTAAGAACTTTGGTAGCCTAAATTTGCTTTCAGTACCATTTATATAAGAATCTATTGAGGCTAAATTAGAAAATTCTGGTTCTTATACGTGGGCTGTTACTGTATTACACATTCTAAAAACTTAGAGGTGAAATTTAAACGTGGCCCAAAGCTAACCTAGTCAAATTAAATCGAATACTTGTCTCTTACAAGTCACCCCTGCGTTGAGATTGACACTAAAAATAGAGAAGTAAAATTGAAATACAATCCAAAGCTAACCTAATTAAATTACATACTTGTCACTCACAAGCTACATCTGATTTAAAATTGACACAAATAATGTAATAGATAGGACTTAAAACTGCTTAAAGAAGGTGCATGTATGATGTTCGATGGAACACCATTCCAGTCTGGTATGTAGCGATTATAAAAAGAAAAGCTGAAGGCCATATATATATTTAGCCATGCCAAGCCTAGAATCGGAGTGGCACACTCTCACCGAGCAACTTCGCATGGCTTTATTTGGACCAGTTTAATTTGTGTCCAAAACAATTGAGCGGCAGCAGGGAAAACGAAGAGTTTTCGATAGCAAACGTTTGCAAAAAAAAATTCAGACATTCGTGAGTCCTAACTACTTTCAGATGAAAGCGTAACGGAATTCAAAGCGGATTAAAAAAAACACTACAAGCGAACAAAGTACGATGCGAGTGTTTTGCTGGAAGAAGGAGCACTGAAGGAGAAGGTGGAGAAATTAAACAAGACTAGCTTGTAATAATAATAGCTTGTACTGATTAGTCTAGAAAAATCGGTATTTATTTTGACATAAATGCAGGTAGAAAAGACAATAAAAGGGTAAAAAGTGATCGTTAAGAGCAGTCAACAGGAATTGACCGCGGTTCAGAAACAACAGAACAACAAACACAAGTATTACAAGAAAACAAAGCACAATACGAATAATATTTCTTCGAAGATTCTTGGAGAGGGTGGAGAAATTAGACAAGTAACAAAAATTGCTTAGCAATTTTGACATAAATGTCCGTAGAAAAGACAAAAAAGAGGTCCACACCTGATCGTTTAGAGCAGTCAACAGGAATCGCTGAGGCAGCAATCACTCGCAACGCGACAGAGCTGAATAATAGCGTCATTTCCCACAAAATCTTTCCTTGGCTGACACAAAACGCTAAAGAGCTTTTATAGTTTTACTGTTACTTCCCATGTCTCCCGAAGAACCTTCTTCAATTAATGATTCTCAGTGGCAAAGCGTCATCCAGTTAACGAAGAAAGCGCTTGCCAAACCACAACAGCATTTCTCTCGCAGACCCGTCCAATATAAAATTTATCAAAGCCAGCCCAGCCAGTCAACCCATTTCGGTGTTTTTTACATCCAAACGCTGATTCTTACCGGTTCAAAAAATTAAGACGACATGTTTATAGACGGCGAAACTTAATATTGTTGTTTACAGGCCGCTTTCGACGAAGATCTCTAAAACGTTTTTCAAATTTTGACAACTTTATGTCAGATTTTGAGACGTGCACCTGCACATGCACATGCATTTGATAGGCTTTTTTTTTACTCGAGCATTAGTGCTTAATTTTACGAGGACTCATTGTGATTACGTGTTATTAAGATAAGGGCAAAAGTTTCTTAACGCTGTTGAGGTACCAAGGTCGAAAAACAGTCAGCCAAGCCGAGTGAAAACACTCGTTCGCCTGCAAAGAAAACAACGTAACAAAAAAACAAACAATTCAACTACTTCTTTGCGTCCAAAACGAGTACAGATGATTGTTATTTATATCCATTCGAGAGAAAAATACAAGTTTCATTCCTGAACAAAAGTAACAACGATTAAACCAAATGTTAAGCTTCTATTTATTTAATTTACCTCACTGTCCTGCGCTGTGTTGTAGAGGTTTCTACCACTTGAAAATACGTAAGCTTCAGTAAAGTAAAAACAAGCATTCGCAAAAATAGCGAACGGTTTGTCCAAAGAAAGAGCTTTTTCCACAGAGTTTGAGCTACTCGTTCCTCCCATTAACACAGGTGAACTGTTAAGTGACCTTCCTTAGTGAGATGCAAGATGCCGCGGTAAAGTGAAAGCCCTTGAAGCGTTGAATTATACTGTTTTCAACCGCACAATCGATCCAAGTTTGAAGCTTTTCTTGAGAAAAATCGCTCTTCCCTTCATCATTTGAAAATTCACGTTCCGGAGTATCTGACAAGTTCTTGATTTTTATGCTTTTTACGCGAATTTAAAGACAAACTTCGATCGAAGACGATGAAGTTGTTTTGCTCAAAACGAAGAAACCAAGTGAATGTGAAATTACGAGCCGCAGAAAGCGCGCGAAAAATTAAGCCTCGATTTGGTTTGGGTGTCCCACACCTGGCTTGAGCCTGCGATCAAATCGAAAGCAAGTACCTGGTCAGCGGTCAACTTCAAAAAAACAGCTGACCTCGATGAGGTCTAGCCTTGAGCCCGCGATATGGTCACGTGACACTGGTCAGCGGATACCTTGTTTTGACAGGTGTCAATTGGCTATATGATGGATGTCTAGTATCATAGACGTACGCTGGGTGTAAACTGTAAACTAGCTGGTTAGCTGCTGGGCCAGGTGGAGTATGGCCGCCATGTTGGATTATTATGATTATTATTAGGATATTATTAGTTATTGGGCAACACCACCGTCGTCGTCGTCGTCGTCGTCGTGTGCGCCCACGAGCAATACCGCTAGCCATTCTTACCATGAGAAAAGCAGTTGACGGGTTTCTATAGGTATGGTGCTCTGCTCGCGGCCCTTCGGGCCGCTGGAGCTCCGCTATTAATATATATATTTAGCCAAGCCTAAAAGCGGAGCTCCAAAAGCATTCTTTTTCTACTGGCATTTACATATAGTCTGCTTGTCATATCACCCATCTGACCTCACTCAAGCTACAGACCCAATGCTGTAGAAAATAGTATGGAAAGGTGATCTGAGCCAGTGGCACAGTGGATTTGGACCCCACGTGGATTTGCACCCTCCAGTCCAGATCTGCTTGTGGATCAGATTTGGACCCCCTAGTCCAGAACTGCTAGCAGATATGAATCCCCTTTTACGAATTTGGACCCCCACCCCTCCTAAAAACAAGCGTTCTATTGAGTAAGGTAATAAAAATTCCTTTCCAAACTGAGTTTGGAGATGTTAAAAAAGCAAAATAAAAATATTGAGGTAGGTTTTTTTTAAAATAATCTTTAATACCTTGTGTAAAAAAGAACCTGCAAAGCTAGTTTTCATCTATAAATTTTTAAAACAAAACATTTCTTAACATCTTAGAGCAATACCTAAGGACAGGTCTGTTTCCCCGTTCAACTGTAGGCAACTTAGTTACATACTTAGCTACTTAGGTATGGTTTAGAGCCACTAGAAATTGGTGGAGAAGCCTGGTGATTGCTCCTTGGAATCAGTATCACATCAGATATATAGTGATTCAGATCATCACTTCATAATGAATGCAATTTCAATTATCCACAGCCTCCCATGAGACAGTCAGAAATCGGAAATTGTGTATCCTCTGGATATATGTATGCCTCACAAAAATATGAAAGAAAGATACATGGAAATCAATAAAAATATTTAGATGCCATGAATTAAGACCAAGATATTTATTTTGATCAATTACTTCTTGACCTTACTATCACAAAAAAAAAAACTGCTTGCTAACATTAAGCTCATCACTCAATGAACCTACAGTGTTTTCAAAAAGAAATCCAGCTGCTCTTCTGGCCAGTTAAGTGCAAGACCAAACAACTTGATAATAATATATTGGGCATATGGTTGATACCACTATCAAGGTGATTCATCAAAGCAAAAGTGCTGGAAATCCGTTAGCCATCTTAACTTGATCTTAACATACTTCATCAAACATCAGAGATTCCATTAAACATTAATGCCAAATGTCATCCAAACATCCCACAAGATTGGTGTGACCAGCTACTAATAAAATTAATTGAAAGACTGTATGCAGGAGGAGGAAGTCCAAAGGATGTGTACATTGATGAGAAAGAGCTTACTTTAAGTTTAATTTTAAGTTTTAAGTTTAATAATACTTTGTCATGTGAATACAACTAAGTTGATACAAAACAAAAAAGTGCATGACTGGAGAATAATTGGGAGAAACTAAATTCCCATACAAAGAATATTATCTAATATTACACATTCTAAAAACTAAGAGGTGAAATTTAAACGTGGCCCAAAGCTAACCTAATCAAATTAAATCAAATATTTGTCTCTTACAAGTCACCCCTGATTTGAGATTGAGACTAAAAATCATGAAGTAATCCAAAGCAAACCTAATTAAATGACATACTTGTCACTCACAAGCCACATCTGATTTAAAATTGACACTAATAATGTAATAGATAGGACTTAAAACTGCTTAAAGAAGGTGCATGCATGATGTTCGATGGAACACCATTCCAGTCTGTTATGTAGCGATTAAAAAAAGAAAAGCTGAAGGCCATATATATATTTAGCCATGCCAAGCCTAGAATCGGAGCTGCACACTCTCACCGAGCAACTTCGCAAGAGTTTATTTGGGCCAGTTTAATTTGTGTCCAAAACAATTGAGCAGCAGCAGGGAAAACGAAGAGTTTTCGATAGTAAACGTTTGCAAAAAAGAAAAAAAAAAAGACGGACATTCTTGAGTCTAACTACTTTGAGATGAAAGCGTAAAGGGTTCAAAGCGGATCAAAAACAAAACAAAACAAAACAAAACAAAAACACTGCAAGCGAACAAAGTACGATGCCGGCGAGTGTTTGCTCGAAGAAGGAGAAGGTGGAGAAATTAAACAAGACTAGCTTGTAATTAAAATAGCTTGTAATGATAAAGCTAGGAAAATCGGTATTTATTTTGAGATAAATGCCCCTAGAAAAAAAAATAAAGGGTACAAACTCTTCGTTTACAGCAGTCAACAGGAATTGACCGCGGTTCAGAAACAATATAACAACAAACATAAGACTTATTACAAGAAAACAAAGCACAATATGAATAATATTTCTTCGAAGATTCTTGGAGAAGGTGCAGAAATTGGACAGGTAAAAAACTATCTTGTATTAAGCTAGAAAATTTCCTTAGCAGATTTGACATAAATGTCCGTAGAAAAGACAAAAAAGAGGTCCGTACCTGATCGTTTACAGCAGTCAACAGGAATCACTGAGACAGCAATCACTCGGAATGCGACAGAGCTGAATAATAGAGCCATTTCCCACAAAATCTTTCCTTGGCTTACACAAAACACTTAAGTGCTTTGATGGTTTTACTGTTACTTCCCATGTCTCCCGAAGAACCTTCTTCAATTAATGATTCTCAGTGGCAAAACATCATCCAGATATTAATTAATTAATTAATTTAAAACTTATAAGGCGCAAGTATCTATATAAATATATTCAAATGTGCAATACTAATAATAATAATAATAGTAATAATAATAATAATAATAATAATAATAATAATAATAATAAAATAACTGATATATAGAGTAAAAATCTTATGGCTAAAATTTAAAAAAGATACATGTAGTCTAAACTAAAAAAGATATGATCTTATAATCTAAGTGGTATAAAATGCCTTTTTAAAAAGGTGAGTCTTCAAATTTCTCTTAAAAGTGTCGATAGAAGTGGATTCCCTGATATATCTCGGCAGAGCATTCCATAACTTAGGTGCGGCAAACACAAAGGCCCGTTCACCGAGAGTAGCCTTGGGCTTAACATTCGGATAACTAAGCAAGGTACTGTCGCTCGAACTTCTTAAGTTGTATTTAGACACAGGCTTAGAAATAATTAAAAAGCTTAAATACGAAGGTGCTAGTCCCCTAAAAATCTTAAAAACAATCAATAAAATTTTAAATTCAATTCTAAACCTCACAGGCAGCCAATGTAAATCCATTAATAAAGGAGAAATGTGACAATATTTAGTTTCATTACAAATCAATCTAGCACACATGTTCTGCACACGTTGTAGCTTGTTAAGTTGATACTCTGGCAGACCATATAAAAGACTGTTGCAATAATCGATTCTACTTGAAATAAAAGCATGAACCAAAGTCTTGGTGTTGTCTTTAGATGATACTTTCTTATGCGTCTCAGATTATACAAATAATAAAAAGCAGAGTTACATGTTTTTGAAATATGGGTTGCCATCGTCAGCTTAGAATCAAACCACGAGCCCAAGTTCCTTGCAGACAACACAGGAGTGATAGTTGCAGCCCCAACACGAAGGATATTGATAGATACCTTAGCAAGTTGTTGCGCTGTGCCAATGATTATGAATTCAGTTTTATCATCATTAAGTTTCAATTTGTCGTTCAGCATCCAGTTACGAATGTCCTCAATACACCTTTCAACCCTAGCCAAGGCGGCCTCTTGATTTGCGATATCATTAGGACAAAAGGATAAATAAAGTTGGCTATCGTCAGCATAGCAATGGATCTCTAAATTATGTTTGTCTACAATTTCAAATATTTTGCTAGCATAGACAACAAACAGCAAAGGCCCTAGGCACGAGCCTTGAGGTACGCCGCATTCCAAATCGAACTTCATTGAGAGTGTGCCGTCAATTGAAACTTGTTGAGTTCTGCCACTTAAGTATGATGCAATCCAGGACAGTGCCGTATCCCGAACTCCAAATGCGGACCTAAGCCTCTCAAGTAAGATACCATGATCAATGGTATCGAAAGCCGCGCTCAGATCCAACAGAACCAGCAAGGTGACATGCTGACTATTCATGTTTAATAAAACATCATTTTTTACTTTCAAGAGAGCGGTTTCCGTGCTATGAAACTTACGATATGATGATTGTAACATGGGAAATAAGTTATTCGTGCTGATGTGATGCTGAAGTTGTTTGCCTACCGCACTCTCAGCCAGTTTGGAGATGAATTGTAGATTGCTCACAGGTCGATAATTTTTTAATATAGGTTCTAAGCCATCTTTCTTAAGTAAAGGAAAAACCAGGGCATTTTTCCACGCTAATGGGAAGACACCATGCTCGAGAGAATAGTTGATGATCTTAGTAATTACGGGAAGAAGAATATCCAAGCAATCGAAAACAAGATTTGTAGGAATCGGATCCAAGGAACAAGTCTTCTTCTTGGATGCACGAATCAAATCGTGCACCTCCTCCTGAGATAATAAATCAAACTTGGAGAGAGGGAGATCAATTTTGGAGTCATTGGAGTCCACTCTGCAGACTTGTGGTGAATGATTATCGAGGTTGGAACGAATATTAGCAATCTTCCTAATGAAAAAGGTGCCCATCTCGTTAGCGAGTTGCTGTTTGTCCACATGCGGTGGCAAGACAGGAGTACTTGCAATGTTCAAAAGATTCTTGCTTACTTTGAAGAGATGTTTGAGATCATTACCATTATTGGAAATGAGATCACTGTAGTAGTCCTGCCGAGCCTTGTTCATTAGAAAGGTCACAAAGTTCCTACTTTTATTGAACAAAATGAAGTCAGACTGACATCTCGTAAATCTCCATTTTCTCTCCGCTTTCCTACGTTGACGTTTAGCTTCGATGATATCATTATTGATCCAAGGAACATTGGGTCGAAATAAGACTTTCTTCGATGTGATTGGAGCATGACGGTCCAGAAGGAGGCGCAGTGTGTTATTGTACAGATCAACTAATTTTTCAGGATCAGCATCAGTAGATAAATCACTACAAGCGATATCATCTTTGAATGCATTCAGATCCAAAGTCTTAAGTTTCCGGAAGCTGATGTGTTTCACAGTAGGCGATGGTCTGGGAGCAGAGAGACTGCACAACACAGAGCAATGATCGGAAATATACCTATAAGGGATAGGTCTCCCTTTAATAATATTATCAGAATCGCGAGTGATTACCAAGTCCAAAATATGTCCCTGAATGTGCGTGGGTGATCTAACATGTTGAGTGAGACACATCGATTCCAATAAGTCTGCAAATTTAGAGGAATCCACATCACCACTGACATCCATATGGAAGTTAAAATCGCAAGATATACAAAGTGGAACCTTGGATAGCAGTAACGAATCTAGGTAGTCGCTGAATTCCAGAAGGAAGGTGCTTGAAGTGATAGGGTGAACCGCAGAATATGGTATTCTGTATACGATAACAAGTCTAAACTGAAAAAATGAGGCGTCAATCAGATACTCAGAAAATTCAAAAGAACTCTTTTCACCAGCGGCGAGTTGATGTACGTTAAAGTTGTCTTTAAATAGGAGTGCGGTACCACCGCCAACGCGGTCTGCACGAGGACGGTGGAGCAATCGATAACCAGCAGGAGTAATTTCCGTACAAACTACAGCATCATTCTGAGTGAGCCAAGTTTCAGTAATAGCGAAAATATCAGCTTTACAGTCTAGTACATAGTCAACAAATGATGCAGTTTTACTCTTTAAGGAACGGGCATTCAGCAAACAAAAGGCCACATTAGGGGAACGGTGAGAACGTACATTGTTCACGGCTTGATTGTTGCTAGGACCAGGATTCAACTTGAAAAGAATATCACCAATCAGCGGTCGGAATGTTGCAGACGCGTTAGCATAATACAAACAACACCGTTTGGCTCTTCTAATAACCAGCACTGGAAAAACAATACGTTGATGTTTCACTGATGAAGGGAACAAAGCAACACCAAATACCTCATTAGCAGGTCGTGAACTGCAACTGAGCAATATGCAAATTCTAGTGGTTTCTGTAGTTTCACTCGTATTCAAGTAAGAAGTCAATCTCGATCTTGGAACCAAAATTCGATAATCCTGGAACTTCAAAATCCCCAAAAGTGCAGATTGTGTGATAACGAAGAAAGCGCTTGCCAAACCAAACGAGCATTTCTCTCGTAGACCCGTCCACTTTAAAATTTATCAAAACCAGCCAGCCAGTCAACCCATTTCGCTGTTTTTAACATCCAAACGCTGATTCTTACCGGTTCAAACAAACGACATGTTTTAAGACGGCGAAACTTAATTGTTGTTTACAGGCTGCTTTCGACGAAGATCTCTTAAAGACTTGACGAAGTGAGGCGCGCTGGGTTTTGACTGTTTTGGCAGCATTTTGACAACTTAATGTCAGATTTTGAGAAGTGCACATGCACATGCATTTGATCGGATTTTTTATTTTTACTCGAGCTCGAGTCTCCCCCTTTAATGCTTAATTTTACGAGGACTCATTACGATTACGTGTTGATAAGATAAGGGCAAAAGTTTCTTAACGCTACTGTGAGGAACCAAGGTCGAAAAACAGTCAGCCAAGCCGAGTAAAAAAACTCGTTCGCTTGCAAAGAAAACAACGTAACAAACCAAACAAATAATTCAACTACTTCTTTGCGTCCAAAACGAGTACAGATGATTGTTATTTATATCCATTCGAGAGAAAAATACAAGTTTCATTCCTGAACAAAAGTAACAACGATTAAACCAAATGTTAAGCTTCTATTTATTTAATTTACCTCACTGTCCTGTGTTGTAGAGGTTTCTACCACTTGAAAATGCGTAAGCTTCAGTAAAGTAAAAACAAGCATCCGCAAAAATAGCGAACGGTTTGTCCAAGGAAAGAGCTTCTTCCACAGAGTTTGAGCTACTCATTCCTCCCATTAATACCGGTGAACTGTTAAGTGACTTTTCTTGGTGAGATGCAAGATGCCGCGGTGAAGTGAAAGCCCTTGAAGCGTTGAATTATACTGTTTTCAACCGCACAATCTTTGAAGCTTTCCTGAGAAAAATCTTCCGTCCTTCCTTTCATCACTTGAAAATTCACCTTCCGGAATATCTTTTGACAAGTTCTTGATCTTTATGCTTTTTACGCGAAAGACAAACTTCGATCGAAGAAGATGAAGTTGTTTTGCTCAAAATAAAGAAACCAACTGAATGTGAAATTACCAGCCGCGGAAAGCGCGCGAAAAATTATAACGGCCTCGATTTGATTTGGGTGTCCCACACTTGGCTTGAGCCTGCGATCCAATCGAAAGCAAGTACCTGGTCAGCGGTCAACTTCAAAAAAACAGCTGACCTCGATGAGGTCTTAGCTTGAGCCCGCGATATGGTCACGTTACACTGGTCAGCGGATACCTTGTTTTGACAGGTGTCAATTGGCTATAAGATGGATGTCCAGTATCAAAGATGTACGCTGTAAAGTAGCTGGTCAGCTGGGCCAGGTGGAGTATGGCCGCCATGTTAGATTATTATGATCATTATTAGGATATTATTAATTATTGGGCGACTCCGTCGTCGTCGTCGTCGTCGTCGTCGTGCGTACGCGCCCACGAGCAATACCGCTAGCCATTTTTACCATGAGAAAAGCAGTTGACGGGTTTCTATAGGTATGGTGCTCCGCTTGACGGCCCTTCGGGCCGTCGGAGCTCCGCTATTAATTATTGGGCGACTCCGTCGTCGTCGTCGTCGTGCGTACGTGCCCACGAGCAATACCGCTAGCCATTTTTACCATGAGAAAAGCAGTTGACGGGTTTCTATAGGTATGGTGCTCCGCTTGACGGCCCTTCGGGCCGTCGGAGCTCCGCTATTATATATAGTTATAATATGAAGGGTCGGAAATATATAGTAATTGAAAATGAAGAAAATTGTAATTGTAATTTTGATATTCATGATTATTTAAAAGAGGATGAGGAATATGAATTTATTAATTGCCCATTTTGCCAGGAGGAAATCCAAGAACATAATAGCATAAAAGAAGAACCGTGTTGTGATAAAAAGAAATTATTAATATGACAGATAACTCAAATGTTTGCAAAAATTGTGGAAGAGTTGATGGTTATAAATATTATCAGGAATGGGTAGATTTCCATAAGAACAAGTACAAATTTAAACGTAAAAGCACATATTACGCAAGTATCATATTAAGAATAAAATTTTAGATTTTATGAAAAAATACAATATACATATTAATTTTAATGACATTATTACAATTGAAAAAATATTCCAAGAAATTGAAATTGTTTTGCCAATTATAAATAATAATCGTGAAAGAATGATAAATGTTAAATTTATTATAAAAAAATATTAATCTTGATGGATTATAATGAAGATTTTGAAATAAAAAGGAATAAGAAAACAATTCAGGAATATGAAAATTATTGGAAACTTATTCTTAATGAAAAAAGAAAGGAAATTAAGGATATTATTGAATATAGAAAATAATTATTTAGGAATTTCTTCAACAAAGTATTTATGATATTTTAATAAAAATCGGTCGATTACGGGCGAATTATCAACTATGAAATCGTCAATTTCTGTCATAGGTAAATTATTTGGATCATAATTCCCTGATCTTAACATATTTTTAATCGAATTTAAAAGATGTTGGTATGTTTGAAATGCATACACACATTGTTGTATTTTTAAATCTAAATTTTGATGTTGCATATAACCTTGTATTAAAAGGGCTCCAGAAGAAACTGTTACAATAGCTATGCCACCTGTTGCAATTGAAGCAGCCAGTCCCCCAGATGCAAATATTACAGATAAACTATTCCCAAGTATCTTAATTTTGAATCTTTTCAAAGCTCTTTTATAAGCCCAACATTTTCTGTGATAGGTTTTATAATAACTTTTTAATTCGTCAACTTGTTCTTTTGTTAGTTTTGAGGATACATGGTTCCATCCGAATATGCTTTTACGATGGGTTGTCATATAAATATATTATATTATAATTCTTTTGCAAATACAATAAATTAATCCAGAAATCTGGCCACATAATGCAGATTTTTTCATAAATCTTGGTGTTATATTCTCTGGGATTGTATATGTATATCCCCTGTCTAACAAATAACGATCATGGAATCTGCAAAAGCATCATGAAGGATACTATGTGAGTGAATTGTTTCAAAACCACCAAGTGTATATTCTAAGAACCGCGTAATACATCCATTTCCAGGACCAATAAGTCCCATTTCATAATCATGTAAATATAAAATATTGTTTATTGGAAGTATTGTTTTGAAATGTTTGAAATACAAATATTGGTATACCAGGCATGATTTTAATATCGTGTCATCAATGTGAATATGTTGTTGTTTGGTTTCATTGAAAAGATGGCTCACGTATTTGATTATATCTTGCATCATATACTAGGTATTTATACTATTTGTTGATTAAATATACCCATATACTATTCAGTTGCACTAATTCATCACTATCTCTAATTTTATCGCAATATCAAACGCATTTCTATTTGGATGAGAATAATCAATGATCATATATCCTCTATTCAAATTTTTGTTTACATTTACTGTTGTTATTGATCTTGATGTAGAAGTTATTCTATAAGTAAAAATAGTATTGGGGAAAGTAAGTGGTGAGGCATTTTCTCGTTTATTCTTTCTATAAATCATACCCGGTTTTGTTCCTTGAATTATATACATGTTTCTAATATAATATCCATCCAAAACTATAAAATACTTACTACCGTTCAATAATACCTCTTTTAGAATATTTGCATCATGACCTTGAGAGCCTTCACAAAATCCGCTAATATAATATATATATTTTTTTATTCGATAACCGTCTAAATCTAAATCACCCCCTAATTTAGGTTGATAAAGAGAAAAACCGCCTAAATCAAGAGCTGTTTCCATAATCACATCTGTAACGCTTGAACGAAATAGATTTAAACCACCATTATGAATTCTATGGCCATTCAGATTTAAATCACCACTAAGTTTAGCCTCTTTTATAAAAAAGCTATTCATATTGATATTATTTAGCATTGTTAATTCACCGTTTTGACCATCAAACAAGTTTGATGATTTATTTATCAAAGCGTGTCCATTCAAATCAAAATCAGTCTGCATTTGCATTTTTTCACTTACAATTTTATAAGCCTCAACAAAGTCGTAAACACTTGATGGTACATTTACAGCTTCACCATCAATACCATATACAACGCAAGGAACATTGTATTTATTGGGATATGTTGGGTTAGCATTAATATGTATTGTACAATATAAATATTCAGGTGGTGAACTTGATGACGGTTTTTCAATTCATAATAAATATCTAGAATGATCTTCATTTCTGTTATCAAATTTTCTCTCTATAGTTCTATGAATTGTAATTCCACCAGATGCACTGAATGTTACACTGCTCAGATTCATTCCTTCATAATCAGGAAAGAGCCATTCTATGATGAAGGTGTATTTTCCATTTTTTATTGTATACATATTAAACCCAATTCTCGCTCTATAAATATGATTAGCTTCCTTATTCAAGTCTATATCAATAACTTTTTTCGAAATTATATGTGGTGGACGAGATAAATTAGTGTAACTTTTGACTGTAAGACCATATTCAGTACTTATTTCATCAAGGTCATTCATCAAATATTTGAAAACATTCTTTGGATAAGAAGCGGATGAAATGTGACTTTTATCGGCATAATCCTTTGTCACAGCATCGGATTCTGCTTGAGGTTCAGCTAAATCAACAATTTTGTTTCCTCCAACTTTCAAGTCTGCCGCCATTGCATTTGTTCCGTTCAATAATAAGGCCGATGCTCTGATGGTTTGTGAAGCTCGATTCAAAACTCTGAAATTCACCGCATCGCTATCATTTTTCACATCACCTACATTTGTCACTATATTTCCACCCATTGATAAATTTCCATACATTGCTGTCGAACCGTCTCGTCGAAGAAAATACTCGTCAGTGTACCTTTTTGTAGCCGCGTCGTCTGCGTTGACGGGTGGAGCAAGATCAATGATGGCGTTGTTGTTCATGTTGAGATTTTTTTGAGCAATCGCGTCAAGTTTGGTTTCCAATCCCTGGTCTACATATTTTTTGTTGACAGCGTTCTCAGCTGGCGTGCTGTTATCAGCGTCTTTTAAATCTTCAATAGTATACCCCGCCATATTCAGATTACCCAGAGCCGGATCGGTTCCGTCACGTTTCAAACAACTCGCGATTTTAGAGTCAACGTAGCTTTTATTTGTGGCGTCAAGGATGTCCTTGGGGTAGCCTAGCTTAGTGATAAGATGCTCGCCCACGTTTAAATTTCCTGTCATTGCAACAGTTCCATCTTTTTAAAGAAATGGTCAAACATTAATGCCAGCAATGCTAGCAATTTCAGTATCAACATACCCCTTTGTGGCTGTATCATTATTTGTAGTTGGTGCTGCTACATTAGTCAATTTTTTGTTTTCTATATCATAATCCCCATCATCGGTTAATTTAAAACCAACACCTGGTCTACCTTGTAATCCACGTTGTGGTTCTGTTGTTGATGTTGTTGATGGAGATGGAAACAGTCCATTCATGTAATTCATATACTATTAATTTATATTATGTTTTTCATTGAAGTTCTTGGTTGTGAATTTTCGTGGCTTATCAATATATACAAAAGAATATGGTTCCTTTGTTGCTTTTTCGTATAATTTTTTTGGAATACTGTTTTCACGACAAATCAAACTCTTTTCGTTTGCACTTGGGAAATCATAAATACAGTAATGTGAGCAGTTCAATCTTATGTCTTTTGGAGTTTTGTAATATGATTGCGATAAATAGACTACACTACAATTCTTATGCCTTCCTCGTATGAAATAGTCAATCAGTGGTTTTTGGTTTTTATCACAAACGTAATCGTCGAATATTACCAGTTTGTGACCATCATCTGTTAATTCAGATACAGGAAGTATTTGATCATTGCTTGCTTCAATAACATTATAGCCAACTTCATTACTTATTGGCTGGAACACATCCATAAGATTCTGATACTTGGACTGCTCCAAGTTTTTTGCATACAAGTACACCTTGTCAATACGTATATCAAAAATATAACAAAAACTGGTGATACGTATCCTATTACTCTCAGATTTGATAATACAACATTCAGGGTTACGATTACATTGACCTCAAATTATCGGCTTGATTTGACAGCCAGTAATTTTAATGACCTCATTGGGTTTGATAAGAAAGTATTGACAAGTGGGACAAACTTTGGACCCCGAGTTCCAAATTTATCACAAGGTTCGGATATATTGAATGTCCATTGTGACTTGATCAACGATTCACTTGTAGACGGTCAGGATACAGATATAATTTATTCCTTTTCAACCAGTGTTCTGCAACCAAGTTATTCATTCACACTTGAGCCACGAAGAGTCACATACAATCCTGTGAATAAGATTACAATCTCCAGTATACGGATTTATATTACAGATGGAAAAAGAAGATTGGTCGATTTAAATGGAGCAGACACAGCATTTTCGCTTATCATAAAAAATATGTAACGTATTAGTATGAAACCATATGAATTCAAAAGGATGTATCATCCAAAACTTGGTAAATTTGTGTACCAACACAAAGGATCAGGGATTATTGTCGATAATATCTTCAAACCAATGAAGAGTGTTGTGAAAAAGTTAGCCAAACCACTTGGCAAGAAGGCGTTAGAATCAGGAGTATCTCATGCAGGTCATCGATTGGGTAAAAAGATATCCGAAAAGTCAGGAGACCTTATAATGAAAAGACTTGCGAATATGAGAAAAGAGCAAAAAGCAAATGTTCAATCTCCACCCAAGCAAGAGGAAAGTACTGATATGATACTCAATAGATTGATATCAGGATCAGGCGATCTTATAATGAAAAGAAGGCGATAAAATTATTATAAACTTGTCTAACATAAACATTGCAAAATTATCTAACATAATAATATATGTCTTTCAGAACAACAGATTTTTTACAAAGGAATGAGTTGGTGAGATTCCAACTCGATGATGTAATACGTACCCCAGCCAACGGCCAGAGACAGCAGAAAAATGGGTATAAATTCACAATTAATGATCGATCGAGTTTCTATGATTGGTACAATGCATTTTTCGAGGTCCAATTCCAGGTACAATTATTGGCCGATGGCACAACAACTGCGGCCCAAAGAACTACAGTTATTAATGGAGCCCATAGTTTGATTTCTCACATAATGATTAAAAGCGCTGGAAAAATAGTGTATGACACCGATAATCTCCACAAGGTGACTTTTGTCAAAAACCTTCTCGAATATAGTAACGATTATAGTCGAAGTGTTGCTAAAAATAGTCTTTGGTATTTGGATACAGATCATAGGATAGCGAATGCTAATCAGAATGCAGGTTTTGAGGCTAGACGACTTTTAACGACAGGACTCAACGATGTCAATGTAATCATACCTCTCAATCGGTACTCTTTCTTTGAAGAACTACAGGACAGGATGCTTCCAATGCAGCTACAATTTAATATAACATTGCAGGGTGATGCTGAATTGATACAAAAGGCTGCAGCATCTGATGATGTGAGGGTTGTTATTGACAGATTCCTCCTATGGGTACCGAAACTCACACCAAAAGACTCTCTCTTCGATAGGTTCATTACAAACTTTTTGACAAAGGACAAATGGATGTATATGAGAGAGATGTACGAGGTTTCAGCTCCAACAAATAGCAGTGGATTCTTTCAGATCTCCTCCAGTATTGACAATGTAAAGCATGTCTTTGTTTATCTGCAACGAGCCAAAACGAATAATGACGAAGCAAATCCTTACGAAATGGACACATTCAACATCAACGCAGACCGTGCAAATGGCAGTTATCTGACAACATGCAGGCTTGAATATAGCAATGGTGTTTTTTATCCTGAAGTTGAATACGATGGAGATAGTAAAGTTCGTATTTTCAACGATCTGATGGCTTACAGTTATAAGCGGAATGATTTCAACACGGGAACTCAACTGAATCTGTCCAATTATAATAGCTTGTATGGTCTGATCTATTTCGATTTGTCATATCAGGCAGAGAGAGTAACAAGAGATCCCAAACAGTTGATATTCAGATACAAACTTAATGCCAGCAGCGCAGGTGATAGTCCTTTTTCAGTCCACGCTGGCGTTTTATACGAGGAAGAAATTGTCATTGACAAGGTCGGTAATGAGTTAGTTATTGTGTAAGTTAATAAAGTGGAAAATGAGTTAGTTATTTTGTAAGTTGATAAAGTGGGAAATGAATTGGTTATTGTGTAAATAAAAAAAATAATGCATCCTCATTTCAAATATGTTTCATAACCAAAAATTATATAACATATTATATAGCAAATGACTCAACTTTTTGAAATCAATGTGAAACTATCGGAAAACCAGAAAAAAAATCTGAGTAGTGCTTTCCATAAAAGGGAAACTATTGTCTTGAGACTCTCAAAGGATTCTCTTCATGGCCATGACACTTTGTATGTTCCAGCGATGGTGAAAAAAAGATTGGAGAAAAATAGGAAATTGATGAAGGGAATGGATATTAAGCTAGCTAAGACTAATATCAGAAAGCAAGTCGGTGGCAGTTTATTGAGTTCCATTCTAACACTAGGTCGAACCCTATTACCAACCGTGGGTAAAACCCTTGGTTTATCAGCTCTTGCTGGATTAGCTTCAGAAGGTGCTTCTCAAATGGTCAAAAAAATCTCTGGAAAAGGGGTTCAGTCAGGTGGTTTTCTCGTACCACAAGACAAAATTAATAAGCTGATAGAATATAAGCATCTTCTATCGATGAAACAAAAACAGGATATATTGAATGCCCTTCAATCAGGATCAGGTTTTCATATAAAACCAATAAAAACACAATCCGGTGGATTTCTTGGGACCCTATTAGCAAGCGTTGGTATCCCACTTGCTATTGAGGCGATAAAAAAAATAACTGGTAAAGGAGCTCCACGAATTGGGACAAAAGGAAAAGGGGCTCCAAGAATTGGTGCATACATACAACAACCTCCATTTATTGGTACATGGGATAAATCAGTTGGTATGGGGATTAAAAAAAAAGACTACCAAAAAAACCCCCAAAATTTTATAAAGATATCCCGATGAGTAATCATGATCTAATAAAATGGTGCAGATATTTAAACATACCAATAAATGATGTTTTGTCAAGAGACGAAAGAGTTCCACATAACCACAAACATGCTTTGTTCATTTACAATCTTCATCCATCATATATGAAGGGAAGCCATTGGGTTGCAACTTATGTCAAAGATAATGTCATCAATTATTTTGATAGTTTCGGCATGCCTCCATTTCAAGAGATTGTAAATCATGCTAAAAGAAAGAATATGACTCTGCTTCACCAAAAAAATCAGATCCAGAATATAAACACGTCTACATGCGGCTACTTCTGTTTATACTTTCTGTATGAAATGAACAAAGGAACTTCTTATCTGGATTTGTTGAATGTATTTGATAATGACACAATGAAGAATGAAAAAATTATTGAAAAGTATTTTAAAAAGATTAAATAAATATCTAACTTATATATAAATGACTCAACTTCATGAAATCTATGTTAAATTGACAGATAGAAGTTCAAGCTAATGAAAGCTCATGATGAAGGGAAAACTATTGTCTTGAGACTCTCAAAGGACTCTCTTCATAGCCCTGACATTTTACACGTTCCAGAAACAACAAAGATAAGATTGGAAGAACGCAGGAAATTAATGAAGAGAATGGATATTAAATTTCCTTCAATTAAAGAAGATAATATTATAAATAGAGAAAGTATTATTTTACAAATGACAGAAAAACTTCTTTCAGATGGATATATTGTTATGAATGAAGAAGGTCAATTAATACCAAACAGGAACTAAAACTATCTAACTCATTTATATATATATGAAATCATATTGTGTGAAAGAAAGGAAACAAACTGAATGCATTGAACCATCTGGATACAAAAAAGCTAAAAACGGCCACCTAATGTTTTTTTTGTAAATGCCAAAGTTGTGGAATTACAAAAACAAAATTTGTTAAAAATAAAAATTTAAACTGATTGGCCCGTCTGAAGGGGCGGGCATACTAGATTCAGCCGCAGATATGGCACTTACGGGTTTTCTTCAGCATGGTGTCCCTTTCTTAGCAAAGAAGGGGGTTGAAATGGGAAGATATGGGGTTTCAGAATTAATGAGAAACCCAAAGCTACAACAAAAAGCCATCGATTTTGCTCTTGATAAAGCTAAACCGATATTTAGTAAAGTTGGAAAAGATGGTTTAAATCAACTCTCAACTAAGGTGCGCCCTAATATTCGTTATAAAACAGATAAAAAGGGATTAGATTATGGGGGTGCTATTGATATTCACAAAGCTATTGGTAAGCTTCCTAAACCAAAATCAGGTTGGACGCCCGGGAATTACAAGTATATGGGACCATATAATCCGCTCGATCAACAGTTGGAGTATGATAAAAACACAGGTGAGGTCACAAAATGGAATGTTAAACCTTACAATAAGGTGGATGAAATAGCAGCTTACCATGATATTTGTTATGATATGGGAAAAAATAAAGGTGATTGTGATAGAACAATGGTAAAATCTCTTGACCAAATACCATATGGTGAAATGCCAAAATGGGGTCAAACAGCTAGATTCTTAATCAACACAAAACAGAAACTTGGTCTCGGTGTTTCAAAAAACGGAAAAAGCCGTCGAGTGAAGAAAACTGGCAAGAAAAATTAGCAGGTGAATTGCATAAAACCATAAAACGCAACTTTACTCGACGGCGTGTGATTGTAAATAAAATCGATGAAATATGGGCTGCTGATCTTGTTGAAATGCAAAAATTCAGTAAATGGAATAAAGGTTATAAATATCTTCTAATGGTTATTGATGTTTTCAGTAAATATGGTTGGATTGTTCCTCTGAAGGATAAAAAGGGTGAAACTGTAACTGAAGCATTTCGAACAATATTCAAGGAAGGCAGAAAACCACAATATCTATGGGTTGATAAAGGGAAACAGTTCTATAACAAACAATCGAAGGACTTGTTAGAGAAAAATGGGATACATATTTACTCCACCGAGAATGAAGAAAAGTCTTCAGTGGTTGAAAGATGGAATAGAACAATCAAGTCCAAAATGTAGAAGCAGTTCACTGTCCAAGGTAATACACAATACATAGACATATTACCTAAAATATTAAAACAGTACAATAACACAAAACATTCAAGCACAAAGATGACACCTGTTGAGGCTTCAAAGAAAAAGAATGAAGGAATAGTGTATTTTAATTTATACGGTGAAATGGAAACATTACAACATAAACGGAAATTTAAAGTAGGTTATAAGGTTCGAATATCCAAGTATAAACGGAATGTATTCGACAAGGGTTATACTCCAAACTGGACCGAAGAATTATTCATAATAGATAAGATCCAATACACTAATCCAATCACATATAAAATAAAAGATCTAAGAGGTGAAGATATTGAAGGGAGTTTTTATGAACCCGAATTATTAAAAGCCAAACAAAATGTTTTCCGCATTGATAAAGTCATTCGGAGGGATTACAAGAAGAAACAAGCTTTAGTAAAGTGGAAGGGATATAGTGATGATTTCAATAGTTGGATACCATTCAGGGATTTAAAAGATATGTGAAAAATAATCTAACTTATATAATATATGATGTGTATGCAAAAATATTCCTATAGTAATAAAGAATTAGATGTATCATTAGATTGTTATCTTGATGATAAAAATGATATATGGTTTAGAGGTAGAGACATTGCTAATATTCTAAAATATAAAAATCCACAAAAAGCAATCAGAGATCATGTTGTATCTGATGATGAAATCTTGAGAGACCACAAAATAATCATAAATTCACGGTATAACAAAAAATTACCTCGTGCTGAGGCCGCTGAAAATACTTTCAAATGTTTTTTTATAAACGAATCGGGATTTTATTCACTTTTATTTTCATCCAAAAAACAGGAAGCTGAAAAATTTAAACATTGGGTTACATCAAAAGTATTACCATCAATCAGAAAATAAGGATATTACAAGCAGTTCAACGACAGAAACAATAATATGCTATTGATTGAAAATGAAAATGATTTACACTACAAGATTGTATCATTTATCAAAAGTTATAACAAAGGATATATGGCTGGACAATGTGATTTGATGTTAATGAATCCAACTAGAAAATACAATGCTTTGTGCCTTGAATTTAAAAGTCCAACAGGTGTGTACCAGGTGTCGGAAAAACAAACAATTATGAAACATATATGAAATAATTCATACATTCTTCATTTGAATTATGAAACAGTTGTATGAAAAAAATAAATGTAAATACCTTATGAGCAATTGTTTTGAAGATTTAATTTATGAAATAACCAAGCACATGGAAGAAAGCAAATCTTATTTATCACGAAGAGGAAAATAATCTAACCTATATATAATAAAGAGGTTAGTGTTCTCATACACTATTTTGCTATTTGGTAGCCAAAAATAGTTATTGTTTCTGGCTATTATAATGTCCATAAGCCAAACTATCTATGCCATTTTTCAGAATATATCTTTTGTCGTCGAAACAGGACAATGACACTTTATTGATTTCATAACTTCCCAACTCATGATTTTGACTCCTTATGGTTTTCATTCTATGACACAACTGTTTATTCTCAAATAAGACATTCTTGTAATCCTCATGAGCTATATCATTTTTAATGACAATCTTCTTGATGCCTTTTGCAGTTTTCCCGCCCTTCTGGTTATCTTTGACATAGCTGTACATCTTGGATCTCAATCCAATGAATTCAGTTATTGGAATTCCAGCAGCCTCATCCTTGAATTTACCAATCACTTTTTTGTTGGTTTTATCGAAGAACTGATTGTTTTCGGGATACTCGCTGTTATCAAATTTATCTTTATTATTCCAAAAATCTTGATACACATCATCAGCTTCGATTTCATAAGTTAAGCTATCCGTGTCTGTGAATAATAATTTAGCTTTATCTCCATACTTATTTTTGATGTAGTTGTAATGAAAATCATACATCAGCGTTTTGCTTAAATCCAAGATACACATTCCCACATATGCCGGCCTGTTGAGGAAAAGTGTTTCTTTAATCTTATGCACCGCCACAAGATTTTCATTGAAGATCTTACTGCTGACAAATGTTGGTTTAGATGTCATTTTCAACAATTTTTTTTCATCCGTCACAAGTCTGACATCAACTCTCTTTCTAAGATTCTCCATTGTTTTACCGAAAACTGAATTATTCATTAACTTGAAAAAGTCTTTCTCAAATGCACTTTTAGCACTTGTTCTTTTTACTGTATTAAAATCAATATATTGTTTCAACCAAGGAGACTGATTGAATTCAAGTACTCTATGAACTTTTGTAACTTTCAATCCAAGATCCATACACAGTTGAAGATTTCTGTAATGAAGAACATACTTCTCCTTATTTTTCAAAGTTGGAATGAGTTTATGAACTAAACCAGTTGATATATTGTATTTGTCTGCTATTTTTTTACAATAGTCAGATAGCATGCTTTCAGTTAATTTAATCTTTTCAGGTCCAAGTGGGTAATCATTATGAAGATCATGTAATTCTTTATTATATTCAAGATCAACTTGAAGAATTAAACCTTTTTTACTGTCTTCTTTGTATTTAACCAGGTCTAACTCATTAATCTGTTTTTCTGTCATCCATCTAAAGCCTCCTGTTGGTAAATACTGACTCATTGCCCAACCATACAAATTATTAGCATCAAGATACATGATGTATTTTGAAGGCGCCTTCTCATCATACTCTTTCATGTACTTATTATTTGCTTTTCCATATCGATTGGCAATATAACTGATTCCACCACGCATTCCTTTTTCAATAAACTGAAACATATCAATATCTATCATTAACTCCAGTTTGATATCAGTCATCTTTAACATAGCATCCCATGATAACCCAGGAGATGTGAAATAATGACAAGGGTCTAACTTGTAGTATTCAAGACAGGTTTTTCGAAAGTTTTCAAATACATCGGTAAATAGCAGGATGTCAGATTTAAGGTACAAATCATGATATTCACCCATATTTTTTATTTTGAATGTATTCCAAACGTTTTGAGCATGTTGATAATCTTCGTCTGAAATATGCTCATTGTTTAATATGTTGTAAAACTCTTCTTTTGATGGTAGCTTTTCATTGAATTTTTCAAATGAATCCATATAGTCATATGGGTAGACTCCCTTTTGAGACATCAAATCAAGCTTCTCACCTTTGAATTTTTGAGAGGTATATTTTAATGATTTTTTTGGCAGATTACTCACTAGTTTTTCCAAACTTGAGCTCATGAATTGAAAACTATCAATGAAGGTTAAATGATTGCCAAGCATGAAAGCCATGTATTTTTCCATATTATTGGGAATCGCATTGATGTTCATTTGACACTTTTCACCTCTTGTGATTTTTGACTATCTCGCCAATTTCTTGCATTATGAAATGGCTGTCATAACCTCTGAAATTATGGAATATAACAGGAATTTTTTCAGTTATTTTAAAATTGAGATTACAATCTTGATGTGCTGATCCTCTGTATTTTCCAGTTATATGACAGTGATCTCTGACTTTTATATCTGTGTCACTATACTTTTTATCACAAATATGACAACTATCAGCTTTTTGAAATTCCTTTTCATTATCCATTGTCATTTTCAGTGGTTTGTTAAACTCCTTTTTTTATAACATTTTCGCAATATTCAACTTCCTCCAACATGGCTTCCATAAATTTGTACACAGCTTTTTCACCTCTATATGTTTTCAGGGATTTGGTGTATTTATCATCATAACAACAAACAACCTTGTATCCGTAACCACAGTCTGTATGCTTTTGATAAGCTTCAGTGTATGATTTATCATTATTGGGTTGGCATCCAGACACTTTTTCTGTGATAGCCTCAAAATCAGCATATATGAAGAATGGTACTGGTAGTTGTTTGTGGAAATTGTTGAATTTTAATACATTGTTATCTTTAGTCGGCATTTTAATGGCTTGTGTACCATTGATCTGTATGCAGTTTTCTTTGTGATTAGTAAGTATTTTTTCAGAAATGAAACACTGCAAACAATGCATACAAAAGTGTTTTCTTTCCTTGTGCTTCGTTTTATTATACATGAATCTGCCAAAATCTTTAATTAAAACATAGTGTTTGGTTTCATTTTCTGTGATCAATAGCAGATTTAAACAGTCTTCATTCTTCTCTTCTGATACATAAATTGGATATGGTTGTTTGTTTTCATAACCAAATACATTGATATTTATACTGTTTTGTTTCTCAATTTTATTGTATTGTTTGACTGCAACTGGAAATTCAATTCCTGAATAATCTAACTTATTAATATATTGTCTGTCAGATTTTTTTATTCTCTGTGGGAATTTAGCTTGTGGGTTTAAATATCTGATATGACACCATCTGAAGCATTCATTGTCATCATTCTTCAAATTGATCAATCCCTTCTTGCTGTTTCTGAGTTCTTGCGGCAGCTTAATATATGATGAACCTTTCAGTGGATTATATAACACAACATTGAGATAATGACAGTCAACAGATTGCACAACCCATCCAGATCCCTCAGATATCCAAACAGCTACCTTGTTTAATATGTTTTGTTGTGTTTCTTGGAGAGTAGATTTGATTTCATTATTATTTATTATTGTTTGAGTTGGACTGTTAAAATATGCTGTCTTAAACATTATTTCACCATCTGATATTTTTGTGAATGTTACCTTTAGTGTTTCGACAAATTTTAGTCCTTTCATTGATTTCAGTAGATTTTTGATGTGTTTTTCAATAGCCTTTTGTGTCTTTTGTAGTTGCATAAGTGGGTCTTTGTTGTTTTTCAACTCAATTGAGTATGATGTTGTGTAGCCTTTTAGAGCTTTATTAGTTCCCTCTATTTTAGTCTTTTGATTAGACATCAGATTTTGATACTTTTTGTCGATTTTGTATGATTTTTTCTTCTCAAAAGGTTCATCAATCTTAAATTGATTAGATATTAACTTTTGATACCTTCCATCGATACTATTTGATTTTTCCTTGATACGTTTCTCTTTTGTCGACACTTTCTTCATTGCTTTCTCGTTAGTATAAACCACCTTACTTGGCGCCGGTTTAACCACATTTTGCTTCAGCAACATTTTGATAAGCTGTGATTTTGATAATTTTTTCAATTCAGATTTATTCATATTTATAATATCAGTAGATAATTTTCCAAGACCGAGAACCATCTGGCGCGACGCAGTCTTATTTTCATTTTGGCGATTAACCTTCTTATTACGCTTTTCTATAGCGTGGACATACTTCTTATACTCACACATCCTCCAATATACTATAGTGACAAATCTTTAAGTGTCTTTGGGTCTCTCACTCAGGATATTGAAAATAGCGTTTTCACCGGTAATACGAAACTATTTTATTTGATGGTTGAAACCATTGTAAATAGCCGTTTATTGGGTAATACTGTTGATTAATACCATTTATTACTAAAACTATTGAAATTAGCTGTTTCATTAAATGATTTGCAAAAAACCCTGCCCCTCTTGGGATTTTCATCCCCTGCTCGAGCTTCGCTCTGCGCTGCCAAAATCCCACATCGACCATATATTGAAAAAACAATCGATATTATCAGTGAAACCACTTTTTGAAAAAACAGTAAAACCATTTTTTTGAAAAATGATCTCGTACCCCCATGTCCTATACTACTTAGGGCCAATACAACGTAGAATGGTTTTAAGTTTTGTGTACTATATTTCGGCTGGCCAAACCAGCCTTCTTCAGGTACAATGAGAATTTACATTGGAAGGGGTGTTTATGTAGTTACATACCGGAAACACGTAAAACTAAAATGATTGACAGTGTAAAATAAAATACTAGAAAAAAGGTCTAAAAAAGATAAACTTATAAGAAAAAATTAACTAATATGTTTCTTCGCGGATGTTAAGACCTTCAGGATCCATTGTTCTGCCTTTTGAAATTAAAAAAGCTTCCCTGGCCTTACGGATTAAGTCTCTGTTAGAAAATATTTTCTCAATGGGGATTAATTGCATGTCATAAGCAGTGTGGTTAGGAGAGGAGAGGAAATGTTCCGCGACTGTGGTAGGTTTAGATTTGGTGTTAGGGTTATCTATGGTACGGCGGTGTTCATTAAATCGGTCTTTTAAATGTCGTTTAGTCTCTCCTATGTATTGTAAATTGCAGCGGTTGCATTGAATCATGTAAATGAGGTTTTTAGTGTCACAGGTCAGGTTAGATTTAATATGGCGCGTTTCACCTGTAGAAGAGAAAGTATAGCTTGTGAGTCCATCTGAAATGTAGGGACAAGTAGCGCAATTTTTACCGCAACGGTAACAACCGGAAGGGAGTTGTGGGTGTGAATTAGTAGAATTAGAAGAAAGTTTAGCCGTGACTAGTAAGTCACGGAGATTAGGGGAACGTCTGAAGGCAACAACAGGCAAATGCTGAAAAATGTTTTTGCAGCGGTTAGAAGATAGCAGTAAATTGTAATGTTTTTTGATGATGCTAGAGATGTGAGGAAGTGATGGATTAAAAGTCGTTATAAATGGTATATGTTTCGGTTTGTTGACGTCTTTGGTTTGTAAAGTGAATCTGCGGGGGATGTCGGCGGCACGTTGTATTTGTTTAGTGATGAAATTGCGGCTGTAACCGCGTTTGAGAAGATATGTAGTAAGTTGAGTAGCGCGCGTATTAAACGTTTCGTCGGTGGAACAAATACTTCGTAAACGGAGTGCTAGACTGAAAGGAATGGCTTTTTCAGTATGCATGGGATGGCAAGAAGAATAGATTAAGTGTTGGTGCTTGTCTGTAGGTTTAGTATAGAGGTCGGTACAGATACGACCGTCGTTGGTTAATGAGACATTAGCGTCAAGGAAAGGTACGTTAGTAAAAGAGTGTAAACTTGTGAATTTTATGGTAGGGTGAACGTTGTTAAGATAATCGATGAAAATTTTTAAGTTATCCAGACCTTCAGTCCAGATCATAAAAATATCATCGATATATCGCAGCCACGTGTGGGGTTGAAAAGGGGCATTTTCCAAAGCGTTGGCCTCGAAATACCCAAGAAAAAGGTTAGCAAAAGAAGGAGCCTTTTTAGTACCCATAGCTGTGCCGTGGACTTGAAGGTAGTGGTTATCATTAAAGAAAAGTTATTCATGGTGAGAATCATGCGAATGAGGTCACAAAGTGTGCCGGTAGGAATGGTATTGTGAGGGGAAGTACGTAGAAAGTGAGCACAGGCATTAATACCTTCATTATGTGGAATATTAGTGTATAATGATGAAACATCAAGTGTAACTAATAGTGAGTCAGCGGGTAAATTACCGATGGTAAGTAAAAAAAATGATTCAAAGCCTCAACGGCATCTTGCAGCTCACCAAAAAGGGTCACCGATGCGGATGTTTCTAATACCGGGAACCGGAAACCGTGAACGAGGAACGGGGAACGGGGAACGGGGAACGGGGAATCAGGAACGTGAGTCTGGGAACTAGTGTACAGCGGTAATCTGCAAAAAAATCCAAATGGCGGACGAAAACAGGTAAACAGAGAAAGTATGAAGCCAACTTGCCGTTTGCAATGTGATTAGACGACTCGTATTCCTGGGTGAGAATTTGAAGTCAACGGTTCTGCAACGGTTGCCACCATTTGAAAGGAAATAAAAATGGTCTGGGAACCAGTTTTGAGCCCATGTCTGCGCATGTGCAAAGGGTGTGGAGGTCCTGGCCTCTAGCGTTGTACAGTTTGTAAACTGTACGGAAAGGTGAACATTTTGCCTATTTTTAACGCCGTTTCCGCATATTAAAGGCCGACATTATTACCACAGGTAGATCTTTTCATGGGTTATTTAATTGCCGTTCCTATCTTTGAAATTTTTTCCTACTTTTTGCTAGAGCCATCCGAAGCTCGTACGTGGCGTAATTGAAGTAGACCTGGGACTCAAAGTATGGCAAAGTCAAATGCCATCGATCGTAAAGATTTTGGCCATATTTAAGAAATCTTTGGCTGATTTCAAATACAGGGTTATGTTAATCTTCTTATCTTGACGCGATTTTCTACCTGTTCAATTTCCGTCCCCTTTTATGTTGTTAGCCCAGAAAGTTTTCTTATTTATGGGAAACGCAGGAGTGTTGTTGCAGTGTTGTTGCCCAGCTCAAGTGTTTCGTCACTGTATCATCAACACTTTGATCATATTTAAGTGCTACACACATATTTTCGCCATCTTTTACTTCGTAAATTTTAATACTGGTACCTTTTCTTTGCCCACAATGCAGGTAAAATTAACATATTGTAAGTTAGAAAATTACTGAATTTTGCAACTTTGAAAAACCCAAGAAACAGTCCGCATGTCTTGATTTGATTGGGTTGGCGGTGTATTCTTAATACCAAAGGGCCTGTTTTCCAACATCATTCACTGAAACACCTGTAATAGCCTTCATAGCAAGTGCACTTTTATCAGCTTACAGTCCACGTGTTCAGCAATACCATACCAAATTGCCTACGTCTTAGGAGCTATTAAAGCCACAGCCGGGATCCAGGGGAGGTGAAATGGGTGAATTTTCATCCCCCTTTTTCTGAGCCCCCCTTCTTTCCTTTTTTTTTCTTATCCCTCAAATATTGAAATAATATTTGATTTCTCTGATTTCTCTGATTGAGGTGGAGAAACTTCACCCCCCATTTCAAAATCCTGGATCGGCGCCTGAGCCCTGTAATGCTACAAAAGGTGTCAGGTCAATATCCTGTCCCAATTACCAAGCAAAACAGCCAAAACTTTTCTAAGGTCTCAATGATTATACCAGTTTTAAGGAAAACATTAAGTGCTCATGACATACATACATACATCAGTTTATTCAAGGCATTTAGAATAAAGTCGACTGTACAAAAAATGACAGTCAGGTTTTTGTAAAAAACAAAATCTGTTTTCATCTTAACCATTCCTTTTTTAGCCAAGACACTGGAGTAATCACCCATTTCAAAAACATGATCTTATCTGAATTCACAACAGCAATGCCAACATGGCATCTGCATGCAAGAGAATCTTGGAGTAACTATTGGGTTCAGCTGTGAGTGTTGGGAGTTTTGTTAGCCAATTACATTGTCAAAAAGAAAGCAAGACTTAAGCAGACATAATAATTGTTATTACTTCCAACAATAAGAAACAGTCAGGCAAAGTCGATGGAGAAGACAAATTAAAACCTGTCAAAATCACTTAAATTATCACTTCTTAGGCAAAAGGATGATAGTACACCACTGGTAAGGCAATTTAACTTTTATTTAGCACTGGTCAATACATATATTTAGCAATTCATCACTAGAGCATGAAAAATATGGTAAATCCCACACATTTACTATAAAAAACAAAGGGTTACATAAACAGATTTTCTGGTGCACTGTGGTTGAAATACAGTAGTTTTTCATGACAGTAAGTTGTGTCATTTAAAACTGACTTTGTAAAAAAGGAAAATATTTTCCAAGAAGGGAAATGCTATTTTCACTAAAAGACAATTTTTTTAAACCTAGGTTAGCAAACCCTTAGGGGCTTCCAAACAAGGCAAATGACTAAAAATAAAATATGATTTTAAAGTTCTGTCAATGCTTGGTTTTGTTTAAAAGTTTATCGATACAAGGTTAACTGTAACTTGTATTTCCTGTTGTTTTGGCTTATTTAATACATTTGTATTTGTACAAACAAGCTTATTTATTCACTCGTTGTTCAGTGGTAATTGTATGTATCTTTGCATGCAGTAACTTTTCTACGTTACTTGTGTTATCTCGATATGTTACCTCCTCGCTGCTTCTCTGCTGATAACGATGTTGGGCTACAGGTGCACTTTCGTGCACGAAATCCGGCGTAAAATAGCGATTCTAGGAAGGGAAAAAGTGAATCGCCAAAACAAATGGTGGCAACCGTTGCAGAACCGTTGACTTCAAATTCTCACCCAGGAATACGAGTCGTCTAATCACATTGCAAACGGCAAGTTGGCTTCATACTTTCTCTGTTTACCTGTTTTCGTCCGCCATTTAGATTTTTTTTGCAGATTACCGCTGTACACTGGTTCCCAGACTCCCGTTCCCGGTTCCTGGTTCTCGGTTCCTAGTTTTCCGTTCCCCGTTCTCCGTTTCCCGTTCCCCGTTCTCCGTTCGCCATTCGCCGTTCCCCGTTCCCCGTTCCCCGTTCCCCGTTCGCCGTTCCCCGTTCGCCGTTCCCCGTTCCCCGTTCCCCGTTCCCCTTTCTGCAGTTCCCGTTCCTGGTATTGGTAACATCCTCACAGAACAGTTTACCATTAATGGGGGGAAGGAGTAGCTCAAACTTGGTGGAAGAAGTTTTTTTTTTAGACAAACCGCTTGCTTTGTTTACGTATGAATGCATTTTTTCTTTTTTAAGTGGATGTGCATTTTCACGTGGCGGAAACCTCTACAGCACAGGTGAATTAAATACAAATCGAAGCTTTCAACATTTGGTTTAATCGCTCTCTATTACTTTTGTTCAGGACTGAAACTCGTATCTTTCTCTCGACTGTATGTAAATGATATTTTTTACTGGTATTTAGCAACTTCGTATGGCTTTCCTTGCGCCAATATTTTATGTTTAGAGCAGTCAACAGGAATTGACCGCGGTTCAAAAACCACAAAACATTAACAAAATTACAAGAAAACAATACACGACGCGTATGTTGGTTCGAAAACAAATTTAACAATCAAAAAACGATCAAACATTTTCATCCAACATCGTGTTTGAACGTTTAGCCACCTCTCTCAAGGGTGAGGGTAAAAGGAGGCATGTGGCATGACTTGCGCAATGGCATAATTGTGCAATAAATTAACTGAAAGCACGCCCTTTCCTTTCTGTAGTTAATAATTCTACAGTTAATCATCTTGGAACTCACGATTATTGATCGTGTCTGACAGTGAATAATCGCAAGCTAGTTGCCCAACTAGGTCACAACAAAATATAGAAAACCAATTGGTTAGTATTTGACCGAGAAATATAACAGTGTTGAGCCGAGTACTGCTGTCTGATCGAAACTCTTGTGATTGCGTTACATTCAGATGTAACCTGTGACATGAAATCGGATAGGGCAGAGTTTTTTTATTTGAGAACTGAGAACTGTAAAAGGAATCTTTAGTGAGTTTGACTGTACCCCACAAGTTCGGTACATGTCAACGGGGCTCGGCTTTGATTTAAATATTTAACAAATGGACCTACTCTTGAGGTGATTAAATTTCTCTTGAGTCAGCTGTTGGATTTGCTTTTATAGGATTGTAGTCAGTTCGGCAATTATATTTTCCTCGTTTTCGCTCTTCGACGAGGCGACAACGCGAGCACCGCGGAGTTCAATTATTTATATTATATAAATATCACATCAGAGCAGCGCGACCGAAGTGAAACTCTTGTAAAGTTCTGAAAACCATAATATAAGCTCTACGAGGCTCCGTACCTAAATCTCTTACAATCAACCCCGGTCAGAAGCGTATACGCTTCTGCCCCGGTAAAATAAAATTTTATTTAAGCCATTTCAAACCGGCCAAATGGATATTTAATACATAGTTTGATGGCAAAAAAAATTGAAAGCTCGTTTGATCACAGCCGAACCTTTCGTAAATACAACAAACCGGGACCACAATTGCGCAGCAAATATCATTCGCAAACAAATTGATCCTCCTCAAGAGTTTAAAAGTGTAATGGTTATACCAAAGCAAGCCTGGTAGAGAGTAGCGCTTAATTTTGAAATGTTTCTCCTCATGGGGGCCGTAGGCCGGTCAAATCAAACTCAAGAGAAATTTAATCACCCCAAGGGTTCATTTGCAAAATATTTATATCAAAGCAAGCCCGTGGAGAGAAGTGCTCAAAACTGAAATATTTCTCGGTGAAATCCTGACAAATTTGTTTTCAACATTTCGTTGTGACCGAGTTCAGCAACTAGCTCACTGTGTTTTAGGCTGTAGAATAATTAACTCTTTTAAGTTGAATTAATTTCTTCGGGGCATTCTGCATATATTACATCCGTATAATTATGCCATTCCGCAAGTGATGCCACATTCATTCCCCCTTTTACCCTCACCGCTCTCTCAACATTGCATTTATTCTTAAATGGCTTTCCATGTTTGATCTCGATCAAACATTTTCATCCAACATTTCGCATTACGAAGAAATGTTTGATCGTGTAGCCACCCCAACCAACAACAGGTGCACAGCCGGTAAAAAGCAACCAAATGAACCACACCTAAGGGAGAGTTCACAAAAACTTGTTGGCGGCAGGGGGGGGGGGGGGGGGGGATGATGAGAAAGTGGGGTGCTCCAAAAGAATTGGAGGTAAAAGGGGGGTACCTTAAATAATAATAATAAAAAAATGTCAGCCAATGTAAACAGAAATTAACAAAATTTAAAATACTCATCATTTAGCAGCACGTGCTATGTTTGCTAATAGTTTCTTACATAAATAATAACCTAATTTTTTCTCTTTTAATTCTCTTGTAACACAAAGAACCGTATGGTCAACAGAAAGAATTTTCAGAACATATAAAGTTGTAACTTTTTTGCCATCCAAAAACCCTTTTAACAAAATATAAATAATATAAAGTCTTGATAATGTTTTCAATCATGTCATTATAAAATGTAGAGTATCTCTTTTGTCAGTAACATCTCATCTCTCTTATTTGAGTTAATAAAACATTCTAGAGATATTCAGTATCTCTTGTGTAACATGTCATTTCTCTTCAGTTGAGCAAATATAAAATAACATGAACATAGGACCATATCACTCCATTTGAGGAAAACTAACAGGACAACACAGAGCTCTTTTGCAACATATTTTATTCCATTTCAACAATTTCATCTGGGTCACTATCTTCCTGATTTATAGATTCATCATCAATTTCTTCTGGATCACTTTCTTCCTGATTAGATCCATCATCAGTTTCATCAGCATCAAGGATACCGTCGATTGCATCTACCCGTGAACACACGCGCCCAAATCATGTTTTCACGTGATGTCAAACGTCTGCGTTTCAGGTGTCAAACTTTCAAAGTTTTCCCGCCCAAATGTGAAGTTCCTTCGGTGTTCTGGTGGTTCAGTTCACTGTCAACGCAGTCAAGAAATCTGAGGAAAGTCAGCGAAAATCCGTTCACTGATATCTATGATATAAATTGAAAGTAGGACGCCTTTTTGATAATTTCTTCTTTTCTTATTGACTAAAAACATATCCCTACAAGTAGTGAAACACTGGCTGAAACTTCACATTTGGGCGGGCAAACTTTTAAGTTTGACACCTGAAACGCAGACGTTTAACGTCAAGTGAAAACATGTTTTGGGCGCGTGCGTTCACGGGTAGATGCAATCGACGGTAACAACATCTTTATCAACATCATGACTGCTAAGCACATGATGTGGAAACTCTTGTTGGGACCCTCTCTTGGACTTCATACCTTGCCTTGCAATAAGAATACTCTCAAATTGTTTAAATTTATCCTCCGCATCACTGTTTAGGCATCTACTCTTTAAAAGGCATTGTATTCCTCTTAAGTGCAGCTTTGGAGATAGTTTAAGGGACAACAGATTTAAATCTGAAAGTTTTAAGTTTTAAGTTGCTGAGTGAGATGAGGGCACGCAAAAGGAAGCAAGAGAAAGAAGAAAGGAATGTAAAAGTGTGCGAGGACTATGACTGGACTGATCTCGTCCAGTCAGGGAATTTGAAGAAGCTAACTGTAAAAGAACTGGAAAAGTACATGGACTAACATGAACTTCCTCGTAAGTACTTGTCAAAGAATGGCAAATTAGAATGTATAATTGACCATTATTTCAGAGTAAGAGCAGAACAACTTTATGACTCTGGAGACTCTAGTGGTAGTGAAGATGAGTGGAGGACAAATGGTAATGACGTGGAAAGCTATGATGAAGATATTGTATTACAAGAAATCGGACAAGAAGAGGAGGAAGAGCAAGATGATGTGGATGCAAAAGAATTATCTACGACTAGATCAGGAAGGAGGATTAGGAGAAGAGCAGCGATTGACTGGCTGTATTACTGATGCAAGCAAAAGTAAGGTAACGTTTTTATTATCCATAATTGACAAATTTACAGGGACAATGAAGAAATTAGGACTGAGAGGTAGGTTGGGGGGTGTCTCAAATTTTAGGGATACTAAAAGGGGGTCCTTGAAAATGTTTAATGCAGCAAGTAGGGGTCCTCCAAATTTTTAGATAATAGGTAATTTCTCATCAGTCCCCCTCCCCCTCCCACAACAAGTTTTTGTGAACGCTCCCTAAAGTCGAAATTTCAGCGAAAATACGCAAAAAATCGTTCTGTGGACTCACTCTGTCTAGTGTTTGGTCAAACATTGTTTATGCGTTTAGCCACCCAACGTTATGTTTGACAACTGACGATGTTGGATGAAAATGTGTGATCGTTTAGCCGGGGCTTTAATCCTTAATTTTACGAGGCCTCATTGCGATTACGTGTTAACAAGATAAGGGCAAAAGTTTCTTAACACTGTTGAGGCACCGAGGTCGACAAACAGTCAGCCAAGCGGAGTAAAAACACTCGTTCGCTTGCAAAGAAAATAACCGCAAAACAAACAAACAATTCAGCTATTTTCTTTACGTCCAAAACGAGTACAAATGATGGTTATTTATATCCAGTCGAGAGGAAAATACAAGTTTCAAAAGTAACAACGATTAAACCAAATGTTAAGCTTCAATTTATTTAATTTACCTCATTGTCCTGTGTTGTAGAGGTTTCTACCACTTGAAAATACGTAAGCTTCAGTAAAGTAAAAAACAAGCATCCTCAAAAATAGCAAACGGTTTGTCCAAAGAAAGAGCTTCTTCCACTTGATCACTGAAAAGCCTCAGATGGGGATGTGTTCAATAAATGTATGTAAATGTATGTAGAAAGTACAGAGTTTGAGCTACTCGTTCCTCCCATTAATACTGGTGAACTGTTAAGTGACCTTTCTTGGTGAGATGCAAGATGCCGCGGTAAAGTGAAAGTCCTTGAAGCTTAAAATTATTTTGTTTTCAACCGCACAATCGATCCAGGTTTGAAGCTTTTCCTGAGAAAAATCTTGCGCTCTTCCTTTTATCACTTGAAAATTCACCTTCGGGAGTATCTTTTGACAAGTTCTTGATTTTTATGCTTTTAACGCAAATTTAAAGAAAAACTTCGATCGAAGGAGATGAAGTTGTTTTTCTAAAAATAAAGAAACCAACTGAATGTGAAATTACGAACCGCAGAAAGCGGGCGAAAAATCAAGCCTCTATTTGGTTTGGGTGTCCCACATCTGGCATAAGCCTGCGATCCAATCGAAAGCAAGTACCTGGTCAGCGGTTAACTTCAAAAAAACAGCTGACCTAGATGAGGTCTTAACTTGAGCCCGCGATATAGCAAAGTGACACTGGTCAGCGGATACGTTGTTTTGACAGGTGTCAATTGGCTATCAGATGGATGTCCAGTATCAAAGACGTACGTTGTAAACTAGCTGGCCAGCTGGTGGAGTATGGCCGCCATGTTGGATTATTATGATTATTATTAGGATGTTATTAATTATTGGGCAACTCCGTAGTCGTCGTCGTCGTGCGGTGACGCCCGCGAGCAATACCGCTAGCCATGATTACCATGAGAAAACCAGTTGACGGGTTTCTATAGGTATGGTGCTCCGCTTGGCAGCCGTTCGGGCCGCCGGAGCTCCGCTAATAATAATCTATACTCGTTTTGGACGCAAATTAAAAAAAAAATTGTTTCTTTGTTTGGCTTGCAAGCGAATGAGTGTTTTTACTTCGCTTTGCTAACTGGTTTTCGACGTGCCTTAGCAGTGTTAAGAAAATTTTGGCCTTATGTTATTAACGCGCAATTGGAATGAGTCCTTGTAAAATTAAGGATTAATATCACTTGTGTTTTCAGAAGATGCTGAAATTGCCTTCGTCGCTACGTGACTCGGGCAATTTCAGCAACTTCTGAAAACACAAGTGATATTAATCCTTAGCTAATGCTCTTTTTTTTTGTGGTGTTTCTCGCAGAAGCATCTTCCAAATCCATTGAGGCTAACAGCTCGTTTTCATACTCGTTTTCTAGGTCGTACAAGACGTCTGAGTCAAAATAAAAACCGAGGGAAAAATTCAGAAAATGGTGGGACACCGCAACTGGCCTTGCATTTGTACTCTAATAAAGCACGTTGTTTTAATCAAAAACACCCTTTGCAATTATTTTGGTAATTCGATGTTGCACAATAGAGCGGTTTTCAATTGACAGTCGAAAGCAATTCTGGGTTTGCTTTGGTTTTGCATTGCTTCGCTCTGGGATTGGCCAGGAAAACTCGCGCCACTTTCTCAACCAATGAGAAGCAAAACCAAACCAATCGTGACTTGCACGCGCGCATTTTCCCGTGCTTTGCATCGGCTACATGTAATTACTTCGTATTCTGATTGGCTCATTGCACTACTTACTTCTGTTGTGATTGCTCAGAGTAATTGCTTTGGTTTTGGTTTTACGACACTCAATTGAAAAGCGCTCTATTCAAACTAGTAGGAATCCAAAACGTTTTGTGGAAACCTAAGTAAAGAATAAGGATTTTGAGATGGAGGTAGTTGGTAAAGATCTTGGTGAGCTGAATGCCGTTTCAACGTGCAAAATAAAAAGTAACGGGGTCGTGGTAAGTTACTTTGGGTTTAACAAGGAGAAAACCGTCTGGCCATTTGCTCCAGGGTGCTGCAGCGTGCTGAGAATGTATCTCACGTGACTTGTGGACGTCCAAAAATCAACCCTAACCCAAATTCAGCCGAGAAACTGACCCACAGGACAAAGCAACTGACGTTATTTATGCAGCCCCAACCCAACCATAGATTTCAGTCGAGGGATACTATTTCTGTTCCCTGACGGTGTCAAGTAGCTTGGTCCCGTGACATCCATTGTTTCCCATAATCCTTTATCTACCGGCGATTTGGTCGCCTTTTTTGCAATTCCATATAAGGGGTTACCACGGAGATTTCGCTGGTCCACAACACCGAAGGCTCTATCTTTGTTGTCACGCTCGTCACGCTAGCTGTCGTTTATTTACTATATCAAATGGAAATTGGGCGTTTCGATCAGTTTCTGGGGTTATAAAGTCTAAAAAACTGATCATTTGGCAATAAAAATGGTCCATTTCAACCATGGTCCTGGATTTGTGAAAATTGCAAAGTTTTCAAAGTATAGGGCCAAGTGGCCCTATAATTGGTAAGCCGGTAGACAAAGAAATAACCTATCAGAGTGCGCGTTATATCGAAATTTTATTATAAATTAGATATAAAAGTGTACTGTTTACTGCACAAAAAATCGCCTTTCACATAGGTAAACGTGATAAAGACCGTGTTCGCCAAGATAAACTTTGTAAATGGTTTGAACCCAGGAGTCATATCATAACTAAGTGAAGCACGATCGTCTGGGTGAGTGTAGTCCTGAGAAGGACTGTTTGTGGTGACATTGTCTGACGTTTCGACAACCTGAGCGGAAGTCATCATCAGAGTCAAGTGATTTTAGTAGCGTCAGGAGATGGTATAAGTACTCTGGTCGTTGATGTGATTGGTCAACGAAGTCGTGATGTTATTGGTTGTCTGTCAGTTAAGCCGTGATGTTAGTGGCTGTGAGGACTGTAAACCGTGATTGATCCGTCTTTTGTTAGTCAAATGTTCGTAGGTGTATTGTTAGTCAAATTAGTCGGTTTGTCTATTGTTTGTCTGTTTTTTGATATCGTTAATAAGTCGTGTGTAAGGTCCGGGAAGCTGTTGGCAACGGTTCAGTGGTGTCTGTTCTAAGTTACTAAACCAACTTTCCAGTGCGATCCGTTGGTGGTAGTTAGTACAGTAGGTAATGCATTTAGCAGAGTCCCAGTCGATTGTGTGGTTTGTCAGTAAATGGTGCTCAGCAATGTTATTGTTGATGTCACCATTTCGCGTCGCTCGTTTGTGTTCAGTCAGTCTTACGTTCACATTTCTGCCAGTCTCATCGATATAAGTGGCCTGACAGTCGCAGCATTCGATCTTGTAAACTGCTCCCTGTCTGTCCTTTGGTTCGTCTTTGTCCTTAACGTTCGTCAATAATTGTCGTAAAGTTGTGATGGGTCTGTGAGCGACACGGATATTGTAAGGTTGTAGTATCCGTGCAATGGTTTCAGAAGTTCCTTTGATGTAGGTTATAGTCGCTGTAGTGACTGGTGTCGGGTTAGCGTTCGTAACGTTTGGTTATTCTGTCCTGTAAGTGTTGCGTTTAACAAAGTCGCGGTTGTAGTCGTTCTTACTGAAAACGTTGTCGAAGTATTTGCGTTCGTCTGCTAAACTGTCGCGCGAGTCGCAAACTAGTTGCGCTCGTCTCGTTAAGGTCGGTATTATCGTAAATGGTTTGAACCCAGGAGTCATATCATAACTAATCACGGTTTAGTCTTCACAGCCAATAACATCACTGCTTAACTGACAGACAACCAATAACATCACGACTTCGTTGACCAATCACATCAACGACCAGAGTACTTATAAAACCTCCTGACGTTACTAAAATCACTTGACTCTGATGATGACTTCCGCTCGGTTGTCGAAACGTCAGTCAATGTCACCACAAACAGTCCTTCTCAGGACTACACTCACCCAGACGATCGCGCTTCATTTAGCTATGATATGACCCATGGGTTCAAACCATTTACAAAGTTTATCTTGGCGAACACGGTCTTTATCACGTCTTTACCCTCATTAAATAAAGTTATATCTATCTATCTATCTATCTTTACCTATGTGAAAGGCGATTTTTTGTGCAGTAAACAGTACTTCACTTAGTTAAGATAAAATTTCTTGTATTTGTAATCTTTCATCGTATCGTAGACTGCTTTTAGGCACCGTTTACATGGACAAAATTTGTCCCGGGTAATAGGGTCAACTTCCCAGCCAGGCCAACTTTAGCGAGCGTTTATATAAGAGAAAGTTGACCCTTTTGCCCGAGCCAGGAGCACTTGCGCATGTTCTGACTGTCTAACCTTGACCAACTTGACCCGGCCAGGGAAGCCAAAGTGTTTATATAGAGAAATGTTGGCTCGGCTAGGAGGGTGACCCTACAATCGAAAGAGGGTGACCCGGCTAGGTGGGTCACCCTTCCACCCGAGCCAACTTTTTGTTTCTCATGTAAACGGTTCGCCAAGTTTTGTAAGGAAATGTAGGAAAAGTTGGCTCGCCCAGGGTAGCTTGGGTAGGCGAGTGACCCTTCTACCCAGGACAACTTTTTTCCATATAAACGGGGTCGTAGTCCCTTTCTGGGCAATCGAGAGCACAAGCCATCAACAACGCGGCGGGACTGGAGCGAACGAGAAGAGACTGGGCTCCTCTTACCCAGGTTCACTCGGCTTGTTCGATTCGCATTTCGTATTCTTCGTCATTATCCAGAAAGGGCCTAGCAGGTTAATCGTTTCGAAAAAAAAAAAAAAAAACCCCGTAAGGACAGGTTATTTAAACAAAACCTAACTCAGGCCGCGGCTCACGACAATCAGTGGGCCTCCAAATCTCTTTATGGTTTATCTTAAGTAGGTAAATAGTTTTCTAGCCCGGGATATAAGCCTTCTGGTACATCAGCATCAGAAAATATTTAGATATGATTGTTGGCCAAATTGAAAATGACTTAGAACGCAGTTTTGTTAAAACTCATTTCTTACGAGAGGCCAGTATATTGGTCTTAAACACCGTTAGTGCTTTGAAAAGCTGCAAATTTCCCAAACCCGTACTGTGGTTGAAATGAGCCGTTCTTATTGCTAAATACTCATTTATGTAGACTTTGTCGCTCCGTAAACTGACCAAAACTCCCAATTTTCATTGAATATTTTATTCTGTTGCAAAAACCAAACACGCCTCTGGACAACACCGAAAACTACGCAACTTTGTCTTGAAGATTTTAAGAGAAAAATCACCTTTTAAAGCTAAAAGTCTACTTTGCCAGCAAACTTCGACTCCACTTCTTACCATCTGTTCCACAATTTCCTGCTCATGCGACGTGGATAACCCGTTTGATTTAAGTTGCTCTCACTGATCTGAAATTTTCGCGTTTGTGACCCTACGGAATTCTGGGAAATTCGTGTATACCATCAGCATGAAAGTCCGCCAATTTCTATTTCAGACATTTTTTATGTCGAGCCACCCGGTCCTGCTGACAAAGCATGGCAGCAATTGCGTTATTTACAAGTCAAAACGCGCCGAAATTACCATGCGAGGACGCGGAATCCACTTTCAGAACGGTTAGGAACACAACTTCACTTCGTGAATCGCCATGACTCGATCAAACATTTTAGGCGGCCCACGTCGTGTGAAATTGCTTCTCACCTCTGTTTTCTTCCAGAGGATTGCCTCTACCCATCAATCCAGCTTTATGATGCCTGGAAGGGGGCTTCTGAGGTGGAAAATGGCTCGAAAAACACACTTATAAATCAAATACGTACCTAGTTTTAGCTACAGTTATCTTTTAAAAATAAACGACAACATGCACACGTGTAAAGTGAGGGTTCTGGCACAGCTCAATACAGCCTTGATTGTCCAAACCCGTTTCGGCAACTCACCACTTGGATTCGTTGCCGAAACAGGTTTGGACAACCAAGGCTGTATTTCGCTGTGCCAGAACGCCTCACTTTACACGTGTGTGTAAAACACCGCATGCAGTTTGCCAGAAATTTCATGCCGCGCGAAGTGTGCCAGAAAATTTTCAGTTGCTGCAGCGCAAAGCCCGGCTGGCGGCTTGGCAAAACGCGGCGCAAAGTGTGCCAGAAACATTTTTCGTATTGAAGAAAACTAGCAACAAGTGACTTGTCAAGGAAAAACTTGACACATCGCAGAACTTGCTCGTCTGTACGGGTCAACAAGGAAAACTTGTCAAAAAAAATTGCCGTCCGCTGTGTAATTGAAATGCTGGCTACAGTGAATATTTGTCAAAGAAAATTTGTTCATTCGTTCACACCAGCAAATAAAACTTGTGAAGGCAAAACTTGCCAAAGAAAACTTGTCGTTCATAAACATAAGCAAATAAAAATTGTCAATGACACTTGTCAAGGAAAACTTGCTCGTCTGTAACCGGCTTTATTAATTCCTTAGCTGATCACGACATGACACAAACAACAAAGAAGCGGGGCAGAGGTTGGAAAGGCAGAGGCATGACTGTGAAATGGTGCGTGAAATGGTGCAGCACGCAGACAAATCATAATCAACTTCATTAGTGCAACGTGTAATTTGCAAATTCATGTACTTCATTTGCGGTAAGGTGAAACGCTCCATTGCTCGAAAACAGATAAAATGCTCACAAAAGCTAATGAGGTTTTCGTGTCTCTTGTTGAAAACTATTTTAAATTATGTTTAAGATAATTTTAAGCTTAGTTAAAAAAAAAAACTATTCTAGAAAATTATTCGTTGCATGATTGTTAATTAAGCTAGAATCAAAGTTCGCATTAACCCTGGTTAGATTCTAGTTTAAAATCACGCTTTGAGCCTTAACAAGGACCAGTTGAAAATCTCGATTACACCAACGGAAGCAAATGCGATCTGAAATGCATAAAGCCGGTTACAGACGAGCAAGTTTTCCTTGACAAGTTTTGACTTGACAAATTTTATTTGCTGGTGTGTAAAACTTGACACATCGCAGAACTTGCTCGTCTGTACGGGTCAACAAGGAAAACTTGTCAAAAAAATTGCCGTCCGCTGTGTAATTGAATTGCTGGCTACAGTGAATATTTGTCAAAGAAAATTTGTTCATTCGTTCACACCAGCAAATAAAACTTGTGAAGGCAAAACTTGCCAAAGAAAACTTGTCGTTCATAAACATTAGCAAATAAAAATTGTTAATGACACTTGTCAAGGAAAACTTGCTGGTCTGTAACCGGCTTAAGCAACGCTATTTTTTGAAAACATTGCTCTGTCCTCAGATCAGTACTCCGGTAAAGTACTGTGCACTGTTAGGTATGTGCCACCCAAAGGGTAGTGGTTTTTCAATTATTTCGGTCAATAAATGGGCAAAGATTTTGGCCATTATATTAAGGTCTGAAATTGGGTATGGATTTTTGATCCATGGGGACTTCCACGTCTCCCATAATGCACCTTGTTTCCCCCCAACACCCCCCCCCCCCACACACACACACACACACACACCCCAAATTTTGCATAATCTTGATTGTTTTCAATTTCCCTTAGGACGATTGTAAGTGCTATGAGAACACAGTTGAAAACAATGGTTATACGAAATTCTGGGGGGCAAACAAAATGCATTACGCACAGGAGATGTGGAAGTGGAGAATCGCGAAATAAAAAAGGGAGAAGGGAAAGCAACAAAAAGAATCATTTGAACCGAATTTTTACCACTTCTTATGCTGACGTTCACTTCAGTTCCGTGCGTTGGCTTCAGTGGGACAATTTCCGGGCGACACACTCCCAAGCGTATCCCAACCCTGACTTACAGGCGACGAATTCAACTTGTTGAACGTTTTTCAAATATTTCGCTGCAGTGTTTGGCGTCGCCTCTCCTCAGCCGAAAAGGGTCTTATTACTCATCAGCTTAGAGTTAAGTACGTCAGATTAATTCATTAGTGCTGAGTCACTATGGCAATAACAAACGACTAAGTACGATTAAAAAATACGAAAGAAGTTGATGTAACTACTTCGCTGATGCTGTCCACCCATTATGCACCTCATTGACGCATCATTAGGGCCATTTACACGGGAGAAATTAAGACGCGTCTTATCTAAGACGCGAACTAATTGTATAAATGGTGCAAAATAGCCGTTCGTGTTTCATTTTAGACGCGACTTAAATAGGACGCGTCTTATCCTAGAACAGGGTTTTCAGCTGTTCTTATTTTGTCCAAGTCTTAAATAAGAAGTGAACTTCCTCGTATAAATGCTTTCGCGTTCTAAATAGGACGTGAACTATAAGTGCGCGTGCGTAACAACAACGACATAAACTTATCTAGCGATTAGATAGTGTTGGTTGCAAAGCCTTGCAAAAGATGACTGGAAGACCCTCTAGTTTTTATAAGTGATCTAAATTATACTTTTGAATTATCATTTATTTATCTTGTTATTTGACATATTTACTTTTATTCAACTTATAATTAGAATTAGATTTTATATGTATATATATATATATATATATATATATTATTTTAGCTTTTATTACAGTTGATGTGATGTCTTACGGGATTTTATCGACTTATTAAATGTAGATGTAGATAATAATAATAATAATAATAATAATCATAATCATAATCATAATCATAACAGCAACTTTATTTCTATAGCGGTATATACAAAAAGCTATTTATCGCTTAACAATCAAAAGTTAAAAACTATACAGAAGAAAAGATTAACCTAAATGCATAGAAAGATAAATACACAAGGAATTAATTATAAGTAGCTGTAAAAAAATGCGTCTTTAGTCTGTTCTTAAAAACAGAAACCGACGGACTAAGCTTAATGTCCATGGGTAAGGCATTCCATAGCCTAGGGGCTGCGACCGAAAAGGCCCTGTCTCCATAAGTTTTCAGGCGAGTCTTAGGTATTTGTAAAAGATATTTGTCGGTTGACTTTAGATTCCTTGATGGTTCATAGCGCACAAGTACGTTACTGATATACACAGGAGCTAAGTTATTTAGTGCTTAATAAGTAAGTAACAGAACCTTAAATATAACCCTCTGCTCAACAGGCAACCAATGTAATTTCTGGAGAATAGGACTGGTACGCGCAGCCCTAGGCAATTGAGCAACAAGGCGCACAGCACAATTTTGAATACATTGAAAATTTTGACATAAGTACTTTCGGGAACCTACAAGCAGCGAGTTACAATTGTCCAAACGACAGATCACAAACGCGTGAATAAGGATCTTTGTGTTCTCCACCGTCAAATACTCGCAAATCTTAGCAATATTTCTCAGATGCAACAGGGCAGATTTGCAAGCAGAGTTTACATGTTTCTCTAGAGATAACGTTTGATCGAAAACTACTCCTACGTTCCTGGCCGAGACTGAAGGACACACACGATAATCCCCGACTACTATACTGTCTAACGATGGACGGGGAGGTACCGCCTAGAGCTAATGACAAGCAATTCAGTCTTGTCTCTATTTAGCTTAATTTTGTTGCGGGTCATCCAGTTGTCGATTTCTCTCACACAAAATTCAACCCGGGAGACAGAGCTAACCTGATCATCTGCACTTAGGGAATTGAAAGAGAGATACAACTGGGTATCGTCAGCGTAAAAGATGAAAACTCATGTTGCATCGCCTCACAATATCCCCGAGTGGCGAGACATAGAGCAAGTACTAAGTACAGTATCGGTCCCAGCACAGATCCCTGAGGCACACCGCACGACAAGGAACGAGCAGCTGACCTTACACCCCGGATACAGACAAAGTGAGATCTGTCGCTCAGGTATGATCTGAACCACGCCAATGCTTGAACCAAGCCAATGAATTCAGCGTCTTCCATCTCTAACATGCCATGTTGGCACCAGTCCGTTGATCGCTTTCTTCCGACTCTTCTCGGATTTCTGTGTTGTAATTTTTGTATGCTACGGTGAGTTTATGAATATCCTACAACAGCGTGGTCTTCATAAGAAAAAAAAACATCTCTGAAAACGTTTCTTCCTTCTTGAAATGGCAGGACAGCACGCTTTTGTTTCTTGCTACAGCGCATCATCTTGGATTGTTACTAACTGCAACATTGCATGTAACGGAGGCTGTATCAAAAATAAGAAGCGAACCATTGATACGAGGTCTTCAGTCGCGTTCTTGTGTAGGACGCGAACGTATAAATAGTACAGTTGGCATTCGCGTCTTAGATAAGACGCGTCTTATTTTCTCCCGTATAAATGGCCCGAATGAAAAACATGAAAATGGCGTACGCAAGGGAAGACATCGCTTACAATTAGTTTCTGAACATGTTCTGTATCAGTCAAATTTTAAATTATAATCAATGTTGAATGCAGCGGGGAAACTTCTCGAGGAAAAAGACAAGCAATTTCACCTCTAAACTGATTCTATTTCGCTGTAGTGTTCTATCTTTTTTCCCTTAGTTACAAAGCCTGAGGATGAGTTAGTGTGGTCTAAGCAGACTCTTTGATAATTAATAATTATACCCTTTACCGACATAATAATAGATGAATAAGCTATGACAATATTCTCGACATAATAGAGATCTTTCGCTTAACTCCACTCCATATGCTAATGATCTACTATAATGGAAAAGACACTAAATATGGAAATTTCTCCAAAACGTGTCTGCAACATTCATTTAGACGTCATTTTAAGGCCATGTTACATGAAGTTTTATATAGTAAAGCAGAACAAGGTAAATTTCAGTGACAGTTCATTCTGATCAGTTCTGCAAATGTCAATTTATTATTTTATGGCCATGAATTTGTACAGATTCAATGTAAATTATAAATAAATAATCAGTCGGTCGAATCACTATCACATTTTTCAAGCAGGCAATTAATTTTATCCATCATTTTCATAGCCTTTCCACACATCTCCACACTCATTTTGCTCGCTTGTTTGGCTAGTTTGCCACGGCTATCTGATCTTTTTTTCTTCACCTTCTTTGCACTTTGATCGGTTCTGTTTTCCTCGTTCGTCGCTGAAGGGCCAGGATTAATCACTGATGCTACCTCTAGCGGGCCTTCATCACTGGACTCGGTACAGCTGTTCTTGTGCAGATTTGCGACATGAGCAAACCTGTTGACTTTTCTTTCCTCAGGGGCACACCTGCGTGAGTAACGAGTCTTATTTTCCCTGATAGTTGTGGACATTCTTTGGGGCTTGTTGGTTTCTGTCGTTTGATGGTGAGATTTGTGGAGGTTTTGGCTTACTATCCTTGAATGCGTTTCAAGGCGAACTTCTTTGAGCTTGTCTCGAGGTAACATTCCTTAATTTTTTCATTCTGCAGCCAATTCTCTGCCATTCGACCGCTCACTTGTTCTTTGATATTATCGAGTACCTCTTCCCAACCATTGGCACAAAATATTTGGTAGGCTTGCAGTACGATTTCCACCTCTGCGGCCGTTGCTTTTTCTTTGCAGGCTCTAGAGCAAGGAATTGTAAACGAAAGAGCATGTAAAGAGCATGCCGAAAAAACAAGTTTTTAAACGGACCACGATATATTCACTAGTACAAATTAATATACCTTCTGGCACTTCTTCCTGGTTACTGTCGTCCTCAAAATCAACTGGCCTCCGGAACTGACAAGCCATTGTTGTCTTGTGATCGTGGTCAGTGCAGGTCAGAGGGAGC
>JAEMWC010000182.1:530000-565000 GCA_016490735.1 Pachyseris speciosa | reverse complement strand
AGATTCTTAGTTATGGCGCGTGAAATCGACAACCATGAATGAAACTCCCAAGAAGATTTCCCACGGGTGAATGGTGCATTCTTTGTAAAAGGACGTTTCCTTCAGCTAAGGAGAAGATTCTTGTGTTTGGCAAAAGCAGTGTTGATGTAAGTTCTTTGGGTTTTCGTGCTACAAATGTTGATCTTTGCGTTTACGTCGACTCTGAAAAACTGGCCATTTGTCGAACGCAGTGCTATAATCGTCTAGTGCGATTCAAGAATGCCCTACAAAGGGTGGACGAAATTAGCGGAGAAATCAAGCATGATTTCGGAAGTACTTTGCCCCTTCGTGTTAAAAGGATGGCGAAAGATAACAGCCACACACCGGATTTTGGAAATCCCCGTGCGAGCGCTACTGCTTTGCATGTTGCGAAATCAACAACTGAAACCACCAAGAACATTGCGAGTCCTGGATTTCGTCAGTATCATGGTGGGAAATAAATATATACACTTCATTTAATGCCACCCCCAGGCGTGAAAAATTGTTTCATTACAGGCGAAGCAATAAGATGCTTAGAACTAACTCTTCGAAAACAACATTTGAAGAGAGCCTTGTGAAATTCAAACAACGCTTGAGAGCGCGCGGCCTTCCAAAAATATATATAATAGAAAGGTGTCTGTCAGGGGTCAACTTTGCCTCTAGATGATCGGCTCTAAAACAAAAGAAAAAACACGTACCACACAGGAGTTAAAAACCTTAAACAGATATTGATGGAACACTGGAGATTTATACAAAATCAGCCACTGCTGAGAACGATCTATCCTAAAACTCCGATAATATCATACAACAGAGGTAAAACTCACAAAGACACACTCGTCAGAGCAAAAATAGACTTTTTAGGCCCTAATGCGAGGCAACCGCAAAAACCACACTGAAGGAGTCCGTGCAGGCCTGTCATTTATTTCCCATCTCGTCAACAGCAACTGCCCTTACAGATTTGCGATATAATTCGCTCATTGCCATTTTCCTCCATTTCTCATCTCCAAGCCACAGTTCAGGCGATCCAAAGACAATTGAGTAATCCCCATTATTGACTTCTTTTGTTTGTTTGTCAGTGGCTATTTCAGCCAAAGATATGGCAGTAATTCCCAGGGAATTTAGGCGTACCACTTGATCTTTTATGAGGCTGTTAAGCGGAGAAATCACGACGATAATATTCTTCTGGTCAGTTGACTCAGGCAGGCACGAGTAAACTAACGGCAAAGCCTGATAAATCAGCGACTTTCCGAAACCCGTTGGTAGATTAACAAAAATATCCTTCTTTTCTTTAACAATGTACTTTATGGACTCCCTTTGATGCGTATTCAAACCCTCAAATCCAAAAACATCGCAAACCTTCCTGAACGCGTGTTCCATTGTGTCGGCCATTTTTTGTCCACGAGAAAACATGACTATCGCGCGCGCGTTGGTTCTGGATTTTTAAGAGCTAAACAGTGATTGGCTGAAGATTTTACGTCACAGAAATCGTTTTGCGGCTCGAGCTCGCAGACGTTACTTTTCGGGCGGAGAGAAACGACAACCGGAAATACGTCTGCGTTCGCAGGCTAAAGCGTCAACGGCATCTTGCAGCTCACCAAAAAGTGTCACAGAACAGTTTACCATTAATGGGAGGATGGAGTAGCTCAAAATTGGGGGAAGACGATTTTTTTGGACAAACCGTTTGCTTTGTTTACGCACGGATGCGCCTTTTTTGTTTTTAAGTGAATGTGTATTTTCAAGTGGTGGAAACCTCTACTGCACAGGTGAATTAAATACAAATCGAAGCTTTGAACATTTGGGTTAATCGCTCACTGTTACTTTTGTTCAGGACTGAAACGCGTATGTATCTCTCGACTGGATGTAAATAATAATAATCATCTACACTCGTTTTGGACGCAAATTAAAAAAGTAGTTGAATTGTTTGTTTGTTTGGCTTGCGAGCGAACGAGTGTTTTTACTTCGCTTGGCTGACTGGTTTTCGACGTGCCTCAGCAGTGTTAAGAAAATTTTGGCCTTATGTTATTAACACGTAATTGGAATGAGTCCTCGTAAAATTAAGGATTAATATCACTTGTGTTTTCAGACGTTGCTGAAATTGCCTTCGTCGCTACGTGACTCGGGCAATTTCAGCAACCTCTGAAAACACAAGTGATATTAATCCTTCGCTAATGGTCTTTTTTGTGGTGTTACTCGCAGAAACATCTTCCAAATCCATTGAGGCTAACAGCTCGTTTTCATACTCGTTTTCTAGGTCGTACAAGACGTCTGAGTCAAAATTAAAACCGAGGGAAAATTTCAGAAAATGGTGGGATACCGTAACTGGCCTTGTATCAGTGTGCCATTATTTTGGCATTTCGATGTTGCACAATATCCAAACAAGTAGGAATCCGTGCTAGTAGTAAAACCAGAACGTTTAATTTTGTGCAAACCTAAGTAAGGATTTTGAGAAGGGGGTAGTTAATAAAGATATTGGCGAGCTGAAGGCCGTTTCAACGTGCAAAATAAAAAGTAAGGGGGTGGTAAGTTATTTTGGGTTCAACAAGAAGAAAACCGTCTGGCCAGTTGCCCCAGGGTGCTACAGTGTGCTGAGAATGTATGTCATGTGATTTGTGGACGCCCAAAATTCAACCCTAACAGAAACCTAGCCCTAAGTCAAGGAACCGCTCCATAGGGCAAAGCAACTGACGTTATATATGCAACCCCAACCCAACCCAACCATAGATTTCAGTCGAGGGATACTATTTCTGTTTCCTGACGGTGTCAAATAGCTTGGTCGCGTGACATCCATTGTTTCCCTTAACCCCTTATCTACCGGCGATTTGGTCGCCTTTTTTTGCAATTCCATATAAGGGGTTACCACGGAGATTTCGCTGGTCCGAACAACACCGAAGGCTCTATCTTTGTTGTCACGCTCGTCACGCTAGCTGTCGATCACTGCAGCTACAATTCATTGCGTATTTTATTTATAAGTGTGTTTTTCGAGCCACTTCCCACCTCAGAAGCCCCCTGCGTGGCATCATAAAGCTGGGTTGATGGGTAGAGGCAATCCTTTGAAAGAAAACAGAGGTGAGAAGCAATTTCACATGAAATTTGGTGCTCAAAGTATTCGAGTGAGTGATGGCAATTCACAGAGTGAAGTTATGTCTTTAGTCGTTTTGTGAGTGGATTCCGGGACCTGGCAAGGCAATCTTTTGACTTGTAAATAATGCAATCGGTGCAATGTTTTGTCAGCAGGACCGGGTGGCTCGACACGGTTCTAAAAAATATGTGAAATGGAAACTGGTGGACTTTCATGCTGCCGTTATCCAAGAATATCCCAGAATTTCTTTGGGTCACAAACGCGTACATGAAAGACAAATGAGAGCAACTGAAGTCAAATAGCGTTATCGGGGTCGCGCTAAAGAAGTGGGCAGAAAAATACGGAACAGATTGCAAGAAGTGGAGTTGAGGTTTGCTGTCAATGTAAACTTTTATCTTCAAGAGGAATTTTTGTCTTGAAAACTTCAAGACAAAGTTGCGTGAACTTTGGTGTTGTCCAAGGGTGTTTTGCAAGAGAATAGACAGTCATATTAAGTGAAAATTGGGAGTTTCGGTCAGTTTCTGGGGTGATTAAGTGTAAAAAACTGATCATTTGGCAAAAAAAAAAAAAATTCGGTCTTTTTCAACCATGGTCCCGGATTTGGGAAAATTGCAAAGTTTACAAAGTATAGGGTCAAGTGGCCCTACAATTATTAAGCCGGTAGACAAAGAGTTAACCAATTAGAGTGCGCGTCATATCGAAATTTTATTATAAATTGGATATAAAAGTGTACTGTTTACTGCACAAAAAATAAAGACCGTGTTTGCCAAGATAAACGTTCTTGTATTTGTAATTTTTCATCGTATCGTAGACTGCTTTTAGTCCCTTTCTGGCTAATCGAGAGCACAAGCCATCGACAACGCCGCGAGACTGGAGCGAACGAGAAGAGACTGGGCTCCTCGTCCCTAGGCCCACTCGGCTTGTTCGTTTCACATTTCGTATTCTTCGCTGTTATCCAGAAAGGGCCTAGCAGACTAATCGTTTCAAAATTAAAAAAAAGAAAGAAAAAAAAAAAAAAAAAAAAATCAACAACAACAACAAAACAAACAAACAAAACAAAACAAAACAAAAAAAACAAAAACAACAACAACAACAACAACAACAAGAAAAAACCCTATATAAGGGCCGGCTATTTCAACAAAATCTAACTTAGGCCTCGGCTCACGACAATCAGTGGGCCTCCAAATCTGTTTATGGTTTATGTTAAGTAGGCAAATAGTTTTCTATCCTGGGATATAAGCCTTCTTGTACATCAGCATCAGAAAATATTTAGATATGTTTGTTGGCCAAATTGAAAATGGCTTAGAACGCGGTTTTGTCATCGTCTAAACCATGTTTCAATAACCGACCCTGAGGTTCTCCTGTACTCACGCCCTATATCCCTGGTTCAGAGCAAGCTACACACAGCCGGATATTAATTTCCTCGCTTGCTTTAGACTGTGCATTTGAAGATTTCGCACGTTTTGGCGGCGAACCTATGCATAAAAAACCCAATCTTATAGTGTAGCGTCTAACTGAATCGTGCCGATTTTCCGACACAACAAATGGGGATACGTTTTTACTTTTCAGTTGCTGTGCGACTGTGTTTAATAATTCTCAAAGTTACCAAACCCATGCAACAGTCGCAGGTATAAGCAATGTTGAATGTTGAACTCTTCTTTCTTTTTCCCGACTTCAATGCCGTTTTTACTGATTTAGCTCCAGGATAGTTGGCCAGCATTTTACAAGTTAAAAAGTTGGAATAATCGCGAAAGAGTTACAATAAAGAGAAGTTAGATTTTGAAATGACGTTTCCGTTGCCCTTGCCGACGTCTTTGCTTAAGCCTGGTTTTCTCTAGCGACGCAAGCACAAGCGCAAGCATAAGCGCAAACATAAGTAGCTTATGCCAAGTGAAAACGAACACTACGCAAGCGAACGCAAGCATAAGCGTAAGCACAAGGAAAAGAAAAATTTTGATCCTTGCGCTTGTGCTTGCGCTTATACTTATGCTTCCGTTAAGACCGTTTTCACGGTGAATAAGCGCTCTTGTGCTTGCGCTTGCGTCGCTAGTGAAAACCAGGCCTTAAGCTCTCTACTATTTTTGCATGGCGGGAGCAGTGCACACTGGAATGGTTGCATGCGACAGTTTTCAGCAGACGTCTTAGCTTCTAAATCGGCCTTAAGAGCAGTTGTTCGAAGGATACATGAAGTCGTCAAAAGTCCCAGTTATTTTCCTTAGCTAGAATCCAGTTTCTTGCCAGTTGCCGTCGCTCGTTTCTTCGTCGTCACCTTCTACTGCTACATCTTCCACCTCAACAATGCAGTCGTCTGAATTTCCTTCCGTGTTTTGATCGGTCTTGTTGGTAACAATTTCCCTCTCTCCAAATCCTTTCTTATTGTCTGTGTTATCATCGCTGCTTACATGTTCACTTTCCTCAAATACGGAATCTTCTGGCAGAATATCCATTGCCCCAACCTGAAAGTGCACGCGAGGAAACCCCACGGAAGAACTCCGTAACTTGGATTTGCTCGCTGTAACTTTCTCTGCAGTAGGATCTGTGAGACTCCTAGGTTTGGACAAACTGTCTTCCCGGGTTTTCCTGCTCATGCTACTCGCATTATCGCTTTCCTCAAATACGGTGTCTTCTGGAAGAATGTCCAATACATCACCTTGAAAGCGCACAAGACTCCCATCGGAAAAACTACGTAACTTGGATTTACTCACTTTAACGTCCTCTGCAGTAAGACTCCTTGGCTTGGACACGCCCAAATTGCCATGCAAACCAAATCCCATACCATTTATCTTATGTTGTGGAGCTTTCTCAATGGATTTAATAGAGAATGTGCGAACATTTTCCATTTGAGCTTCCAAACTGATCTTTCTCTTTGCCATGCGGTTCCGAGTGCTCTGCCAGCGGTCTTTTCTGGATGTCCTCCTTGTATCCTCCCACGACTTCGGCACTGTCCCATCCTGAAGCTTGACAGTGTGCAAGCCTTCATGCTCTGTGACAGTTTGTAAAGTTGATTTCCGCCGAATAGAATGATCAAGGCCTACGGGATGTGGCTTGTCCCGAATGTTGATCGACGATTCAAGCCCTTCTTCAGTGTAAAATGAAGACCTGGTGAAATGGAAAGAAAACGTTGACTCGTTACAAAAGTAAGGCTTAATGGGAGTACTATGAGAACCTATCTAAGATGTTACGCATCTTTCGCTTTGTAATCTGTGAACTATACATACTGTTTCGGCTTCTATGATGAAAAGCACTTACTTTCTAGTAAAGACGTTGACGTTGATGTACTTCATCTCAAGAAATACCCATGCCAAAATTAACGAGAGAAGCGTCATGCCCAGCATTACCTGAAGAGAAAAAGGTTTTGGTATTATTCTCATCGGATGTCAAATGAGTTGATATATGTTTAAGAATAATAGTATTGATGATGGTGGAGATGATAATGATGGTGATTTTGCTGCTGCTGATGATAATGATAACTTCTCGCTTTTGTAATTCTCTCACGCCAGGGGCTAAATTACTACGAACGTTCTCAATATCAGGAAAAAGAAAGAAAATTTGCTGTCAAGGGCTCACGTTCTTGAGAAAACATAAAACTTGGTCATTTCGCGTTGTTATTTTGCTGAAGACGGCAAAGAAATGTACCAAAATGTAAAAAGCACGTTCAGAGCGATTGTTTTTGCTCATTTATCCCATTGTTTTGTGACGTTCTCGTTGCCGTTGCCGTTGCCGTTGCCGTCGTCGTTGCTTAAGCTCCCTGATGATGACAATGGCGGTGGTGATGGAGGTGATGGTGGAAATGACGATGATGGTCGTAATAATAAAGTTACTGGTGATGATACCAAGAGTTTTCTCTTGATGATACTAATGATGAAATGACTGTAGTAAAGTAAAATCCTTTATTTAAACACAATCAGTAGTTATAGCAAAATACATGCTTGAGGGGTCGTGTATTATCTATGAAAATTACAGACTTAACTATACAGTAGATTTAAAAGTTTAAAATGATTTGGGTAGTAAACTCTAAAAAACGTACATGAAATATAAAAATTCAGAACTGAGATAGAGATTCAGGAACTTAAATAGGGATTTACTTAAAAATTCAGAAATTTAACGTATAAAATCGAACAACTTCTTGGGCACCGACTGAACAGATAAACTGTTTAAACTTGAGTTCCCTAAATGATGAGTCCAGTTTCACTTTTTCGATAAATTGTTTGAAATTGTAAGAGTCATTTAAATAATTGGAAACAAAGTTCCACAGTAAGGCGCCTCTAAAACGTATAGAGTTTTTCATGAAATGTGTTGAAAATCGAGGAAAGGTAACCTTTTTATGCCCTCTGAGGTTGTATTGATTATTTCTCTACATAGCTAAATCTGAAATCAAAGGGGGCGTGTTGTCGGTTGATAACGATGATGAAGAAAATAGTTAATGATGATGCTGATGGTGGTGATTTTGATAGATAATGATAATTATTACGATGATGATGATGATGATGAAGATGATGAAGACGATGATGATGACGACGTCGACGATAATGATGATGATGATGATAATGATGTCAATAACAATTTTGCGGAAGGAAATTAATTTGTGAACTTACTGCCAAATTTTCATAGATGTTGGTTTCGTCGAATCCAAATCTACCTAACACAGCATTTCCGTCTGTACTGATGCAGTTTAAAGTGGACTCGTACGCACATTTGAGACGATTGTCCTTCAACAAGATTTTTGTGATGGCTGCGTAGCCGTAAAACTGTGGGTTGATGTAGAACAATAAATTGTACCTGCAAACAATGGATTGATTAGTAGTTAAAGCGATGACGGCATCAATGTGATTCAATGTGGTTCAATATGATTTTTTGAAATGAAGAAATAAAAATATTAGAAGGCGTTATTGCTAATAAATAATTTTTTTCACAAATAAAGCTCACAGCGATAACTTTGATTAAGCTTGGTGTTACTTACGATTGCCCCTTTGCTAAAAGTACATTAAGGTTTCATGTCATGATCACATATGAAAAAGCTTTGCAGTCCCGTATTTTACTGGCCTTCGTGGAGAAGAAGTTCATAACAACTTACCCATCTGGCATCGCTGGCCTGGGCACCAAAAAGCCCCCCGCAAAGCCAGCAATGGCAGACACCATTGGACAGATCCGATGAGCAATCTGCGGCTGCGCACAAATGACCATCATGTAGACTGCGATCCAAGTTTGGTTTAAAACCAATGAAATGATTGTTACCAACACAAATTCCCACAAGTCATATGACGTCATCACCTGATAAATGTTGTAAAGAAACGCTTTAGCAAGTGAAACTGGTAAAAGCACTACACTATATAAAGGCGCACTTCCCTTCTCACAGGGTCAACACGTGCTACGGCGCTCGGAAGTTTCCGACCTCGGGTCGTGTCTCCCCGGGAGATGCTACTTTCATGCGCGTTTCTCGCTTAATCATAAAAGTTACAATTTCCTCGATTGTGATTGGTTTAAAAAATTCCTATTTTCCACTAATTCACTCGCCAAGTTGTTATCGGACAGTTTGTCATTGGACAGTTTGTTATTGGACAGTTCTTAAAGCCAATCACATTCAAAGTAGTACTTTAAATCAACCAGTCACAACCTTGGTTTCAATCACCATGCATTTTGATTGTAGTCAATTTCAGAGCGACATTAATAAATTTACGCTTCCTTTGTCAGTCTTTTAATGCTTCTTTTTTCCTCGGAAATTGTTATTTTTATGATTAATTGATAAGCGAATCGGACTAACGCTGCGCGGTCGTCTGATTTTGTTATCAGTCGTATTATTACAGACCGAATTGGACTCCACTCAGTCCTATTACCATTACTTATTAAAATAAGGTACATGTAGACGTTTGCGACGGTGGACAAAAAAATGTTCACCCAGAAATTTATATTAGAAAGATTCTTGGCTTTTTTTGCCGGATACTAAATCATTGTTTACAAGTTTTCCAACGAAATTTGTAATAAAACTTAGTAAGACCGTACTTTCAACAATTTAACGTTAAGTTTTTTCAAAAGTGGAGTTTTCTTCGATGGTTTATCTCTGACCAAAACGACAAAATTATTTTAACTTATGCAGGCGCTTTTGTTGTTGTTGCTGTGTTTCTATGTAAGAACTTGCGTCAAATTGCTAGAATTAAGCAACATACCAAGAAGTATGACATGACAGAACACATGATCACAGGAAACAGACACACAGCTGCAGTTCGCACATATGTTTGAATAACGTTCTCGTATGACCGCCCACAACCATCTGCGTGCTCAAGGTGAAATATCTGAAGGCCAGAAAAACATAAAAATATGGGAATTGAACGACACATTACGCGAGCAAATGGAAAGCAGGAAGGAAGAAAAGATGAAATCAGAAATCAGATAAAAAGAAAAGAAGGAATAAAGAGGGCAGAGAAGGGAGGAAGGAAGGAAAGAAGGAAGAAATGAAGCTAAGGGAAGAACGCTAGGCGAAAAGTCGTTGGGTCACGTCGCCTGGACTAGTCGCAGCGAGAATTCCCCTCGCGTGACATGCCAAGTTTCATGCGAAGATGCGGTCGCCGCGACCAAATTTTGTGCCTGCAACTTGACACATGAACTTAAACCTGCTTGAATTCGTGCGATGAGTCACCCAAGTCTCCAAAGCAGTACACACAAGGTGGCTTATCGCAGAGACTTGTCCGGCTGTGACTCCTCGCCTTGTGTGTGCCGACCTTCAGGCATAGGAACCGAAGAAGAGAGGATAGAGGAGAGAGAGGGCGAGGAATGAGATAAAAAAGGAGAAACGAACACTTCATTTCTATTATTATACCTCAGAGTACTCACATCCAAAGCTTTGTTGAGATGCGCCATTAACACAGAGCTGAGGAATAATGGACTGGAACAACAATAAACGCAGTAAGCTGCCATCAGTAAGATTCCATCTTTATCCTCTGCTCTGAAGTAAACAGTACCTGTGAATGATTTTAAAAGAAAAAAAGTTCACTAAAAGATGTTACTCGTTTTTCTTATTTATGATACCTGGCTCAATTTAAGTTGCTGAAATTCGTAAATTCATGCGCTAATTTCGAGTACCTCTTGAAGCTCGACGATACAATTGTACATCGTCTTCACTCACGACGGCAGGACTTTGCTGTGATAATTGATCAGGACTACGGTGGCAGCAGCTTAAACGTCTTACATTGACGCCCTAAACACCTTTCGAAGCCTGAACATGAAGCTGCTGCAAGCTAATTCTGTCCATTGTCTGAGTTTATACGCGAAACAATTGCAGCTTTCGTAATCTTACGCCTGTGTACACAGGCAGACCATGCAATTTTTGGGCAAGCGAAAACTCAACCGACTCAAAACCCTACCAAATCACACAGGGCCACAAAAGGTGAGTAAACTATATTTTCTGGCTGACTGTGCACCATAATTTTGGATATAAAGATGCAAAATTGAAAATTGTGTAAGTCATTTTTTCGATCGCTTGACTCAAAGCGATATCAGTCGTTGCAAATTATAGTAACTGTAAGAGATCAAATAGCATATCGTCAACTGTGTTGTGTGGAAGAATAGGTACAAAATTGTTCGTGTAAAAGATCCGGCATAATTGACGTCTTTCTGCACAAACCAAGAGTTGTTTAAGCATTGAGTAGCGTCGCAAGAGACGTTAAATAAAGAAATGAATATTTATAACGTGTCACAATTAGCGTCACCTGTTATTAAACCATACATGAAGAATATGAATGGGAAATAAAATATTTGTCCCAGAGTTTGCCTCTCAGAGGTTCTCTCTTCCAAAACAAAAGTTCGGTTAAATGATCCCCCACCGTCAGCACTGGAGAAGAAAGAAAGAAAGAAAAAACAATTAAGACTTTTTACTTGTGATTAAACAATGGCTGGTGTAATTTTCGCGTTTGATTGGTGTATAGGAGTTTGCGATTAACGTATATGGAGGCAAAAATGATGTCTGGAGCCGAATTAAGTCGAAGAAACAATGTATAAGACAAATAGTAGTGAAAATGTAAAGCTTGAAGGATGTGGCTAGAGTGACAAGGATACCTCACAAATTAATGTGATCTGGTAAGCCACTCTAGATCTTTGGGCACTAAGGCCACATGGTAGCGGGCATTATCCCTTAAATCTACCAAATCAAAGATTGAACCCAAGGATTAGCAGCCATGGACAGCTGTTTTGGCCTTGTTTGGTCTCGTCAGCATAGCATAGCTAATGCTCAGCCTCAAGTACCCACACATGAATAAAACAAGCAGTGAAAATGTAAATCTTGTGGGATGTGGCTGGAGTGACAAGGTTACCTCACAAATTAATGTGATCTGGTAAACTGAAGCCAGCCTTAGTGCCCAAAGAGTAACTTCAGCTTACCAGATCACGTTAATTTGTGAGGAATCCTTACAAGAAAATAGATTCCATTTGGCAGCGCGTGTGTATTGTGATAACCAATGGAGGACGCGAAAACGTGGTAAGAACACTTGCGGCTCTTCAGTCGCACTTCCTTGTTCTTACCACTTTTTGAGGTCCTCCGTGGGCTATCAGAGTACACGCGCTCTGACAAATGGTAACTACTTGTTAACTACTAACTGTCTTTTCTTGCAAAATGTAATCAGAAAACTCCAGGAAGTTTTTATGAAACGTTGTCATCCGTTGATGGAAAATTGTTTTGGTATCGGGTTCGGGGACATCAGGCCTTGAAACGAGAATGGAAGCAAATGGTATGAAGTGGTTGATTTTATTTTGAAAACCAGCGGATATTCTAAGTACCCTCGGAGACTAATGCAAACTGCCTCTTACAAGCCCTGGCACTGGACTGGTAGTTTTGACCATGAGGTATTTGCCATCATAAAGATGTTCTAAATTGTAATTGTTAAGCCGTCTTAAAATTTAGTTCTTCGTCAGCTTAATTGGAGACATATATCATCAACTACTCCTATCCTTGCCTCGGATGAAAGCCCAACAGTTAGAAACAAACTTACTCCCGTTTCTTCCTAAGCGCTCCTGTCATTAAAGTACTTTGCTTAGCCTGTGGCTGTGCATTATTGATGGCTTCCTGGACAGCCTGTGGCTCACCGCTTGTTTGGTAAAAATTCATAATTGCCCGCCGAACGTCAGGGCAGTTCAGCAAATCCATGATGGTGTCTGCGAAGAAATGAAATGAATAACCCTATTTGTCTGGGAAATCGGTATCTTCGAGAAAAAATTAGGGCTTAATCCCGTGGGCTTAATTATGGCTATGAGGGGATTGGAACTCTTGGTAATGAAGCCGCCCGTGGATATTAATCAATTTGACACTAAATTGTTGCAAATAATTACTAGATTCCAAATTTTATTCCAAAACGTGGAAATAGCATTCAAGTTTACGAACAACTGGATATCATGTATCAAGTATACCTCACAAATTCATGTGCCTAGGTAAGCTGAAAGCCACTCATTGGGCACTAAGGCCACGTGGTAGCGGGCATTACCCCTTAAATCTACCAAATAAAGTTTGAGCCTATTTTCGCTTTCAAATTTCTCGTGCGCCGCCGTTTTGGATTTCATGGCGTCATTTGCATGCCAAATTGTTTAACGCAAAAGGTTTGCTGCTTCATTTGCTTTCTGACAATAGCAACAGGTAATAATGTAATGAAGAAATGAAAACTTCAAATAATGATCAGGTAGAACCATTAGGAACTATCTAAAGCCTGAAAAAACTTCGTGAGGCTTGTGCGGGAATCGAACCCAAGACCTCTGCAGGCCGGGTACCGGTGCTGGTGCCTCGTAAGATGGCACCAGCCGGGTTTCCAAGTATCGGTGCCAGGTCGTGGGTTCGATTCCGTACAAACTTCATGAATTTTTTTTTCAAACTTCATTTTCACTACTTCTAAAGCAGTGTTCATAACAACGATAATCATTCATTCTTTAATCCGCAGTTAAAATATATGATTTTGATATATTCATTGTCACAAAAACATATTTTTCTAACTAACCTGCAGGGTTTTTAGTATCAAATTTGGGTGCGCATTCACTCTGACGAAATTCCTCCGTTGTTGCACTCAAATAAGCTTTAATAAAGACCGCTGGTGCCATAGTGGGCTCTCCATAATATGCCACCTGTATTTTAAAAAAATACTATTCAGTTGAGTTGTAATAATCCGAAACTGCGCTACCCACTGGACTTCTATTCTTCTTCTCACTTCTACATCGGGTTCAAATAGCTCCTTTCGCTGAAAAAGTGAGTCTTCGGTAAGCCCGAGTTACAGACCTGCACGCTTTGTAAATAACTTACCGGTCAAGCTCTTGCCAGTTGATGTTCTTTAATTTACACGGCCTCACAAATTAACCGTGTATAAATTAATTTGCCCACGTCTATTGCATATCACACGATAACCTCTCCCAAACTTGACATCAAACGACTTATGGAAAAAACTAAACGCTGTCCGGCTTTGCTTGCTTAAAAACGAAAAAGCGAGGACACCACTTAGTCGGTTTCAAAGGTTAATTGCAACTGAAAAACTCGTGATTTTATACAACGAGGTAACTTGGCAAATTGGCTAAATAACTACTGATTTCTTTATGAGAGAGACCTGCTCTCTAATGACTCGGTGTAAAGCACGTTAACACCACAGTCAAACTAAACAGCACAGCTATTTTTCCTGCTCACCTGGCCCTCGCTTAACAAAAGAATCTTGTGAAAAAGATGGAAGATCTCCAGTCTGGGTTGATGAATGGTGAGGATGACAAGTCTGCCTGACTCAGCTACAAGATTCAGATGACTCAGCAGCTCGAGAGAAGATGAAGCGTCCAGACCTGGGAAAAATATGAAGCGCCGCCAAACCAGCTTTAGGGGCGATTATTAGACAACTGAAGTATATTTTTAATTAAAAATTGAAATATATACTCAGTAGCCAACAGTTTTGCATACATTTTCAGTAAAACAAATCACAAAATGTTTTTTGAGTGTGGATATTTGCGAAAAGAATAATTAGGATAGGTTTGTCATTTTCCAGCGAGCATTAGAAAAGCGAGAAGGCGTCCTAACAGCACCGTTTCTAGTCTTTGTCTGAGCTGTTGTTGTTTCCTTTAACAATAGATCTGTCATCAAAACGGTGCTAGATTTGCATCGTATTGCTTCCGTCAGTTTGGCATGATCGTCTGGCAGACTTTGGAGGCCTGCGTCTGTTGGGAATCCTCTGCACCGTGCTGTGTGCAAATTTGCTGGTTAAGGCCCTTGCGTTACTGTACAATAGACTGGGGTATCGTGAAGAAATTTCACTTAATCGAAAATGTTACCTGAAGTCGGTTCATCGAGAAAAAGCACAGATGGCAAGTTGATCATCTGAAGAGCAACACACAGTCGACGTTTCTGACCTCCACTGAGCCCTCCCCCAAAAGATCCACCAACCACTGAATCAGCTAGTGATGTCAACCCGGTCTGCAAAAATGCATATTTAAGTATGAATCCACCCCTTATATAAATTGTCGCGTTTCTTATCAAGGCATCTACATCAGGTGAATTCGACAATATAATCATAAGGGACCAGTTAGTGGAGAAAAATAACAACAACAATGATAAAAGATGTAATTTTCTACAATATAACACATATTGGGAAAAATTTCCGACCACCCCAGCAGGAGCCGAACCTATGACCTTCAGTGATTACTAGTTCGAATTCTCTAAGATGATGTTGATGGCGATCTCGCGTCACAAAAAAATAAATAAGTAAAAAAGCGTGAATTGCTAACATACACACCTCAGCAAGTATTTGTTCGACTCGTTCAAACTTTCTTGAGGGACTCATTTTCTTTGGCAGCCTCATATGCGCGGCAAAGAAGAGATTCTGTCGAACAGTGAGCTCCTCATAGTAAGGTACAGCGAGCTGTAACACATAACCGACTTTACGAGCGTACCAGTCTTGGACTTGTTCCAGGCCCACTCCATTGATGTACACTTGACCCTGGAATGATTCAGAAAAAGGAAGTTTGTTTTCTAAATGTCTACTATTTGTAATTGTTGTTTTATTAGAAATCTATCTGGGGCAGCTTACGGACTGGTTGTCTCTCTGTGCAAACCGCTTCTCCCTTTTTAAACAAGAAGCTCTTGTGAATGATGTATATGAAATAAATAATATATGATTCTTGGTGGTAAAAGCTGAGCCGTCGGTGATAAATAGGAAGCGGGAACTAGCTCCATATAAAATGCGAATTTTCTTCCGTAAGCTTCGCTAAAATGCAAGCTTTTCTTATAGCACTGAAATTTCCGTTGATCTTCTAGCAAACGCAGAAAGTTCCTGGAAAAATCTCGATGATGTAGCAGTGTTAGTGTCGTCCGTTTCTCAAAAGAGAACAAGAGAGACAGAAACAAAGTTTATTCGGAATAAACATGGTTTGCTTGAAAGACGTCCCTCACTAACACACTGTAGATGAGTTAAGCCACGTTGGTGTTTTACACGTATTACTACGAATTCTGATTGGCGCGTTGCGCTGTTTATGTTTGCTTTGATTGGTCGGAGTAATTACAATGGCTTTGTTTTTACGTCACTCAAGAGAAAGCCGCTCCATCCATAAAGACATAGAAAAAGATGTATGAATTACCCCGCTGGGTGCTGAAATAGCGATCGATTCCTCGTCACAGCCCACCTGCCTCAGCGATAATTTTACAAACCTTGCAATGTCCTCGTCTCCTTCTCCCGGTCAGCAAATCAAGTAACGTTGTCTTTCCGCAGCCGGATGGGCCCATGATTGCAACCAATTCTCCGGCGTTAAAATAAGCGGAAACATCTTTAAGAACCTGCTTTTGCCGAGGCTTACCATCCTTCATTTTGACATTATCTAAGTCTCCTAGAGATTTTCTTTTGAGACTTGGCAGAACTGATTTTACTTTCTCCAAGCTAACGTAACTTGTTTTTCTGTTCGCCAACTGAGTTGGACCAACTGCATGGCGAGAATCCAGTCCGGAGCATTTTTCCATCGATGTATGCCCAGGGGCGTCAGCCATTTCTTTACCTAGGACGCTTTTCAGATCCTCCGAATCTGATCTGTCCCCCTTTAGAGGGTTCGTTCCTTTCCCGCTTTCGCCCCGAGAATGTTGGCTTTTACTACTCCAGTCTTCCCCTGAATAATAAATGAATGGAATGATACACAAATGATCATGATGGAATACATAGGACAGGCAGCCTGGCGAGAGATTCTCCTGGAGTTTAATTAAGCCTACCAAACCAATAAACTTGTTTTTGTTACAAACACAAGTCATTGATACGAATAATTACACCCCCCCGTTTGGCTTGATACAGAATGGCTTATCTGCCCAGTATTAAAGAGTAATACAGACAGTTAGCAACCGATACAGTGTCATTATGTTCAGTTAGCATTAAATCTGAATGTTCAAATTCAATGGGCAACATGATGGTCGATCGTAGCACACCACTCAACAAAGTGAAAGCGAAAGTAAACATTCGCTAATGTAAATTAGGGAGGGCACTTAAGCACAATAGACCTTTTTTTCTCACCTTTTTCTGCTGCTTTCTTTGAAACATCAACTGAGTAGCTTAGAGACAAACAGGCAATATTTATCAGTTTTTTCGGTGAACACGGAGGTAGCTAAGGTAAGAGATCAAATATGAAAATTAAAATAAATAAATAAATAAATGGCTAAGATGAAAACGTTTCCACTTAAACTAAAATGCGGTGTACATTACTGAGAGCGAGTTTAAGTACCTATGATCAGAATTTTAGTGAAATAAATGAATTGCAAGAACAAACATATAAGGTGATTGCTACTGTTGTTATCAGAAATTTCAGTTCAAGGAGTGTCTGGGTTTTTCCTCCGTAATCTTGGTTTCCAATGCAGAATTAAAATAGATTTGGCAAAGAATTAAAGAGTGAAAGGGATTGTTAAGCTCGGTTTTCAAAAAGCAAAACATAAGATGGAGACTACGGCGCGTCTTCACCTTACATTCACGTGGGCTATTCAGAGAGTTTGTTTAGAAAACCAAATCAATTTAAGATAAAAAGATGAATTTACATATTCACCTCTCTCTCTATAGTAGATCCTTTTTCTTCCCTTTGGTACTGCGTCTGTTTCCTTTTTAAATAGTAGCTGTTCAACATGAAAGTGGCCTTTAATCCAAAGCTTACAACTGTGATCACTAAGGACAGGACAATAACCATGATTTGAACTGTTTTTCCCCAGACATCTGAGGGATCGAAAAACAGTAATTTATCAGGACACGTTGGGTTACACTGAGCACCAAGACAGCTGTCAATCAGTGTCATGTGAGAGCCACGTGACTGAACCCATGTTGCTATAAAATCTTTCATGGTGCTGGTGCTAGCTTCTGTTTGGATCTTCGTTGATTCCCAGGTCCCACTCTGTATTTTATGGCTGTAAGAACAATGATAACAATGACATTGTCATCAAGAAAGCTTTCTACGTTTGTAAAGAGACATAACAAGTCAAAGTTTTGTAACACGAAAGTCATCTGAAAAGACGTTTATATAAATGTCTTTACATATTTCTTTATTTAGTTAATAAGAGAAGCCCGAACCAATTGCATTCTAGTATGCGACCGTTTAAGGTCGGTGGTGGCCAACACACTTGGACTCGGTTCCTTAGTTTAGTTTAATGAGAACGGTGCGGGGAAATAGAGTGAAAGTCTCAGAAATTGGGATATTTTTCTCAGAGAGCAAGAAAAGACAGTTAAAAGGACCACTCGGAAAGATGGCTCTCGACTTATATCAGCTATCAGTCCTCAGGGTTTTTTTTTTCACCAGTTCGGAGTCAATCATCTGAAATAACACGTCGGAATGGGTTTTGAAAATAACATACTTTGGTCTAAAAGAGGACCAGGATTTCAAGAACCGGGCGGCACATCCGCCAAAAATTCCGAGGGGTAACCCTCACTCTGGGCTCCCCTCCCCGACCTCCCCCGAGGAGATCGGGTCCTATCCCTGTACGGTGGTCAATTTACATCATCAACTTCGTTGATAAACCAAATTTCCCTATAATCAGAGATGCTGAGGCGCCTGTTGCTGCACAGGCTAAGAAATTAAGGTGACTTACGAAAATGCTTCAAAATTATATTTCGGAAATTGTGGACGTCTTTTTTATAATCTTGGGAAAAGCATAATGCAAAATGCCACGTTCCCAAAGTCCGCTCAGGCACGTATGTCTCAATGTAAACCCTTCCTCATGGTTTTGTCTCGGTTCCAAGCCAATTAGAACTAAAAGCCTTAATCAAACTGGTGTGTATGCATTCCAAACAGTTTTAATCAAAGATTCTAATGACATGCGAATTTTAGGCAGTTAAGCATGTTTCTATCTGTATTTGTATAATCTTGTAAGTCTTTCCAAAAATTTGTAGAGTAATTACTAGTACATGTAAGTTGTAATGACTGTACCAGCTGGCGTGAATTGATAGTTTGTGCGTGTGCGTGTGTGTACGTTTGTGTGTGTGGTGTGTGCGAGCGTGGATGTGCGTATTTTGCTATGTAAGCAATACTGTTATCTGTACTGTTTGAATATGTTTCATTATGGTTTTTTTGAAGATCGAGAAAATCTCATAGTTTGACGGATTTGGATTTTGCGGTGTCATCCCTTTGGGACGCTATTGCATCAGTATAATATTGATAGGTTTTGGTTGAGAGAGCTGAAGTTCCGTTCATACTATTTTCGTTCTTCTTCACTTGGCTTGCTGATATTGCCTCAAAGTATCGAGAACGCAGTATTTTTGTGGGTTTTGAAATATTTTAGAGAAGCCTTGCAAAATCTGATTATGGTGAATCAAAACGTCAGTTTATACCAATTAATAATATACATGAAAAAATTTCTCGATTCTGATTGGCTAAGAGAAATGCAGTTTTTAGGAAACACCGGTGCAGAAAAAACGTAATTCGGTGCAGAAAAAAGGAAATACAGTGCAAAACAAGGTAAAAAACTGAGGATTCTGATTGGTTGATAAACAAAGGCGCTACGATTGAGCCAATCAAACGCGGCCTCTGAATGGCGCAAAGTCTGAAGAGCTGCAAGGGACTCTGCGAGCCAAAACAATGGCTGGCTTTTTGAGCAGGTTTTCTTTCTGCGTGACCGCAATAACAGCAGAGAAGCTGCAAAACAGCTCTAAAAAGAAGAAACGGCTGCGAAAAGCACTGTATTTTAGCTGTCTGTTTGGAAACAGTGGTGTCCAGAGAAGGGAATTGCCGACGTAATTGGAATTACGAGTCCGTTGATGGAGTGACGCCGAGATTAATAAACAAACAAGGACAAACAAGGCGAAGATAACGAACTAGAAAGCCTGAAGGTAATGATTACAGCGCTTGATAGACACTTAGTAAACAAAGTAGCCTTATAGCTATAGCCTGTAATTGTTTAGCCAGTTTTTACAGCTAAAAACGCTTTAAAAACATCGAGAAAACTGTTGTTTTGGTTCACCTTAGCTTCGTTGCGTTGCTTCTGCAACGTTAAGAAGCTATCTCGCAATTTTTTCATGTATATTATTAATAAGTAATCACATGATTTTTCTCGTGCAATTTGGAATAAATAAGCACTTGTAAATTTTTTCAAAGACCACAAATTGCACTCGCCCTACGGGCTCGTGCAATTTTGTGAGTCTTTGAAACTCGTGCTTGTTTATTCCAAATTGCACTCGAAATCATGTGATTACCTATACAAATAACAATATCACGGTTTTACTTGAAAAAAATTCCAGTACGTTCCCACATTACCGATTGAAATGCTGTTGTATCACCGCTAAATTTAATAACTTACCCAACCGGAACCCAACCAACCGTAAATATAATGACATTCAACCCTAAATGTAATAACATTAACACTGTACTATAAAACATTCGAGCAGTTGAATGTTTTTCAAGTCGTTTTCCCTCGCGATCTTTACTGCTGGCCAAAACATTTTCCCTTCTATAATACGTCATGTCATTTGTTCGTGCATTCCTCGTCCTGCTCCCAGGAATCTTTTGTATATTTTTAAAGGAATGTTAACCAACTTGTAACTTCCCACGACTACACTTGATTATACAAGATATTGCAGTACCTTGAACCGTATTGGGTAAGAGACACGCTCGATCAATATATATTTTAGCAGGAATCATCTCTGTAGGACACTGTCATTCAGTTACTCAAGACATTGCCTATCACATAAAGCTATTGATGACAAAGGGGTGTTCCGTGAAATAAAGAAATAAGGGAGCTTTATTTTGTCAGTAAAGCCGGCAAAAAAGTTCCATTTTCAGTCATTGTGTTAATCACTTACTTAGTTGCTACAGATGTTCTATAAAAACAAACTGTAAAGCTATGAAACTGAGAAACTATTAAATTGGGTTTTAAAACTTTACTAACCTGAGCTTTCCCCTGCCAAGACCAAACTCTGCTGCGGGCGGCAGGACACCGTCTTCGCCCCACAAACTTGAAGTGCTCAAATAGATGTGCTGGAAACATGCAGGTACGAAGATACTCAAGTTAGAGGCTTGACTTTCGGATGTGGTGAGAGATTCGTTCATCGCACCACCGTACATGCTGACAAGCGTAACATAGTCAGCGCTGTTGTCATCTGCTGATTTTCCATCCCCCTCTAAGTTTTTGAAAAGATCTTCTAAAACGAAAATATCGTACATGCTAGAGATCAGCAATAATGGGACACTCGCGGGATAATGCCCGCGGGAAATCATGCACGTCGCTGAAGGACAACATGTGTAGCCAAGGGAACTATCATTGCACGCATCCAACGAAATATTTGCAAACAAAGTAAATCTAGGTCTAATCCGATTTTCTAGGGTGTCCTGAAAGTCAATAAACCACCCTGAGTCAACTATGGATTTTAATTTGCTGTTTAAACCCCGAAGTTTGATAAAGTTATTCAACACCCAATCTGCATGGTTTAGAACTCCAATGCCTCCAGCGCTACTTCCAGAAAGAACGATTTCTTCAGCTTTGCTTAAGGTATAACGTTGCAACAAATCTTCAAAGACGGAACGAAAAATGGTGAGTCCTCTGAAACTAAAGTTGTCCACGGAGGGATCGTTGACGAAACGAAATGGTCTATTTGGATTAGTTTTCAAACCAAGCCACAAGTCGCTGCTACAGTACGGCACTAGAACGTGAGTGTAATCATAGAAAGTCGGGTTTTCAGAAATTGATGATGAAAGTAAATCCCTGCCAATTACTTTATCAGGCAACAAAGTCGATGTCATCAGCACTGTCGAGTTCCTATTCAGGTACCGGTCATTACACTCTTCATAAGAAGCACAAAATCCACCACTTTCGAAGAACACAATCCATTTTTTGCTTGATCGCAGTCCAATGTAGAATGTGGCTCTTGAATTGTCGTTGCAGATGGCTTCCGTGTTGTTGATGAATTTTCTCCATAATGAGTTTGAAGTAGCCGTTTCAGCGAAACTACACCAGATACAGAGAAATCCCACAAGCAAGAGAGCAAGGTTTCGAGCCATTTGTGTCATGTCTTTTGCATGTGATACAACACTGGCACTAAATAATAATTGTGAGTTTCTGCATCGCTGACTTTAAAGTCTTTACAAGTCGCTCTGTAGCTTAAGACGTCTTTTTCTTTTCGTGAATAGAGTCACGTAGGTTCAGAAATTTTGTCGCTGCACGTAAAGAAACCATGTTGTAGGTGTCTATTGCACTTTTAATTTTCCAAACGAAAGATGCTTCTTACGGACATATATTACTAACTGCGTATATGTGGGCGAGATTATGTGCGTACTCTTTCTTGGTACTATTCCTTAATTTTACTTTGGATCGAATTCCTTTGTTTTTAGTTCACAGGGGAATATCGCTCATAACCCTGCTATTAACTATCTGAAAAGCTGGGTGCGGCTTTGATTGTTTAAACGGAAGAGCGGGGCTAATGAACAGCTAATTAAGATGCAAGGGGGTGATGTGACTTATTCCCCTTGCATATTGATAAAATGTTTTGTTAACCGATTCCGAATCGCTCGACATAGCTCAGCTTACAGCTGCAGACTACAAACAACTAACTGGAATTAAAATTTTAAACCATACAGTAAAACATTTGAAATCCCTTGTGTAACGGAAATGAATATTGAACAGTAGGTAACTCTGGGTCAACATCAAACAAAGCAAAACAGTATGTGCCACCTAACTTTAGTTGTTAAGGAAAACAAGTGGAACAAAACGAAGAATAAATACATTTTTTCACCAATGTATTTCTGGGTCCTTTGACGACTCCTCGACAAAGAAGTTGAACAAAACGAATAATAAATACATCTTTTTCATCAATGTATTTCTGACATTTCTGGTTCCGTGGAGGAATCCTCGCCAAAGTAAAAAATAAGCCATTTTCTCTTGAATTGGCCAGATATAGGCCTGTAATCCCATTACGGAGACGATTTCGGAATGAACCGAGTAGGTCCCAAAACACCCAAGTTTTACTGTTATTAATTATTTGACAAGCAAATATTAACGTTAATAGCCGAAGTTTCGGCGTCAGCGTGACACCATTCTCAAGGCAAAGTGAATAAAAAATGCGAAGATTTGATTTCATACAGTCTCTACAAATTAGCGTAATAACAAAGGATCACAAGTTCGTCAAGGAATACCTTTGCGCGAATCGAGTCCGTTTGCACGTTTAGGGATGGTTTAAGTTTTCTTATAAAAAGCATCTCCTAATTAGGCAGTCAAATTTGTTATCACATTTAGTGAGCACGTGCAATTGCACGTTTTAAATAGCCGAGAATAGCCGAAACGTCGGCTATTTATAACGTTAATATTTGCTTGCTAATGTTCAAAGAAATCATTATTGATCACCTAAGAATTATTTGGCCAATCATGAAAAGAATTCGGAAGCATAAACGCAGCTATGACAAAAACAACAAATAAGCGGGGAAAAGGTTGCAAACGGTGGAGTGTAGATAAATGTCGAGGGTCGAGGGTAAAAGTCGCGGGTGAGGGTGTGCGGTGAGGCTCGAGGGTGAGGATGAGGGTAGAAAATGGAAAAAATCAAATAATATATAAAGAATATCAAACAGTTTGGCAAATTGCATGTTCTGCTAGCAAGCAAACATAATATGAATTTATGAGAATGAATATAAGAAAAACTATATGTTTAAACTGCGGATTAATAATGGTAATTGAACTGAGTGGAGTGCAATTTGGTCTGAAATCATACGCGTGATTTCAAAATCGAACGAGCGCGCAGCGCGAGTTTGATTTGAAATCAAAAGTATGATTTCAGACCAAAATTGCATGACACGAAGTTCAATTACCACTTTATTACAGCCATTTTGAAATCACACAGTTTTTTGTCAATATTAATATTTGTTAATCCATGAAATTTGATAGGTTAGTATTATTTCACTTTCATTTTGATGAGTTACAGAAAGGATGCGATTTAGAGTAAAAAATGGTGCAATTTGGGAATAAATTGCACTGTTGAGAGCCAATCAGATTGCAAGAATCAAGTGTGATTTCAAAATGGCTGTAATAAATGATTAAATATGTGACTGATCATCCCAGTTATGAACACTACTTTAAGCAGTTGTGAAAATAAAGCCTGAAAAAAAATTCAGGCTTGTACGGGATTCGAAAACATGAATTCTGCGATACCGGTGCAGCGTCGCTCTATCGACTGAGCTAACAAGCCATCTGCGAGGTGGTTGTTTCGTTGGTTCGTAATATGCCCGTGAGTGGTGAATATATGAGAATGAATATAAGAAAAACCATATATTTGAACTGCGGATTAATGATTAAATATGTGACTGATCATAGCAGTTATGAAAATAACTGAAAAACTGAAAGCCTGAAAAAAATTCAACCTTGTACGGCCTATGTTATTACATAGTAGTTTTTTAATTGCTTCTTTCGGTCTGAAAACGGACATTTAAGCCTACGACACACTAGGCGATTTTATACGCCGATCGCGGCGAATTAATTTGATCGCCAGCGAAAATCGCCAGCGAATTTCGCTGGCGATTGATGCGGTCACACTAGGCGAATTTTTCCGCCGATCGCGGCGATTTGCCTCGATTAGTCGATTTGCCACTCCAGTTTTGTTCCTAGGCTCCGTCGAGGCCATCATTCCCCGTTGTTGTCGGCCATAAAATTGCCCATTCTGATTGGCTGACTTTAATGGCGATTCGCAACGATGAGCGTACAAAATCGCGGGAACGGGCACACTAGGCGAATGCCGGCGAATTTAATCGCCGATATCTGACATGTCAGATACCGGCGATTTTTGCGTGTTAGATAATTCTATAACGTTGGGTTTGAGGCCGGACTAAACGAAGCACTTCAAAGAGGTCAACTTGAGGTTACTAATAGCCAGGTTTTACATCTTGTCGTGCCGAGGCAAAGGAATTTTGCCAAGACTGAAAGGCTTTTAATTTGGCCTTCTTTAAATACCAAGAGCAACCCTCGACCCACCAAGGTGAAACACTTATCGCTCCTCCCCTTAACTTTACTAAAACATTATTAAGCCATTACTAAAACTTCTTAAGCCTTTTTCTTCGAAGGTACCACCTTTTACCACGAATTTACCGCATAATAATTAAGCCACATTGTGTCTCGCTGTTTCTTTGTTTCTACTCTGTATTGCCTTTAAAAACTTTTGTTTCACTTTATTTTCCCTTTCTGCGTCAGTGTATCACAATATCCAATGTATTTAAGAATGAACACATTTTTCACGAAAAGGTTTTCATACTTTTTTTAAATGTAATTTCGTGTTAGTATCTAATTATTGTACTGCAAGGGTGACGGTAGTATATGGTCTTGTAAAGAAATTCCGCATTGAAAGTAGTGCAAGTAAGTATCGTAAGTAGGGCAGATCGGGTATATGTTTTTCATTTTCAAGCTTCAAATCTTTGAATTTTGAGTAAAGGGGATTAGTTTCTAAAGAAACTGTGGTGCTGCGTCGGTGGGGGAGTGAAACACGAAAATTTGGTTTATCAACGGAGTTGATAATGTAAATTGACCACCGTACGGGGATTCGATTAGCTGACGTTTCGAGCGTTAGCCCTTCGTCGGAGCGAATCCAACGCTCCGACGAAGGGCTAACGCTCGAAACGTCAGCTAATCGAATCCCCGTACGGTGGTCAATTTACATTATCAACTCCGTTGATAAACCAAATTTTGAATTTTGAGGGTCGATTCCGGCTCTGAAATTTGACAGGGATCTTGGGGGATGATAAAATTGCATCATGATTGTTGTCTCATAAGTGCGATTTACGGTGATATTTTAAGGCTTCTAAAGTTAGAACTGGGGAAATCAATGTTTGTGTCCGAGTTCTCTGATTGAGAAACGCAGTAAGGTAAATGCTTTTATTAATTGCAACCTCCTCTGTGATGTAACAGAAGCAGATGTCTCAATTTCAAGACTCGTATGTTATTGGCTTCCATAGGAGTAAAGCTGTGAAATTTTGAAGCTTCTGATCTTCTTTGTGAAGTTTGTTTTTGCAATTTTGCTTTCGTCACATCACAGTATAGCATGTTAAGTTTATCTCAGGGGCATCCAACGACAAGTTTCGGTAGATATCTGTTCGGTGGAGGGTAGTTCGCCTAAGGCTTTCGGCGTCGATTAAAGAGTGCACTCGGATTTTCGTAAGTAAAAAGTGGCCTAAAAGATTCGTAATGTGGAAATCATAACCCCTGAGGTTTTCGGAAAGGTTGTTATTGCTGTTTTGGCAGTAAACAACGTCAGCTAGCATTTTCGGGAAGAAAAAAAGGTTCCCTAGAAAGTTAACTTCAACTAGTATTTTCTCAAAGAAAGATTTTGTTCCCTAAAACTTTCGGGCAATTAACATTTCAGCTGGGGAATCCGAACAGATCAAAGTTTTCTAGCTAACCAAAACATCACTTTAAACAGACTTCAAACACCATAATGTACTTAAAAATGCCTTTACATAGCTTTTGGCTGCTTTGGCTCTTTGGGTGCCCCTGTTATCTGCCTGGGGCCGGTTCCTGAAAAGTGTAATAACTCTATTCCAGGGATAAATCTGCCTTATTCCAAAAGGTATTCCTGGAATAAGGCAGATTTATCCCTGGAATAGAGTTATTACAAATTTCAGGAACCGGCCCCTGGTGTATCAGTCACTGAAGTTCTATTTCCGTGACACACAAAATTGCAGTATTTTCGGCTTCCGAAGATCTAACTAGTCTGCTAACTGTCTTAAAAAATGTGCAAGAAGTTCATACTCCAGTCGAGATTTCAGTCACCTGTGCAATTAGCAATACGCCGAACAGAACAAATTTAGAATGTAATAACCCGACCATGAATATTCTGTGCATCGTCGGAATCAGTAGCACGGTTAGAACATACTCTTTGACAAATATGTGCATACGTAATGAGGTTAAGTGTCCTGCGTGGCCTTATAAGGTTTCGGTCAGATTTTTTTTCTTCATCGTCGACGCAAAGCGAAAACGTTTTTTAAACTTTATTAACCAATCAGAATTCACTAACTGCGTACTTAGGGGGTGCCAGAGACTCAGGTTTCGTCACCTGCGGGGAAGTTCATATTTCAGTTCAAAATGGCTTCCTCTGATCTGTTTATCATGCTTGGATTTACAAGATAGGAGTTCGCCGGTCTCTTAAGACTGTAAATCAAAATAATAAGCTGTAAGAAACACTCGACAGCTTAAACGGTGGAAATTACTTTATTCATAATGAAGAAATGCCTCTTCGAGGACTGATCACTCGGTGCAAATCATCGGATCCCAAGGACTGTAGACTTTCTGTTTAAGAGCTTCTGAAAAATCCACAACAACAACAACAACAACAACAACAACAACACTTTACATGTTTGAATGCGAATTTGTACCGTGCTCAGTTTTATATCCTTCATTGTCGTTTTAATATTTCCAAACAACTTAAGCTTATCTGCGAAGCTACAAAAATATTGTAATTTGTTAAAAAAAAAAACGTGGTTAGTTTGAATGAATAAATTCTGCTTCAAAGTTTCTCGCAATTCGCTTGCATTTCTCTCGCGTAGTTTTACTCTAGGCAAAGATTGAACGCCTTTGCTTTGATCCTTTCCATTATACATTGCGTGGCTTTTCATTGTTGCAAGGTGTTGCATCCATTTGCACACCACTGCCAACAACATCCAACATCTGCCGGACCAACAACTCCCAACAATGTTGCCAGTTGTTACGTCCTTTTGCACGTAGTTTGCTCTTATGAGCATAGTGGTAGGTCGACATTTTACGTCAGATTAATTCATTAGTGCTGAATCTCTATGGGAATAATGAACGACTAAGTACGGTTAAAATACAAAAGAAGATTATGCAACGTCAATATTGCAGTCGCTCTAATGCTATCCAGCCAATATACTCTCCATTGACCCATCAATGAAAATGGCCGTACGTAACGGAAAATATCGCTTACAATTAGCATCTTAACATGTTCTGTATCAGTCAATTTTTATTTTATTTTAGCATTCCCCGGGGGCTTTTCAATACTAAGCAGCAAAGCACATTATGATAATAAATGAATAAAATTATAAAAAGCGATCATTAAAATAATTCTCTAGCATGCGCATTTTCAACTTTTTTTAAAATGATGTTAAAGATAACTGTTTAAGAGGCCTTGACAGTAAGATTCGCATTGACTGCGGCGGGTACGGAAAATTCACATTTCTTCAAATTACCTGAAACTTATCTCACATACAAAGGGTACCAAACAATGTAAATTGGTGCGATAGATTCTTAATTATGTCTTAAAATTGCCTCGGTAAGCGAATTTAAAGAATGTAGGATAACTGTGCTAAAATTTGTGAAAAATGAACTCTAATTTATGGGTAAACTTGTCTCGTTAATGAGAAACTAATATTACTTCTCGACACTAGTAATTTCTATCGCTATCAAAACCATGCTTTGGCTTTATAAATATCGATTAAACACCCCGCGGCAAGTTGTCAACTTCCATATACAACATTTTCATCAGTTCCTAGTATGATTCATTTTACTGATAACGCAAAATGTGAAATATTTGTTTAAGTATTCCTGCGTGGTCCAACCCACAATTATGGCTAAAAACTACGCACAATTAATGTTAGTACTTTGCTATAAATGGTAAGTGTGTAAAAGGTTTGGATTTTTAATTTTAAAGTAATTTAAAGTTAGTCAAAAATGACACAACTGACCCCCCGCAAAGACACGTAAAACTTTTTTGTTGTATTCAGTTTCCTTTCGCTTACTATGATATGAATGGTTCTATAAATGGGAGCATAGATACAACTGAATTCGCACACGTGAAATTTTAAGAGCAAGCTAAATTATCTTCAGGTTTTGTCACTTAGATATCGCCCAAATACTTGTTTTAAAGTGTTTTTAATCGCTAGCCAATGTGCAGCTTTATGTTTACCAAGGCAGTGAAGCGACTATTTGATCTAGTTGTCAGCTGTTCAAAAGCCAATTAGCCCTAATCCCAGATCAAACATTAACCCAGGAATTTATTTCTCTGTCCGGAAAAGTTGTTCAACGCTGATATTCTGCAAAATTGTATATTAGAGGATGTCAATCCTGAAAAGAAAAAAGCTGCAAAAGAAACCAAAAAGTTTAAAACTGGAACCAAAGTTAACGCTACTCCTGGATTAAGTTTAATCAGCTCTCGAACAACCGGTTCCAGAACTATAAATATTCATCTGTTAAGCATTTATAACCTACATCACGGAGTCACCAAACATATTTATCTCACGTTCGCAAAGGTAATCTACAACTGCGCATCGGTAAAATATCTCAGTTGGCTTGCTGTGGAAGAAACAACAGCAGCTTTTCCTTACATAGCGCGACTATTTTACCGTAAATGCAAGCCAACAAGACTACATATGTTTATCTGTTGTGTGCATCTAAAGTATTATGCTGAAGGATAAAGTCACGCGGCCATGTTTTCTGGGTCACATAATTACAAACGATATCTGCCGTTTCGGATATATGTCATATATATCATTCACAAAAAATAAATTATCTGATTAAGTATTACTTTGCGTACTTCTAAACTCAACAACTCCATTTCTACGGTATCTGAAGCATGTGTAGATAAGGTCTTCTCTCAGGCATCGTTTACACGGACGCAGTTTCCAGTTAACACGGCTTAATGACCTCGAAACCTCATCAAAAACGACACGGTTTCGAAGTGTTTACACAGAACCTATCCAACCGTTTAAATCATGGTGATCTCATTCTCAGGCATTTTTCTGGAAGTATAACTCCGCCCAAAACGTTGTTCCCCTAAACTGAGTTCTCCCAAGCCGAACCCAGAATCGTCGATTAACTTTTCTCTTCGTTACTCTGGAGCGTATCGACGAAAAAATCAACATTTCAAGACATCTCTGCCTAAATACGTGACTGATCATCGCAGTTATGAATGTTGTATTCGAGATCGGGACATCGTGAGAGACAAATATATCTGTTTAAATTTCTATCGTGAGTGAGTGATTTTAGCGCGAGTTTATCGGGAAAAACATTGTATTGTCAGGCAATTATCTAATTCCCAACACAAAGTGGCACCTCCGACGGGACTGTGAGCGGGAAACAACGAAACAAAACGAGGGAATCAGCCAAGAAGCTCAAACAACACAACGATGGAGGCGTTGACCTCGGAGTTGGACGTGCAACTAAAGCTACTTAAGTTTACTCAAGGGAAGACCAAAGCAATCGTCGAGAAAGCGAACAGGGAAGGAATAGAACGGCATCGGGATGCTCTGCGAGCGATCGTGAAGAAGGGTGAAAGTGTTAAAACGAAAATCGAACACGCGAAACTGAAGAGTGGCGTTCAGGTTGACGAGCTAACAGAATGGAGCGCCGTAGTTGAAGCACAACAAGAAACTGCTGACGAGGAGACCACGCATTTATCGGATAGACTCGTTCAAATGAATTATAAGACAAGGATGCAAGCGAAGGAAAGCGAAGAGGAGCTGGCAGAGCGAGATCGACAAAAACAGCTTGCGTTTGAACGTACACAACTGGAGATGAGGTTAACATATGAGAAGAAAATCGAGGAGACAAAACAAGCGAAGACCACGGAACCGACCTCGACTCAAGCCGCGAAGACCGCCAAGCTTCCTAAGCTTGTTATTACAAGGTTTAGAGGCGATTTAACAGCTTGCGTTTGAACGTACACAACTGGAGATGAGGTTAACATATGAGAAGAAAATCGAGGAGACAAAACAAGCGAAGACCACGGAACCGACCTCGACTCAAGCCGCGAAGACCGCCAAGCTTCCTAAGCTTGTTATTACAAGGTTTAGAGGCGATTTAACAGATTGGCCCCGGTTCTGGAGTCAGTTTGAAACCGAAATCGACAAGGCAGAAATAGCTGGCGTGACGAAGTACTCCTTCTTAAAGGAACTCGTAGACCCCAAGATACGAACGGAAATCGACGGCTTGCCCTTTTCATCAGAGGGATACGAGCGTGCGAAGAACATCCTGACAAGGAAGTATGGCCAAACAAGCGAAGTCGTGAACGCGTACGTGGAAAACATCATGTCTTTGCCTACAATTGGTGGAACACAGCCAGCTAGAATCCACGATTTCTACGAGAAGCTTCTTTTCAACGTGCAATCGTTGGAAACAATGGGGAAACTGCGAGAGGTGAATGGATACGTGCGGATGACTATCGACAAGCTGCCAGGGATAAGAGGGGATCTTGTGCGAACAGGCGATTCTTGGTGAGAATGGAATTTCCCAAAGTTAGTGGATGAACTCCGGAAATGGACAGAAAGAAACCCGATCCAACTTAAGCAAAATGACAAGCCCTGGCGTGACAAGAATTTTCAAATCCAACAGGACAGAGATGGCAGAAATCGGGGATGCGTTTATTGCGGAAAGCAAGAACACAAATCGGTTGACTGCAAAACGGTTGTCACCGTCGATGATCGCAAGAAAGTCCTTAGTAACAAACGCCTCTGTTTCAATTGTACCGGAAGCAAACACAGAGCTGATGATTGCAAGAGCCGTTCCTTGTGCCAGATTTGTCAGAGAAGACATCACACGTCCATCTGAAACAGCGTTAGTAACCAGCTAATGACAGCGACTACAATGGAAAGACCAACTGTGATTTACCCGGTCGTCGTAGTGGAAGTGCTGGGAGTTAAGTGTCGTGCGTTGCTAGACACCGGTGCCGGAAGTTCGTACGCTTCAGCAGCTTTACTTGATCGCCTAAAGATTCGTCCTCATCAAAGAGAAGTACGACAGATCGAAATGATGATGGGAGTGGTTACTAAGCCTGTAGAGATCTTCAAGGTCCAGATAAGTTCACTGAAGGGCGATTTCCTCCTCGAAACGGACGTGACCTTGGTAAACAAAAAACAGCTTTTATCCCTGGAAAACCCTCACTACCAACAGGTCCTGGAAAGGTACGACCACTTAAAGGGAGTGGAGATGGACGATATGGACACAAAGGAATTTCTTCCAGTGCACCTTATCTTGGGAGTGTGTGACTACACCAAGATAAAGACTGAAACAGCACCTCTTATTGGTGCCGCGAACGAGCCTGTCGCGAAAAAAAAAACAAGTTTGGATGGATCATTATTTCACCAGGCAAGGAAGTGGATCGGTCTCCAATGTTCCTGACTCAAACATCAACAGTGGATTACGACAACTTATGCAGGCTGGACGTACTTGGACTCGCGGATTGTGCAACTGGTGATCAAGAGGAGGTGTATTCCGAGTTCAAGGAGCAACTTAGACGAGACGAAGAGGGTTGGTACGAAACTAGCCTTCCATGGAAAGGGAACCACCCACCTCTACCAAGCAACGAAGCAGGCAGTCTTCGCAGGTTAACCGGCCTCGTAAAGAAGCTACGCAGCCAAGGAACGATAGAGCGTTACGATCAAGTGATCCAAGACCAAATCAAGACCGGAATAGTCGAGAGAGTTAGCGGACCTGCAACTGGGCAGCACGAATTTTACATCCCTCACAAGGCAGTGGTACGTGACACAGCAGATACCACCAAGCTTCGTGTAGTGTATGACGCGTCAGCACGGGCCTACTCTGGTGCACCCTCGCTAAAGGAGTGTTTAAATCCTGGCCCACCTCTTCAAAACAAGCTCTGGAGTGTCCTAGTTCGTTCTCGATTTCATCCAGTTGCAGTGACAGGAGACATCAAGCAAGCTTTCCTCCAAGTCCGAATCAAAGAGCAGGACCGTGATGCCCTAAGATTTCATTGGTTGAAGGACCCAAACAGTCAAACAGTGGAGACGCTGAGGTTTACTAGAGCCCTCTTCGGTCTGACATCATCGCCGTTCCTCCTGGGAGGCGTAATTCAACACCTGTTGGAGAGTTGCAGACAAAACTACCCAGACATTGTCAGCGAAATTGAACGAAGCTTGTACGTAGACGACCTGATCAGTGGTGGCCCTACAAGTGAAAAGGCAAAAGAGATCAAATCAGCTTCTCAGAACGTATTCGCCAAGGGCACCTTCGAGTTGCATAAATGGCATTCGAATGTGAAAGAGTTGGAATCAGCCGCGTCAGAACCAGTCTCGATCGAGGAAGGAACGTACGCAAAAGAGCAGTTAAACGTACCCGGAAGACAAGGAGCTACCCTGCTTGGTTTGCCATGGGACAAAGAAAACGATACAGTCGGCGTGAGTTTTCCACAAGAGAAGGCTGATCCTAGCAAGCGGGGATTCTTAAGCAAAGTGGCGAGGATCTATGACCCATTGGGACTGGCCTCTCCTATCTCGTTGGGGGGTAAGCTCCTCTACCGTGACGTGTGTGACGCCAAGCGAAACTGGGATGCAAAGCTACCAAGAGAGTTGATGCAGAGTTGGATCCGATTGGAGGAGCGACTTCCTGAGCAGCTTACAGTCCCAAGGTCCTTAGCATCCTATCAAGAGGACATTCAATCAATCGAGTTGCACGCCTTTGGTGATGCCAGTGGTAACGGCGTGGCCGCGGCTGTGTATGCTGTAGTCGTTCAAGAGTCAGGCGTCAATCAGGGACTTGTGGCAGCGAGAACGAGACTCTCCAAAAGGGGACTGACGATCCCTCGGCTAGAATTGGTGTCTGGACGTATGGCGGTGAATCTCTTGGCAAACGTGGCCTCAGCCCTAGATGGATTTCCCCTAATGGAAAAGTACTGCTGACTCGACAGCACCGTTGCCCTGCACTGGATCAAATCCCCAGGCACATATAAGCAGTTTGTGAGCAACAGAGTTGAGAAAATACAAGCACATTCAGAAGTGATCTGGCGGCACGTAGGGACCTCGGAGAACCCTGCTGACCTTGGAAGCCGTGGTGGAGAAGTGCTAAACCATCCCTCTTGGTGCAACGGACCGAAGTGGTTGAACAACAAAGCGTGCTGGCCTCCAGACATTGTGACCAAGGCATCACATGAATCGATGGCAGAAGTGAAAGCAACGCGAGAAGTCTTTGCTGTGGCGATAGCAACTACAGATGAGCTAGACACCCTTCTTGAGAAGTTTACCTACTGGAAGACGATGAGAATCTGTGCGTGGATAATGCGGTTCGTCCACAACGTCCGTTCAAAAAAGATAGGAGGACTAAAGGGACCGCTGACCACCGAAGAAACTAACAAAGCGAGAATCTTTTGGGTGAAAAGAGTCCAGACAAGAGCCACAGCGGATAAGCATTATCAAGAAGATCGGTTGCAACTGAATCTACAACCAAACCAAGACGGCGTATTGGAATGTCGAGGCAGAATCCAAGGGCACTTTCCGGCGTATTTGCCCGATAGTCAGCGCTTCACAGAGAAGCTCGTAACACAAGTTCATCTTGGAACGCTCCACGGGGGAGTTGTCAGTACTATGGCAAAGGTTCGAGAGCTATACTGGGTTCCGCGCCTAAGAAGATTGACCAAAAGAATCGTGAAGAGTTGCCAGGGCTGTCGGCGGTTTCAAGCACAAGCATTTTCATCCCCTCCCCAAGGAGGCCTCCCAAAGGATCGGACTGAAGGTCAAACGCCCTTTCAAGTCGTCGGCGTCGATTACGCGGGACCGTTGAAGTACCGTAAGAACGCGAAGACAGAAGGAAAGGCATACGTTTTGCTGTACGCCTGTAGCCTGACACGTGCTTTGTTCTTGGATTTGCTGCCCAACTTGGAAACTAAAGAATTCCTCGCTGGTTTCAAGGGTTTCATCGCCCGACGCCGAAGACCGCAAAAGGTGTATTCAGACAATGGAAGAACCTTCGTTGGTGCCGCCCAGTGGATCAAGCACTTGATGCAAGATGAAAAGTTCCAGAATTTCCTCGCCTACCAAGGGATCAAGTGGCAGTTCAATTTGAGTCGTGCACCGTGGTGGGGAGGGCAATTCGAGAGAATGGTGGGACTCGTCAAGGGAGCTCTTTACAAGTGTATTGGAAATGGCCTGCTGTCCTGGGCTGAACTTCAAGAGGTACTGTTGGACATAGAAGTGGCACTCAACAACAGACCACTGAGTTACGTGGATGAAGACATTCAGCTACCCATCCTGACCCCGAGTTCCTTCCTGTATGGTCAACCCAACATGCTACCAGAGTTAGAGCCTCATCGCATCGAGGAACATGACCTGCGGAAGAGAGCTAAGTATTTGAGGAAGTGCAAGGATACACTATGGTCACGGTGGACAAAAGAATACCTTCGCGGACTGAGAGAGAGACATCGGCTGAAGCACAAAGGAGACATGACCTATCCATCCAAGGGAGAAGTCGTTATCATCAAATCAGAAGAGAGGAACCGAGCACACTGGAAGTTGGGAGTCGTTGAAGACCTAATTTCCGGCCGTGATGGCGTGATTCGTGGAGCTAAGCTAAAGTCCGGAAAGTCACAACTGGAGCACCCAATTCAGCATTTGTATCCACTTGAGTTAAGCTGTGACACATCAGTCCAGACCCCACCAAAGACCCTGAGTGCAGATGCACCAGTCTACAGGCCGAGACGGGATGCTGCAACGGCAGCTAGATTTCGCATCCAGGATATAAACGAGAATGAAC
>JAEMWC010000182.1:427500-525000 GCA_016490735.1 Pachyseris speciosa | reverse complement strand
CCCCCTACAATCTCACGCCTTCGGCTTTTGCCATTTCGAACCTTCGGTGCTCAAACGCACCTCCCCAACGCAAAAGCCTGTCTACGGGCCTGCTGATTCACAAATAGCATCCACGAAAAACGAGATAAAATTAACATAGTTTAGTTTGTATCCTCCACGTGCCACAAATGTATCAGGTCGATTTAGGTTTCGGAAATTTGGGTCTGTAAATTTTCGGTTTTGATGGTTTTGTACTCGGTTTTCGGTTTTAATCGAAGTACACTATGGTTTTTCGGGTTTGGATGTTTTTTTTTGAGCGGTTCTTCGGTTTCCTTTGGGTTCCAATGCCCCCTCCTTCTCTGCTGCACGCATATTTGCTGACAGATGGTCATCTATGCCGATATCACAAAAAGGTATCAGATTTTCTGTTTAGCCCCTTCATTGCAGTCGCTGGAATAAAATAAGGATTTATTTTTTCATGTTCAGACTTTCATAAGTGAATCTACGAGATTTTAAAATAATGATGACATGTATACCCTCCACCTGTTAACTTTCTTTCTGCCTTTTTTTTTTCTGCCATTTCTGACCTAACCCTATTTATTGCAATTTGTAAAGAAATTTTATTTTGGAAGTTAGCCGTTTCCATTAGTATTGTTACTCTTAGGGCAAACTTAGCCAATAAATATGTTTAACCAAAAAACTGATGTGTCATCAGTTAAATGTGTGTTGTAATATTTCAAATATTCATCACTCGTTCCCACTTTGATATTTAATGTAAACTTAATGTGTACCTTACGCTTACTAGTCACGCGTTCCACATGTTTTCAGTTTAACGGATGATGGCGCCAATTGAAAACAAGGCTGCTTTTAACAGTATGGGCACCGAATCCCTTAACACTATGACGTTACACAACCGTTTTCCAGGAGCTTTGTCCTTCGTCTGAGACAGGCTCTCCGTTCTCTGTTAATCAACGCCCACACTATAACGTCAGACTGAAACTAGTGCCTACCCTCAGTGCTTTCACTTTTAAGAGTGAAAACCTCTCCCCACGACACCCCGCGCTCCTCAATCCATCCTCTTATCCAATCTTCTCTCCCCAGAAAACACGTAAATAGCGACTGGGTACGAGTCTGGTCTGAAGCGGTAAATTTGGTGAGAGATAGTCCACCGTAATTCTTCTACTGCTCTGCAGAAACAGTGCTGGAGAAGCCATTTCTTGCGGTATTAAAAGAAGACAGCGAACATCATTGAACTGTGAAGGCAATTGTTGTTGACGAGCCCCAAACGGTGCAACCGATAAGTTTCATATTACCATCTGGATCGTCAAAAGCTGTCAACAGGTTGTCAAATATGTGAGTTAGGAGGTGGCAGTCGAAAAAGCAGCGAATCCGGGCAGGCGGTTTCTCCTCGCGGCTTAGCCGCTCGCTCGCACGCTCCCCAACAAAACCGCCAGCCACGCAGGCTACCAAGCTACCAACGGTCCCTTACGAAAAATACCAAATCGCACTGCAATGGCATTTGCTCCATCACGGCTGCCGAGTTTGTAGCTACCTTTCAAGTGACACAACTATAAAAGTGGTTACATCATCATCATCATCATCATCATCATCATCATCATCATCATCACCATCACCTGTCACCATCACCATCACCATCACCATCGCCATTATCACCATCATCATCATTATCATCACCGCCATCACCACCATCATCATCACCATCACCATTACCGTCACCAACACCAACACAATCACCATCGCCATCATCACCATCACCATCATCATCATCATCATTACCACAACCATCACCACCACCACCATCACCATGACCATCAACATTATTATCACCATCACCATCACCATCATCATCACCATCACCACCACCACCACCACCACCATCATCATCACCACCACCACCATCACCATCACCATCACCATTGTCAACATGGTCGTCGTCGTCGTCATCGTCATCAGACAGAGAGAGAAAGAGAGGGAGAAACTTGTTTCCCAGAGAGAGATTCTCCTGGGTATGGTTTTTAAGGAAGCACAAGAGCGCATAAAAGTTTTTGTTTTTTATCACGAAAAGAAAAGCGGGGAATGGGAAGTAACAACAAATATCATTCGAACTGACTGATATGGGACATGGAAAATGACGCACGTTGGGCTCAGATACGGTAAGGAGAATGGGCTGGGTACCACTTCCCCACGGGCTTGTTTCATTATTGTGTGACACTTTCTCTCTGCAGTAATAGTTTCAAGTGATTGGTAGTGGCCAAGTAAAAGTTTGATGTCACGGAGCACTTGACAACAGACATCCTCTGAAGAAGAGAGAAGCTCTAAATTTCAAACTTCATTTGTAAAATTTGATGTTACGCAGCACTTGATAACAGGTATCTGCTGAGGATGGGGAAGCTCAAAGGGAAGGTCAAAGTTTCAAATTTCGTTTTCAAAATTGGGCACTCTTATAGGCACGTATTTTATAATTGCCAAAATGCCAGCTCAGCTGAGTATTTGTTTTAGTTTTAACTGATATTGAAATACAAGCTACCTTGGTAAGATTCTATTTATTACTAAATGAACGTCATCTCCTGCCTTGTTTTCTCCTTAATTTTTAATTTTGTTTTCACATCCTGATCACGTGTCAAGTGCACCGTACCGATGAGCTCGCCTTTTATTACAAACTCCTCTCTGTTCACCATTTGTACTTTTTTTGAAGTGAAAGGGAGGAATTAGGAATTTTAGGGTCTGATTGCATGGCGAATTTCAGCTCGGGCTGAAAATTTGAGCCTGGTTAACCGCACTGAGGGTCACGAGCTGGGCTACCAAATCAAATTTAAAAAGTTTGAGATTACGTGAAGAGAATTTCAGCCAGGACTATAATTCAGCCCGGGTTGAAGGGATGAAGAACTTCATGTAATCGCATTCAAATTTCAGCCCCGGCTGGAGAGTGAGTTTGGGCATGCGCGGTGATGGTGTTTTCAACGAAGTAAAAAAACTCATTCCCAGACCCCGCACCCCCTTGACCGGGGGGGGGGGGGGTGAGGTGTGAGGTGGGATGGGTGTGACGGCCTAAATTTCAACTCGGGCTGAGATTCGCAATGTGATCGCAACAAAATTTCAGCCCGGATGGTGGGGCGGAATTTCAGCTCAGGCTGAAAATTCGCCATGTAATCAGGCCCTTAAATTAGAAGGGCACTTAAAAAATATGGCACTTAACATAAGGCCAGCTTAGACGATTCTCAATATAATTCTGCAATTAGACATTAGAATATTGGGAAATCAATTCAGAAATCAGAGCTGATATTTCTCCAACTGTTTCTCGCCTAGTTTTCTTCAATAAGCAAAATATCTTTGGAAGATTCAATTTGACAAGACATTCCACAAAAAAAGCTGCATTCAAGTTATTTTCTTAAATTCAGAGCTGTTCAAATAGCAGTGATACAATAGCATAAAATTATACGTCTTTTGTTCCAGTTTTAGACGCGAGATTTATTTTATTTGGGAACTCTTCTTCGGAGCAAATTTCTTCGCCATTTTTATTGTTATTTAATATCCGGGGATAGAGTGTTTCGGCTTAAGCTCAGTAATAACAACGCGACAGAAGCAATGCCTTTTTAAAAATAATTTATTATAAACTTTAAAAGCTTCCATTGCAAGCTGGTCAAACGGGCTCCACGTTTGCCTGATCGAGCGAAAATTTAAATTTGCGAGGCGGTGACAGCTCCCTGCGCCTGTAAAGTTTACTATTCATAATAGCGATGATTCACTAAAATTATTATTTGCTTTATCACCAAAAGAAACTTGACAACAGAAGATGTCATTTATTTCAAATCTTGGTCATAAATGTAATGACAAAGCATGCATGGTTCTATTCAGGGATTCCTTCTATGAGAACGTCTTTAAAGATAGACTTGTGTGCGAAAGACCACATTTTATGACCAGTTTTTGAGGGTATCAGGCACTTTGAGGAGTAATCTTAATTTTTCCGATTCAATTTTTTGTAACACCGTCGTAGAAACATCTGACCTTAACACTGACAATTTCCTTAGTCTTTTGTCAGGTGCCCAGCACTACTTTCTGCAAACATTTCACAAATCGTGTTTGTTCCATTAGAACAGAAACTTGGCAAGGATTTCACATTGTTGCAAATGTCTCGAACACAAAGACGCCGGTGATGAGACGTCAGGGGAAGCATGATCAAGCCACGTAAGTTCTTTCAGGAAGTTCGGGATCAGAGAGGAAAGGTTACATCATTGAAAAAATAGTTTCTCGTAAAGCGCCCTCGATTGCGACGAAAGAGGATGTTTTAACAAAGAAAGATGACGAACGAAAACTGATCTAATCTATCAAAGGAATAAAGAAATTGCGCTGAATATTTTCTGTCTGAAAACGCCTCTTGGGGTAGCAATAAAGAAAGAAAGAGCCAATCCAAAATTATGCTTGAAGCTTGCTTCCTTTTGACGGGTGGTGGGTAAGACCCTTTGTGAATGGATCTTGAGATGTATTGATATTTTCTACAATTCCTTACAAGCGTTGTGTTCTAGCTAGCGCTTAGCGCAAACTTGGTTGGCAAAATACTCGCCATAGAAAAAACGCAACATTTTCGCTTTGAACTTTGTCGAAGTAATTGGTTGTTACTTCTTTTATACCATAAAATTTGCCAAAAATTCCTTTCATGCAAACAAAGATACCTTAACGAGTGTATAAACTTATTGTCAAAAGCTTTACCTTGAGATATGCTGTTCAGAAAATATCAGGTCGATTAAGACCTCCTTCCCGCTTATTTCACGACTGGCCGGTCAGGCTCACACCGATATCGTGTTTGCGTGGTACGAACTGGATTCTAAAGCTGCTTTGATTTCGCCCAGATGCAGCGACTACTATTTTCGTTAAATATTTGGTGTTCGGATTTCAAAACAAGAGTGAAAGTTTGGTGTGTCTGTGATTGTGTGGCCAAGATACAGTGATTAGGTTTAAGCTATTTACTTTCATGCCACAAAGAAGAGTCGATCTTCTGTGAGTCAGGTATTCAAACACTGGGGAAAATGAGCATAAAAATTTCCTTTACAGGCGCTCTAAGACCCTACCACATCTGCTATGCTATGAACTGATTCAGTCGTACCAACATTTTCCCCTCTAGATACGTCTGGCTTAGTAGTGTTCGAGTCAGTTAGCACGAAGGCCAATATTTTCAAAGAGCTGTTTGCCCTCCAGGTCTTCCATGACCTAATATTTGTAATTCCACTCATATGTTATAAATGCTATCACTTTGTGAATACTCCAAGGATTGCTTGTTAACTTAGACGGCTAGCTGTGTTTTGTGAAGTCACGACGTTTACGAGCTTAAACGCGAACATCGACGAATTTTTTTCATTCTACGACACCGTGGAATTTTTCTTCATCAAAATGTGCATTCTAATCGTGTCTAGCGTTTTCTGGTTTCTTCGATTCGAGAATAAACCCTTTTCTTTTCGAAGTTTATTCGCTTCCTTGCAATCAACTGCTTTCAAAGCGCGGAACAGAAAAAAAGATCAGAGAGAAGATTCATCTGCAGAGAATCTTTATCATTGACACTAAACCGACAACAGTGTTTCTTTTTCGAGATGTAGGCATAAATTATATCCAGTTTAAGTCCGTAATTCACGAACGGAAAATACGTAGTAATAAAACAGAAACGAAACTGCGTTTGTCGTTTATTTACGTCCAACTCATTTGCTTGTCTATTTTCAAAGTAAACGTTTTTAGCAAGTGCGAATAAATGCTCCAATTCCCCTGTTATTTGGATACAAGACGGTAAAAATTCACACTCGATCGACAGGAAAACAAAGTATATCTTGCGTGTTTTTTGTTCGTTTCGTGGAAAGAACGGTTCCAGGCGAACTGAACGGCGGGCGTTTCTCCCGGCTTTACATAAATAAAAATCCTAAAGGCTTACTAGGTGTTATATACCACTGGTTTTTAAGTCCAAGTTTAAATTCATTTATGGTTTTCTCGACAACATTAATACACAGTTGTCTATATGTATATGTATCCAATATTCTGTGTAAATCTAGAATACGCTTGAGAGAAAAGTCCTTGAATGAAGAAAAAACATGTGATTATTAACTGTTGACGATATGTGTTGGGCTTAAATGAAAAGTTACTCCTCTCTAAATGTTTTCCTTGTAAAACAGTTCACCATTCGGAAATGTTTTCTCGCGCTAAGCCTCGCAGTCCACAAAAGATTTAACTCTCCTAACAGCAAACTAAACTACCCAGATCTAAGTCAACAGAATTCAACATTTATAAGTTTATTTTTCTAACTTGTTTGACTTCGTTTTCCTTGTTCATCGAGAGAAATCGCAAACAATTACAGTAAACTACTAGTGAATGCAAGCTAAAAAAATCGTCGCTTTTGGGCGGTGGTGTAAAAAGGCCTTCTCCGGGGCTTTCGTCAGAGGGTGATTAAAATTCAGAGCTACCTTATCAACGGCGACCCCAGTTTGGAATTTTGCTGCACTTTTATTAAAGTACACTACAGAAATTATCTGTCAAATACGCCTACGAGAATTTGACCGACAGCGATGATGGGTTTTGTTTTAGACGCACGGCGCTAAGGGGGAAAATTGTTTTGGACCATCAATTAGCCGCCATGGAATTGAATAGGAAATAAAACTTGGCGCGAAGTTTCTTTTCTTTTAAAACTGTAAAGGGGACAACGATAAACATTATTCCTTTGACTAATAACAGGCTACAAAACAAAAGGCCCGAATAAGTGTCAATCCCTGAGCAAACTAGTCGATTGATCTCGGAAGGTGTGTAAACGTTTCTCTGGCTGTACGTTTAATTGCAGCGAATTGGCTTTATGCAAAACTCGATGAGGTTTGCGTATGACGAAAGAGAGGTCATTTTAATCCCACAAAGCGACACTTCGGCTGTCAGTTTTTCCCACGCAAAAAAATCAATTTACTTCTAAGCAAACAAACGGCAAAAACAAAGAGCTTTTCACAGCGTCCCAAACCAGCGTAAAATGAGCCAAAGCCAGCCATCTAAGACAATGCGAGTGCCTCTTTTTATTGGAAAATCATCGACGTAAGAAGAAGCGGCTGAAAGCGCTTGAAAACTTAACGGCAATGCACAGTTTCAACAACTAATATTCGAGAGTAAATATTTTGGCGTGGTGTTTGTGTTGGACTGATATGTCTATGTATAACAAAATCTTCTTTTTTCCTACTTCTAGTTCACGCAATGTGTTTACTTCGCACAGAAAAGCGGCCAAATATTTTGAATAGAGCTTTTAAATTAATGTTTTTTCTACCAGGAATCAAGCATCCATTGCTATAACGCGTTAATACCTGCGCTGTAGTTTTTTTTGTAAAACCTGGACGTAGAGTGTTGTTTGTTTTTTCAAAATTTTCACTTTCTTTTTTTAATTAGAAAATTGATCTCTCTTAGAAAATGCGAGACTGTTCATCATTTGAAAATTGGGGGCAAAAAAACAAAAAAAAGTTTGGAAAAATTAATTCTACCCTGCGCGTATTGACATGGCCTTTCTCATGTGTCATACAACGGATGTTAGGAAAACCCTCCCCGGCGTTTGTGATTACGTAAAAATGTTCCAGTTTTATAAATACTGAAGTTCCACGTAAAACCGTTTGTTCCTAAATTCAAGGGATTTTTTGAGAAAGGGCTGACAACACGTGTCATTCTGGCATTAATGTCTTTATCAAAGCAAAATTAAATTTGTTCGTTCAAGGGGACTAGATTTGTAATATTGGGGCAAAAATTTCGCGGTCTCTAAGTTGCAAAGGTTGTCTAAGAAAATGTTTGTTTCGAGTGGTCAAAAGAAAAAAAATTAATCAAAGACAAAAAAACTGCCTTGTCGTCTTTTGTACTCGTTTCTTCCGTAACCGATACCTCGATTGTCCCTTTTGTATGTAGTGTCGGAAATTGTTAAGTCCATACAGAAAGGCGCCCTGATCCCAAAAGACCGTGATCCCAATCGAGACAAAATTGCGTCTGTCCGCTTTATTCAAAGTGTTTTGCGGTAACTATCATTTAAATCGGAATTTACGAAGTTGTGTCTCTTTAATCAAAGGTCGACTGAGAACTACTCCATAGTGCGCCAAAAGACTAAATTGTTTGCATGATTTTATTTCTTATTTCACACAAAGAAGAAAAACAAAGAGAATACAAGTTGTAAACCCCGCTCTTGCCCGAGTTTTTTTTAGCCAATGGATGAGAGCTTTCGCACGATGCTGATTCGTTGGGAAGTGTTGTAAAGATTTTAATTTTCAATTTAGGGAATTTTGTCAAGTTTTGATCTTCTCCGTTTCTTAGAGGAGTGAAAGCCTTAATCACGTTTTTGATCGTTACCGCAAGGACCTTTCGTGCAAATTAATTGACAGAAGCTCCTATTGTACAGCGAATTTGCCAATAATCAGAGCATCGCTTCGAATATTAGGTCCTGATTTAAAGGCTTTTGAACGGGCATAATAGGACAATTGTGTAATTAAAACCAAGCTAACACATCCTATAACAAAAGAAATTGAAATGCTTTTGTTTCAGAGAGGGACAACGAGCCCCTTTAACAACCCTGCAAAAGTTCCGCAATGTTGCAAAGAGATTGTATTTCAATTTACTTGGACGATATTTTTGTAAAGAAGGAGACGAAACAACGGGGTCTTTTTTACAGAGGGGAATGTAATTGCCACAAAAGACAAAGAACAACCAAAGAATAGAAGATAAAAGTGTGGTTTATTAAATTTTATTGCTTCAACTTTTTCTTTAGCGTGACAGGATTAGTGCTGTGAAGATAATTTTGCAAAACAAAGCGGTAAATACTCGTAAAACAAAGCCACAAATTTTAAGTACAATGGCAAGGCTTAAACTAGCTTAGCTTCTTTCTTTGGTTCTCTTTAACGTGGGAACTGGGCAATTTGAGGTTTTCGTCAGGTTTTGCCTAGATCTCAGGAAATGAAGTTATCTCTCTTTTTACGCCAACTTGCAAATTAGTAGACTTAAATACACACACAGCTGTCCAGTTCAGCAAAACGGATTCTTTTCTCTGGCCGGTTCCCGCGTAAAGAAATAAAGGATGTATTCACAGTTTGTTAAGGAAAAAAGCATTGAGCTATAATCAGAGTCCTGTAGTAGGGAAAAATGATCTGAAAAATTCTTTAAAGGATTTAAATAAGAAATAATGCATTGAGGTTTATACTTAGAGTCTTTGAATAGAATTTTGAGTTGTAAGTATGCAGGCCAGAACTTTTGAGATTTCCTTTAACGTCGTGCTATGCAACTCGCAGCAATTGAGAAAATATGTAATTTAGCTTGACTAATAATTGTTTATCTCCTGTAATAAAGGAAAGCCTTTTAATAGTGTTCCTTGGAACAATGCACAAGCCACGTAGGGAGGCGGGAAATATCTGGGATCGGTTTACACACACGCTTCCTAGAAGCTATTAAGCAATCCCTTTGTGAATGGGTTTTTGTGGTGATATGACAATTTAAAATGTTCCGGTGTTTTTTGGAGTGCCTTATCAAGACCTACATGACACGCTGATAATTTCTAACATCCCATTCTCTTGTGAAGAGAGAAATCCACCTTTCTCGGCTGTAGAGTACTAGAAACACGACGCCTTGGACTTGCGGAAATTTAAGGGTTGATTGTATGACACGAGATAGAACCATCTATTTCCCCTTGGTGATATAATTTTGTTCCCTGCCGCCTCACCGTACCTTCTTCTATTTATGCATTTTGTGTGCTTAGCGACGACAATTAATGAATAATTCTGGCTTGTTTCGCAGATATTCACTTCTCCTCTACTATTCACTATTTCTACATGGATTCCGAACAAGAGTGACAACTTGCAGATAAATTCAAGTTAATTTTCTCTGCTGCATGCAAAATATAGATATTCATAGCTATATCTAGGATTTTCCTCTCTGAGACCATATCTTATTTTCAATAAATTGGGATTATGGGGTAGATTAAAATGTTTAAACTATTCTAATTGTGTTCGGAAATTAGTTTTTGAGGGAGAAACACCTTATAATTTCTACCTGTGCGATAGTTCTAATGGGAGGCGAAAAACAAACAGACGATTCCAACTAATAACAGCTTATAAGTTTTTATGTGCAGCCATTAACATTTCGTAAATTTTAACTTTCAGCGAGTAAGATATTGCTATAATTCTTCAAGAATTTTCACATTTAATTTCCCAGGCTTGTAAGGTAAAACTATGGAAAATGCTTTGCAAATATAAAATTTCAAGTACTAGAAGAAAAAATAATTTCCCAAAGGTTCTTCCCCGGAAATCTCATTCAAGGCCTCCAATGGATTATCTCTTTCGCTTCTCAACCTGATTATACTAGACATTCAGAGTGTACAACATGTCTTGAAATATCGGGCGAATCTTATCTAGTGCTGGCATTAAAGTAATAAACTCTTGGCACATGAAGGCCATTAATTTTTCGCGACAGGTGCACGGCAAATGAAATATAGAAGTGAACAACTCTTTGCTAGAGTCTCAACAAATAAAGCCGTATAATTGAAAACACAATTATAGAAGAACGAAGTTTTCATCACACGAAGCCAAACACACAAATTAAAAATGCCATTTCTCGAAAAAATATTATGTGTACATAAATATATTGATTTTACAGGTTTTAACAAATCAAGAAAACACGAAAAGCGACTTGGTATAGGAAAACAGAATTAAGAAAGGATACGATTTTCTTCTCATTTTATTTTGTCGGAAAATTTTGGCTGCGGAATATCAATATTCACTCCTCCCAGTGGCAGAGAAAAGCAAAAATGAACGTTTAGCCTAAAACTTTACGAGGGTTTTTTTTTTCATATTTCAGTTTATCTCTTTGGCAACATACCTTTTTAAATTCACGGAGCTCTTTCGCATAGGACGGCCTGAATTTTAACAAGTCGTTTAAATATTATTTGTCTTGCTTTTAAGCCAGTTCACAATCTTAGTCTTATATATTGCTAAAAACTTTTATAACATTGGTGAAATTTAAAACTCAGAATGTTGCGATATTATCTGTGGGAAAATTCATGTAGAAAGCTTGGAAAACATCAGCTGGCATTGTTGTTGAGAATCAACTGTTGAAACCCAAATAATCTTGCTTACTCCGCTATTTGGTTTAACTATTTTTCCGTCTATTTAAATGTGTACAGACTTGTTCCACATTCATTTGTCTACAAAGCCATATAAGCCAATATGTGATCGCATGTATACTGAAACCAAGTGTGCCTTGCAGCACTGAAAACTACACCAACAAAATTATGTTCAACAAAATAATGCTACCATTTTAGCTCAGCAAACCTCTAGGAATTAATGGTTTTAATTTCTAGATTGGTTCTGCCTTAAAAAACAGAAAAACAAATTCTTCAAAATTTGTAACATGTGTACTCGACATCTTTACATGTTTCGCTCGTTTTGCGACAAGAACGTAAACTGACCACAGACATCAGCACACAAATCTTATTATTAATGAGTGGAGCAAAAATTCCAGGGGATTGTTATGGCTTTGAAATCTTTAGGCATAAAAGCAAAGCCTGTTTTCATTCAAGACGCATATGTTTTTCGTGCTTTTTGTTTCTGATTTTCAGTCTAGTAATTTGTGAAGAAGGGAATACGCACTTGTAGAGGGGATATTTGAATGAGTAATTTTTGCGTTGCTAAATTTGGCACATTCAAGATATGAACGAATGCGATAAAAGCACAGTTAAATTTCTAGGAATGAGGAGTGTCCCCCTCTAAATTTCACTTGTATTGATATCAGTAACATGTTCGCTATTTGTCCAGTAGAATTAACTTTCCCTGTGAAAGAGTACATTATTAAGAAACGTGTGGCAAATTCGAGCAGTTACCATGCAAACGAATTTTAGTGAGGTTAACCGGCCCGAAAAGATGAGAAAATGGAAGCCAAAGTTGTATAGAAACCGACGATTGCAAGGTGAAAGAGTTACTCTTCTGTGATGCCTTGTTCAATGTCAACCCCTCATAGCATTGTCAAAAGAAAGTCGTGTACAATTATAAAAGCTCAGTGGCTCAAACATCTGCTACGCTTTCTTGTCGATTTGAGTTCTTCCTTGGTTGTTGTTTTGCGAAGCATACTATCGAAATTATACGCTACCTGCCAAGACATTACAAAAACAAAACATAGAATTGAATGTGTCATCTGACCCTGCCGCAAAAAATTTCAGAGGTTCCTAAAGAAAAGCATGCATCCAACAATGAAAAATCGCTTTCGATTTAACAAACGTTTCCAAGTTTTTTCCGCTCCTTTTTTGTCCGAGGAAGCGAGATAAAATAAAAGACTACCCAAAGCCTAAACAAAACAAACTAAACTAAGCTAACTTGTTAACCGAGAAAATATTTCCTAACTATTTATCGAAAAGGGAACGTGAGTCAACTGTTTCACGTTTCACTGTTTGTATTCGAGAGGTTAACTCGACATAAAACAACTGAGTTTAAAGTACTTTATACTCGCGCACAAACGCTTTATTTGGTTTTTCCATCTGTGGAGGTCAAACAGGGTTCTTGCCTTTGCCACATTAAAGGGGAAAATCTGTATTCTTGGTTCGAAATAGGTGAATTCATGACGTGAAATTGTAGCGAAAAGTTTAGAGAAATTGTTCGGTTTGGTTCTTTAAATATTCAAACGAAGAAAAAAGTCTCCTTGCTTGAAATTGGAGGACTGATATGCTTAAGTCCAGCAATTAAAACTGCAGTAAACATCGTGACTTGATATGGGCTGAATAGAGGAAGACAAATGATATATGTTTTACAAAGAAACGAATGTTTCTCATCAGTTAACTAAAGCAAATAGCCCACTGCAAAACTGACCAAAAATTTCGAGAAATGTTTACAATGTTATCCCGAAAGTGTACCCAGAAAATCATTTTAAAACTGTATCCAGAAAATGATTTTAAAACACAGCCTCAAGTAGATGCAAAGAGCAATCAAATGAACTGGGGTTATTTTTTACCGAAGAAATGGCTCAAAGCCTTATTAAACTTGGCTACCCTAATCTCTTGAAGTTGACACATGGATTTAAGGATTAGCATCGATTTCTTCATTCTTTAGTGAATTGGCTGTATTCAAAAACGCTGCCTTGCCTAGAAATGAATCGAACTGACATGGAACGCAAAAAGGGAACTCAGCTAATGCGATTAACTGCTTCTAATTTTCAACTGAATTACGTAGATTTTAAACTACGGTGTATCACGAAAAATTCCACACTCGTTAGGTTAGGGAAAACCTTATTTCCACCTGCTAAAGCTCCTTTGATGTCAATACATTCCCTAGTTTTTTTCTTTACGCCGTTACGGGTCACAATACAGACCAAAAAAAACTTTGAACGGGAGGTCGCTTTATCCCTTTACATCTTCGAAAACCTTTTCAAACCTGTAATAGAAAAAAGTGGATTACACATTAAATACAACATAAAACTCCTGACAAGTTGCCGAAGAAATTCAGGAATTCCTACTGAAAAAAGATGCTAAATTTTGAGAAAAATGCCATGGACTCACTTTGGTAAAAGTATTAGTTCTATAACTTGAGACATCTATGTAAAAGTTTGGTTGCCAAGTAAGTATGATCCGCTTAAAACTTCCGCAAACATTGGACGAATGAACGACAGTTCATGCTTGTTTCTAAAACATCACAGACTAAAAAGAACCTCCAAATTATCTACGTTTTTAAAGTTCCTAAAATTACAAATGACCAAAACTCTTCAAGAAAACAAGACCTCTGTAAACTCATCGAGGAAAAATAAGGCTTTAAAACGAAAGGAAATTTAAAAAGACCACAGGAAAATGTAAAGTTAGAAACATCCATTTTGAAAGGTACTATGTAAACTTGTCAGTTGTGTGAAATGGGTGCTTTCTTTCGGAAGTCAAAACCTGTGTCCTTTATCCATGACACGGCGCTGAAAAACCATTCTTGAAAGCCTCAAAGGAAACTCTACACTTTTCGCCTTAGTGAGGGATAATAATTTTTGCCAAATCGAACATTAAGGTGAAAGCGTTTGAAGAGGAAAGGAAATTGCAATTTTACTGTGACAGCTGGAAAACAACCTAATGCTGCCGAGACAGCCCTTCTAGATCATAAATGTTTGAAAATTAAACTTGAAACTTTCGTCGCTAAGTCAACGTGAAAGCGGTCGGGCCGCGCGGACATTTTCTTTTACAAAAACAGTAATAAAAACTAGCTTGTGATCTCTGTTAGATGTTTGAAACTGTTCAAGCTAGAATCTTACTTTTTCCATCTTGCACAAAAGCTACGCCCAAATATAACACAAGCGAGGATGCACAATTTCTAATCACTCAAAAAATCACCAATCTGCTCCAAAATCTTTCTCGGATAGGTTTTGTCAGTATTTGGTTTTAACATGCTTTCTTCGGCTAATTTTTTTCATTCAAATCTCTGCCTCCGTCATTGCTAGAAAATGCATGACTTTGAACTTGCCTGTGACCAAACAGACCGCGATATATGTTCAGCCATGTTTATTTGTTTGCCATACGTTTCTGTCGGATAAATAATTACAGCTCTTCTTCGATGTTCAAATGATGTTTTCAAAACACAAGAAACATAGCCTTCGATTTACACGTCTTTTCCGCAATGAATTCTTTCAAAAAACCATGGAAAAACATATTGCTTTTAATTGTTAGGAGCAACCGTCCTCCTAGCCGCGGAGAAAGCTTCGACGAAATTCCTTTCGCACCAGCCACAGTTCTTGTCAATTTTTACCGATATCAAAGGGTGAATTTATGGCTTTCTTCATAGTTAAGTTATTTTGTCGATGATTTTATTATCAGTATATCTCAAAAACAAAGAAACAAGAATTCGAAGCAATTGAGTTTCGTAACCTTAAAGTCGTAGGAAATCCTGATTCTCATAAGCAATTAGTTCATGCATTCTGACAAATCTTGTTAAAACTATTACAAAACTCTGGCTAATTTTACATTTCGCTTCGTAAGTGAAACGGGTTAGACATATTTCGCCTGTTTTCGTTGAGATTATCGCGATGTTCGAGCAAAAAAGAGGTCTTAGGGTTTATCGTAAACAATTGATAAGTCGAGTTTTTAACACTGAGCGAAGTAACCATTTAGGAGAGGTTCAGCTTCGGTTTCCATTTAACACGATAGTTTCATAATGGCCGACATTTCTCAGACAACGGACAAAACCGACAACTAAGTTTATGAGATTAATTTCGGCCGGTTTTTATTCTATGAGTGGGGGCACTAAAGCTGATAAATGGTAAAAACAGCATTTGCCTTACCTTTCAAAATCTTTTGTCCATGTTAAGCCCACGTGTGTAAGAAACGACCACAACGGTATCAATTTCAACACAGCTCAAGTTCTGTTTTGGTCACCAACATGAATTCTCTTTCATTCGACTGCTAAACCACAAAGACAGGAGGAAGAAGTTAAAAATACTAAACTCGGTAAGCTTTTAGGAAGACATGATAAGCGGCTAGAAGTCACCCTGTAGGTGTTTCTTTGACAGAACTATGACTGACAACAAAGAGCGAGAATTTCTCGCTCGCTTTCGACAGGTTTTGAATAAAACAGAAGCGGGCGCTTCTCTTGACAGAGCGGGCTCTGAACAGAGAACACATTTATACTTTAGCTTGACTGAGTTGTGTACTTAACAATATTTTCTCTTAGCCAGCAGTTAACTGTATAACATGCAAATATTTAACTCATCAAATTGAATCACTGGTTCGCAAAGTTTGCCCGCACTGTAAACTTCTGTACTAGGCCAGTGTCGAACTGTTTACAAGCAAGAAACAAAATATTGGAGAAAGTCAGTTTATAGTTTGACATGGCGCAAGGAAACTTATCCGAACGCTTAACGTTTCGATGCCAGAATCTTTCGAAGCAATGAATGTTTATTGACCAACTTCAATTTTTAGGATGTGTCGCAGTTATTTCTTTAATAATCCTTGTTACTTCACAGGGTATACTCAGTAATGTTTACGTTGGCGACAACAGAATCTTGCTTATTGTTATCAAAAAAATTTCTGATATCTCAAGGACCTCAGTGACAGCGGTCGGAGTGTTTAAGTCACAGCGCCTACTTTCCAAAACCACTCCTTAGCTAATGTCGCCATTTCCTCTGCTCATTTTCTGAGCTTCCTTCCTGATGGCTAATCGCGCCGAAATGAAACACAATCGAAACGACATGTGCAGCGCAGAAAGGTTTTCAAATGGCGACACGCCTATTATTTCAGGTTAGGAAGCTAAACAAGTTTTGACCTCAATGAAAACACGGTTTCGGGCAGCAATGGCAGGAGAAATGGGCACGGTTTGTTCGAGTTGGGTGGTCGTGTTGTTTGCTCATCGCGAAACGATTGATTACTGCGCCCTCGTCCTACGCTAAGTTAGGCGCGTGTCGAGGAAATATTCTATGAAAATATCGACTTAGTTTCAAGTTTCGTTTATTAGGCAACCTCAAGATGGACGTAAATTGCATTACCGGATGAATATGCACGTCAACTTTGCGAGGCCAAGTTTATGGATGACCCCGCAGTGTCTTGGGGCCTATCTACACGGGTAATCTATCTTGGGCCATCCGTGCTGAAAGGCAATCAGTCTATAATGTCAGCTTCAGCTCTGGCTCGCTCTCTTGTCCAATAAATGACAGCAGACACGAGTTTAGATAAGATCGCAAAGGAAATTTGGCCTGCGACAGTAGGCGAATAAATTGATATACGTTGATGGTACCAGCTCGAGTTTTAGTCATAGCAGACACTTATCTCGGTGCAGCTTTTACAGATGTTTCTAACAAGATACTTTCGCTTCCTCTACGAAACGAAGTCAGATAAACTACCACTGCAAATTATAGCACAATGGTTCTTAAGGATAAGCAACCCTGAACAAATGCTTTCTTATCGCTCAAACTTTTTAACTCATGAAATTCAAGATGACTTTAGAGAAGTAGGCAGTCATTCACAAAGATATTTTTCGTGTCTCGTCCCTTCGTGTCTCTAGTTTTCGCATTTTAAGCGCACATGAAAGGAAATATAAACCAATTGTAAAGTAAGAGAGAATTCAAAGCGAGTCAGGACCATCTAGTCACACAAACGCATAAAACATATTTGATCGTACCACTGCAGCTCAACTTCTAGTGAAATTCTCCTTGGCATCTAAGCTTAATACGCGAGATTTACTAACGAGAACTTTATCCGATTCATTCACGATTTCTCCTTCTTTACTTTAGACTTTTATCAGGATCAAAACACACACGGAAATACGTTTCTTCTTGCCCTTATAATCTAGCAAAGGAAAACGTTTCATTCAATAAAGGTTTTACTTTAATATCAGTTAAGCCAGCGACGAGATTCCCTTTAGAAAATCTCGGCGCCTTCCTCTATCTTGAAACATGAAGTAACCTGAACCAACTTTCCCCATAACGTGAGGCTTAATTATAGCCCATGTACCCTAATATGATCTGAACAAAAGCTCATTGTCCCCGAATCAACATTCAAACATAGCTTCTAGCCGAGAGCTTAAAATTCGATTGAATTCCTTTAAAACTAAGAGCAAAATACCGCCTTGCTTTAGCTTGGGCCGGTGCGAGGGGTTTCATTACAAGTTTTCGGAGCCTTTGATAATCGACTGCGAAATAAAGCGACTTGAAATTAGCTACAAGGAAAAAAACTGTCCGAAACCGTCCTCCGAAATCCCTTCCGACTCAATCGACCCCGGCAAATTTTTGTAGTTAATTTCCTTGTTACCTCTGGTCGAAACTCGTCGAATAGTCATATACATTTTTCACCGTAGGGAACATGCGGGTAACAACAGACCCTGAATAACACCTTCCGGATTTACAAAACGCTCGTTTTGCCGACCTAAGGTGATAAACATATTACACATTTAATGAGGCAATGAGTTCTTTTCTCTTTTCCTTTCCCGAAACAATGCTTGAAAACTACTTTGCAACAAAGAGACAAGTCTGACACGAAACTTATTCCATGGCATGAAATATACAAGTAAAATATCACGATATGTGTCTGGCGCGCACTGACAAACCCTCGCCCTCATTACAAGTGAAAAACGTACCTCGACATATGTAATGTTGCTAAATCTCGAAGCGGGAGCTCTTCAGACGACTTGAACTGATTAACCGAAGCTTCAATGTGAAACACATCATTTCGGCAGCGTTTTTGATCGGAGAATCTTGCCGCTCTCGTGTGGGTTTTATTCAAATCGCGTTCACATCCGCGCGGCGACACCTCATCAAGAAGTTGAAACCGATGAAATTTGTGGACTGACGAATTTGAATGCGAATAAAACCTGTCCGGTTTATGTCGTTTAATATGTCGCGATACATTGACGAGTTTCACTTAGTAGTTTATGTTATAATCCGCTTACGTGACGGAACACACCGCTCAACAGCGACGCGAACACGGCCAGTTAAACCCCTGAATAAAACCGAGTCCTGGCTAGCACGAAGATCTGAAAAGTGTCCTAAACAAGGAGACAATAGAGAGGCCTCATTACCATGAACGCGTTAGCAAAACTGTGACTAAAACGGTCGCCGCCTGACCAAACTCAAACGATTACGCCGCTTTTTCCCACGGAAATTTTGATCGCGCTGGGGGAATACGAATTTATAGTAAAGATCTGAGACTTACCTTGAACGTAGACGCGTTTCCGCGATGTTAAACAGCTCCAGCCAGGGTTAGCTAGCTTTTTCGCATTGTGCTGAAATCGCAAAAACCGAACCTTGAAGCTAGAATGGTCCGCGATGCGCTCTAAACTGCGCTGTTATCAATCGCAATGTATTTTTTGAACTAATAATGCATGGCTCTCTGTGTATATAGGGTGGTGTTTAAACTAACAACCCAGTCGACTTTGAGCAGTTAAGAACCCTTTCAAGAAATTTGATCCCCTGAAAGAGGACTTCTCCAAACACAGGTTCTGAAGTTTACGAAAGATTGGCTTGCTGACTGCTAGAGCCATTCAGTATATGTTTGACTGTTTTGAAACGTTTGCATGGGGGAACTGTCATCTGGCTAAGCCCGCGCTCGCTACCCTGACCCCAATCTATCAACGCTTTATTGAAGGGTAAACCACTACGAGGTTTTTGTAAGAAAAATGGAAGCAGTTTTTAAATGACTCTTGTTTTGATTGTAGCAATTCGAAGCAAAAAGGAAGTCAGCAAGGATTTCAGGCGAAAATTAGAGAAAAGGACGGCAGATGTAAAAGGTTTTCTCAAAGGGACCGCTTCTGTTTCGGCGAGCTGTTTTAACACCTCCACTGCCCGCTCTATCCAGGAAAAAGTCTCTCAAATTCGATTACTCCTTGTAAAGTGGTTTTCGCACTTCGTAATGGAACTGACAAAAATTTATATTTGCAGTTGGACGGCATACGGGGCACGTTTCTCTACGACGCGGGAAAAAGTTTCCAGTGCCGCACGGGCGTTCTTCGCAATTTCGATCGTGTTCTGCAGAATTATGGTTCGATTTGCCAAGTATTTGTCAAAACTGTTACGCCAAATGTCGTTCCGTTGATTATTTTTAATTAAAAAGCTCGCATTTGGAAGGCTGTTGGCTCTCAATGCCAGAGGATAAATAATTAATTTGACTTCGCTTTCTCAACAACCTCAACCTCCCATCATGTCGTCCGAAAAGACAATGTATACGACAGGACAACTGTTCGTTAAAAATTTATTTCGTTGAACTAACAAACTGCTGTTTGGGCAAGACTGTAAATTTACAAAACCTTTCCCTGCTTGTATAAATAATGGTAAATGTAGTGTTAAATACGTAGTTGACATGCTAACCGCTAACTACCAGAGCAGTCTGCACCGCTATTCGTCTGCCCAACAACATAAAACACTAACTATTGGTTATAACCTAATGGCTTCGCAACATATGTTTGTAATTTTGAATTTGTCCCAAAACTTAACTTAACAACGATCACGTCTTGAGGTTAATTTAGTTTCAAAATATTTTGATTTTCTACATTTGTTCTCCTTAAAATACTCTAATATAATCACAATGAGCTGGCGACTGAATAAAATCGTACAATCTATATTACACTTTATATAATTTCGTTATCTTTCATAAAATTTTCTCTGATTCTAAACGCTACTATTCGTTTTATACTTTTAGGCGGGAGAAAAATCTATTCGATACATAATCAACAGAATCACCTCGAAATTTAGGTATTAATTCATATACACTGGCAAAATGTATTATCCGAGATAACACAATTTACAGGCCGCTCCAGAGCGCCCTAGGCATAATTTAGCTGTCCCACGTCCCATGATAAGATAAATAAGTTTAGTTTATGAAAGGTTTGAAAAGCCGGCGATGCCAGCGCAACTTGACGGTGTAAACACACATCCTTGGTAGTATGGACTTGGTTCTGTCGTGATAGGGTTTGTATCGTATGGTTTGGGCAGTCCTAAAGATGACATAGAAGAAGACATTCCCGCTGGGTGGTACGGGCTAAAATGCATGGGGTCGAAGCCTCTGAGATCCGCATCGTGGTCGGATGCGATGATGTTCTTGATGGCGAATGGATGGTTGAATGATTTGTTCATAGACATGGATCCCATTGGGCCCATACCCATTGCTCCCATAGCGCCCATAGCGCTCATGGCACTGTAAGGAGACGGTGCAAGGAAGCTTGGAGCGCCTAAACTCTTGGGTCCCTGAACCTTCTGATGATACGTCGAAGAGACGACGGGGCTGAGCAAGCCGGGCTTGGGAAGATCGCTAAGGCTCGGTTTTTTGTCGGCCTTGAAGCGCTTCTGCCGGCGAAGATAACAGCCGTTCTCGAACATATTGCCACAGTCAGGGTGAAGAGTCCAGTAGCTTCCTTTGCCAGGCCTGTCGGGTGAGCGAGGGACTTTTACGAAGCAATCGTTGAAGGAGAGGCTATGCCGAATGGAGTTCTGCCATCGCTGTTGGTTTTGTCTGTAGAACGGAAATAGGTCCATTATAAACTGATAGATCTCGCTGAGCGTAAGCATCTTGTTTGGCGACTGTTGTATGGCCATCGTGATGAGCGATATGTACGAGTACGGCGGTTTGGCGTGAGTGTAGCTCCGGCGGTAGACTTTCTCTTTCGCCTGCTTACTTTTGCCATCGTCCATAGGATGGCCTTGTGCTTGCGGGTTTCCTACTCCCATAGCGGCTACGGGATTGCCGGGATTCATTGCTTCCATCATGATGCTGGCCTTTCTCTACGCTACAAACAGCTCCCTTCGGTTCTAAATTCTTTCACAACGGAACTTGGCGCAGTTTCGTACCGTCCCGTAACGTCCTTCTACCGCGGTGAACAGCGAAGATTACTCTTTCCACCTAGCAATAAAGAAGTTTTATTTTTAGGGACGGTGCGTAAACAGGCTTAACGTGACATGTCTAGTGGCCCCGCCCTCTCTATTGTGCCACGGGAAAGCCCTTTGGAACCTTTCGCCGTTTGTTGACATAGGGGCCTTTGCGACCACCCGCGGGTAGACATTTTATTAAAAGTCTTGGGGTCCATTATCGCTTGTCCATCACGAAGGCTTACAAACAAATTGCCGTTTCATAATTTATGAGCAAATACAATTATTTCGATAGGACTCTTTATGATTCGTCCCTATCTTGTATCTTTAATGTCAACACCAACGCAAGATCGCCGTTCGCGCGGGATAAACTAAACATTAACGTGGAGAGATGTAAAGGTGCTGATATCTCTGAAAGGACAGGAAGGAGAGTCAGATAGACGCGGTAAAAGCTCTCCGTCATTACACACCACCTTAAAAGCCGTGTAATTTAGCATGACTTATCAAATAGTTAGTGTCAAAAAACCCTGACCGCTTGAAAAAGGGAGCGCTTAACATTCTTTCGGAGCGAAGACGTAACCTAGATCCTGTCAGCTTAGTGTTGGTCTCCACAATTAGCATAACAACTGCGAACATAAATTCCACAAACAAAAGCAATTATTTCTGAGAACCGGGTTTCTTTCTTCTTTGGTTCTGTATGTTTTCCTCCTTTCTAAAGACTGATATGCCAATCGGGCGCGCGCGTATTTCCGAGTTTACAACTCTGGAATCACCTCTTCCGCCTGTCTTGTTGCCAGGGCATTTCACTATGGCTTAGATTGGTATTATGCTTGGCTTCCGATTGTGCGTATTCTTCCGAGTTCGCGAGCTTGATAAACAGTTGGCCGGGGAAAAAGGCACAGGGGAAGACAAAAAAAAATTCCCAATTTTATTTAATAACTTTTGCTAAACTGCTGTCAATTCTAACCAATCCTACGGCCTAATTGTGTGAATTGATGAATGAACCGATAACTCAAGATCGTTTTGTGAGCAACTTCGGCGTGCTATGCACACAATCAATATTTTTGTTTAGGATTTGCCTTGTTCGTTAGCACGCGCTCAGACTCGCGATAAAAATCAGCAAGCTTTTCTGCGGTCGCTAGAGCGCGTGGGACTAGAGGAAAAATGAAGAATTTTTAGAATCCAATTTCTCATTTCCGGAAACTAAAGCAATTAATTAACAAATTCGGCTTGCGTCAATCATTTCACAAAAGCCATTTCCAGGTGCCTTTAAAGACAGCTGTAGATGCTGCGCGATTATATTATCACGGCAAGAATTTTAAATGACCTGGGTGTACTCCTTGTCGCCCGACCTGAATGAACGTGTAAAGCGCCCTTCCTCGATATTTTTAGAAGTCGCACGGGACACGAAAACCCCAACCCAATTAAAAATTTTCTGTCGCGCGCAAGTCTATATCATAAGCAAATCCTTGTTCATGAAATGAACAATCGAACAAGATGACTGAAGTATTGACCGAGCAACTTAACACTGCTGGCTCTCGCAAACATACTTTATTTGGTGTTTCCGATTTTCAGTGTTCCAGGATTCTTTTTCTGAATGTTTGCACCCCCCGGCCTCGATTAATATGCAGCCATAACGAACTTTCTCGACGGTAAAGTGACTTTTGAGCATTCCCCAAACTAGTGGAGTAGTTTCAATTATGTTTAATTTAGGGTGTTTATTCAAAGCGGGCAGTGTTATCTGTACGTCGAAACATCCCGCATTGTATAGTGTTTGTCGCAATTTAACTTTTATTGCCCTATCTGGGTCAGTAAAGAAAGTGCTTTTGTTTAGTCTAAGCAGATCTTCTGAGCTTGAATCACCTCATGAGCGAGAGTTAATGAGTGTTTGAGTGGACTAGAAACCATACGTGACTGCGAAGGACAAAGGATCTTAACAGAGCAATTCCTTTAATACCAAGGACTCTAACGAACGCATAATTCGTAAACCGCGTTAAGACATGTTGGTCGACTCCTCGTCACATTTAATTGGCTACACTACAAATTGTCAATTCTCTCTATTGTACCAACCCGTTAGTTTAGCTGAGCTTTTTCAATAAAAAATACGCCCCAATTATGTGCGTCATTCTTCGTGTGTCGGCTTCCTTTGGAAATTTTATGTAATGGTTACAACTTTATTGAAATGAAAGGTGCTTGATTCTAAAAAAGCGTTTGTCAGTGATTGCCGAAAAAAAAAAAAAATATATATATATATATATCTCCCATCATTTTATTCTGGCCGGTTTGGCAGTACATTTAGGGCAGAATCGAGTTTTGCGGTAAAATTAATTTGTATGACACACCTGTCAATGGAGCCTTGCGTTATAACCTTGCTTATGTTGGTTTTTCACTAATCTAGCTAAACTTGTTCCTTTCATTCAATGAGAAAAGGAAATGGTCGACAGCCGAGCCACAATTTATATGTGTAACTAATTGCGATCATTTCAGCCCCAATTGTCCAAGTTTCTGGGAAGTTTTCATTAAGTTTGACCGGTCTTCAATGACAACGTATTTCAGCCCGCCAAAAATTAATATCGTGGCTTATTCACTGAGTGGGTTGAACAACCGCGAAAATGTTGCTAAGGTTTCTTGCGCTAGATTTTTTTTGCAGATATTTCATTTTTGTAAGAAGGAAGACAGCTGTCAAGTTTGGAAAGTTTTCCTTCAGTTTGGAAAATGAGCTTAAAATTTAATATGTCTTATGCGTCTTTTCGAAGGTAAACAATTGGCAGCACTTTGGTTAGGGTGGAGACTTTTGTTATTAAATTCTGCGAAATTTCTGTTAAAAGTCTTTCCCTCCTTGCGAATGATTTCTTCGTCCCCGAATACCGGTTAACACAGCCCTGAATGGCCTTATCTAACTTTCTAAATATTAGACGTAAAAGCAAGTAAACAGATCTCAGCCATATGAGGGACAAACTCTCGAGTGTTTATTATTCTTATACAGAAAGAAACGTTTTGAAGATTAAGCGAATATTTTCGGTTGAAGTTGCTTAAAGAAATCCATTTAGAAGAGACCATAAGGACGTGATAAGAGACAGCTGAGAGGTTTATTTTGGGTAAAGTGAGCGAGGTATTTTAGGGCGATGTTGACAGGTTTTCTGCGTGCAGGAAAAGAAAAAATTCGTGAAATTCTAGGGTAGCAAATTCAAGCTAACAAGCACGCTGATGGACAGATAGATAATGATCCGCAAGATACACGAAGGTTTCTAAATATTTGAGGTATCCGGGAGCGTGTCAGCAAGCGGCTGAGCCATCGTAAAGCGTTTGCTTATATAAACTAGAACGCCAAGCGACAAATGAAAATTACACCGGGAACCGAAGTGCAAAGCCGTTGTGCTTGTGTCCGAATGGCGCGCAAATCAGCGCAACCTTAACAAAGTACAACGTTGTTGCTTTTGGCGAGGATCAGTTGTTAGACTTTCACCCGACTTTCAACTCAAATAAACGCTACAGCTATATCGGATTTGATCTTCAGATTCGATGACAAAAGGTAAAGATCGCTGTTTGCCCCGAGGCGCTTAATTATGAAGTACTTAACTCTCTCGTTCAGTTCTAATCCCTTTAACCAGCGCTCAACGGCTCCCCAGCAACCTTGAACATATTTTCACTGCACTGAGTGCCTGGCTTTACAGCTTTTTATGGTCGTCCTGTAAGCGCCATACGAGGCGTTAGAACTCTACGAGCCGGCCGGCGTTGAAAAACCTGCGCATTTTCTCCGATCTAGTTCCGTGTACAGTGAGTTTTCTTTAGCACACAATCATATCAAATTTACAAACATGGACCAACAAAACAGTCCAAATATTGGGCCGAGAAAAAAAACTAAATACGGTACAACAAGTTGTATGAAATTGCTTGCTTAAACATAACAAATATATCTTCCAAACGAAAACGTATTTTGCCGCTTGCGTTGTTTACTTACAAAAGCTTAGTTTGCCGTGCTAAACCTGAAGGGAAACAGATCCTCGTTTCTTTCGTGCAGCTCCAAGTTCCGTACATTCTTATCACGGTGTATCTGCGCAGGCCAAACATTCATTGAAAAGACTTTAAGAGCAATCCTTAAGCAAGAAGTCGAGGTTTAAAGTTCATTTTGATTCCAGTTTTTCTGTCTTGACTGTTCAAACGTAAACGGCTGCTTACGTATCAACATTTAACAACCAACAGAGGCAATGTTTACCGTGTGGTGGCTGCAAGCCTAACGCATCCACTAAAACACTTAAAGGTTTTTCAGGACGTCGGCTAGTTTACCAAGCTCTCACTTTACAGTTTTCATAGTTGTAGTAACTGTTGTAATAAAAAATTACAAATAGTTTCTCCACATTGTAACTGATACGAGACTCATGAGTGAAGGCCGCAAAAAAAGTGGCTTACCTTTACAAAGTTAGCTTTAGCTTGTCGCTGGCTCTCGGTGAAAGCTGATAAGTTTTTCAGCTCAGATTCCCTTGTGGTTGATTAAGAGCTCTTGTAATACTGACAAGTAGCTATATAATGCTGCAAGAACTGTCTCGGGTGCTATATAAGTTCTTCTTTATATGATCAAGCTTTGTGCATTATACAGGTTTCCCAAACCGTCCCTCGTCCAATTAAAATTCACAAGCACCTTGAACAAACCACCCCTGCTCGCCAACGATTGGTTGGTGGAAATCTTATTTTCATGCTAAACATCTCACTCCTTTTGACACTCGGTAAATGTTTGACTTGTCTCATTTTTTTACGCATTGTCATTTCCTTAGGATTTAGCAGTTTGGTCGTTTTCCCGTCAATGCTCAGTTCTGTCGCTTTGTTGTTTGTTTGTCACATAATGATTTTCTCTTTGTCGGCAAAAATAATTTTTGTTTTCATTGAAACACTGGCATATTTGCGGCTCAAACATATTCAAGTATACTAACAAAAGAACCCGACGACGTTTATTCTCCTCAGATTAGCTAAACAAAACTTTTTTCACTGTCACTCTCTGCTCCTCCAACCTTTAGTCTCTAAGAGATAAACCCTGCATATGGCAACAAGGCTTCCGTATATCGCGGAAGGCTAACAAATCTTAATTAACCCAACAAAGAAATTTTATCGAAGCTTTTCTCTCTTTTTCTTGTTTCTTCTTAAATGCGTAATATAACGAGTTAGGATTGCGCGACCGCGGTTTTGTTAAACAAACAGATTTATTAAGCGTTGTGGTAGTTCGGGAGACACAGCATCGCTGATGCTATTTCATTATTCTCTTCATAACTTCCTTTTTTGTGTGGCCACCTCCATGAGGTGAAAGAAAATTGCCTTTTAATGAGACTTTAGCCCCAGGTGAATATACCGATTAATAAGGTCTCGGACATAAACTGTGTACTTGAGAAAAATCGGTAAATCGGTAGAAAGGTTGGCAGTGTTTGGCTTGAGAAAAAGGGATCGTAATTTTAACAGACTGCATGCAACGTGTCCTTGTTTATTTACACAAATCAGAAGATCTTTTGACGGTTAGCAATGACATGCAGCAAGCTTATGAGAGAAATGTCAAAATGAACCTCAAAATTTTCAATATCGCAGATTACCATCAGAAATACTGTAACCGTTCCTGATCGGTTGCCCTTGGATACAATTTTCCATTGCGTACTTTTTCTTCTCTTTTCTCTTTTAAATCATCTTGATAGAATAAATCAGTTATGATTCACAAAACTGGGGAAAAGCCCCTTAGTTCCCGGCCATTATAATTTTGAATCTTTTTTTCTTTGCGGGCATAGTTCCTGGTCATTTTCTAAGTCACTAAAACTGATGCATTCACAGTAGCCAATTTTGTGATTAATAGCTTTGTGATGAACATAATCACGTGGTTTTGATTTACTAACTTCTCCTTACTCGTTTAACTGAAAAACGATTTTGTGCTTCGTCATTTAGAGTGAGTTTTCTTTAAAAGAAGGTATGGGATTGTTATCACTTCACCCTTCTCCGCGTGGCGAGACAAAAACGTGGGCTCGGTATTAATCGGTTTTGACACCTGCTACCACAGACAGCCTTGAGATAACCTTGACTTGAAAAGATACTGCAAATGATTTTCACGATCAAAAACATGAAATCCCTGAATACCAAAGATAAAAACGCACCTTTGTAGTTACCAAGAACTCTTTTTCAAAGATCAACTTCCGAGGCTTAACGCAGCGAATAGCTTCAAATAAAAAGATAGGTTTCATTTTCTTTTTTTTTCCCTTTTTCACATCAGTGTTCAAATCACAGGTATATCGCTTCTTTTGTAAATGACTCCCAAAACTTTCTGCTGGGAAAAAAGACATTAATCTCAGCGGCTTTGTTTCCAATACCGTTTAACGCTGTTTTACATTTCGGGTGTTTTTATTATTAGAGTTTATCCAATTCATTGTTATTCCGCCTTGCCTCTGCGAACAAAAGATTGTTTACACAGCCTTTGGCTTGAAAAGACGCGCGGCTAATACTTTGGCTATTGCCTCTGGTAACCGACCATTCTAAGTGAGTAACATGAGAATTTGTTCCCAGATAACAGATTGTGCATTAGCCTTTCCAAGAGTGCCAAAAATCAAAATTCAAGAAAAACTGACAAACTCCTCTTAGTGAAATGCTCAAAAACAAACAGAACTACTGCGAAATGCTGCTCTGGAGCATTCGTTTGAACGGTCACACTTGAGGATTTTATCCACAGACTTCAGTAAAGTTGGATGTGCATTAGACGCGGAAAACTGCCCCACTGTGGTTAACTTTGCCTCATTAGGAGTAAGCCGTAACAAAACGTTGCTTTTGCATATCAAAGTGTACTGAGCCATTCAAATACAGCCTTCTGAACAGTGCTCTGCCAACTGCTGTTAGGTCTTCAGTTTTTCCGCAATGGGAGTTTGAGATTTTTTTCTTGCATTTTGAACACTGGTGGACGTAAAAGGAAAACAAAGGAGAGATTTTACCGTTACGTCCCCGACTTAAAACCTGTGCAACTAAGAAACAGGTCTATAGCTTTTGTTTCCCGCGAGAAAATTCTATGATTTGACCACTGAAATAAGGCCCTTCAGTGGTACTTAACTATTGTCAAAAATATTTTTTTAGTATTTCAAAAGGCGATTTTTTAGATTTGAATATAACTTAGGTGCTCTCAGAAAGAAAGGCGCCACTAACTGAACCAGTCTATAAGGCTTCTGTGTTTTTGTCTTGAAAAGAATAGAAAAGTGACCTTCACTTGAAGTACTAAAGATTAGTGCGATATCACTGCGCATGGTATTAGAGTCAATAATATCCAGTTACTCCGGCGGTGAAATCCCTTAACATGTCTTGAATTGCTTTATTTTCCATTTTCAAGATTTGAAAACTTGACGAATATCAGTGAGAATATCGGTGAAAATAAGTGAAATGAAGTTGTTTTGGCTAGTTTTCCTTGAGAGCAAATTAGTACGCACAGCGGAAGTTAACTTCGACTTCATTCCTACGGAAAAAGGAAGAAATTAATTTAAAACCCTAAAAGTCGAATTACAATGCAAGTTTTGCAAATTTCGTGCCGTGTTTTGCTTGGTTCGCCGATTTGGCCTCGGGGAAATTCAAGATAATTTTCCAGTTGGCTAAGCGACAACAGGTGTCCGAAAAAAAAAATGTAAAGCTCGAACTCATCTATATGACACAAAGACCTATTTAAATGCTTCAGAACTGATGTAAACATTAAAAGGCAATTCAGTGTTAGTGAAAATATATAGAACGCTTTCTGAATTTGCAAAGCAAATTTACAATCGTGCATCTATTTTGACTTTACCAAGTCGGTAAACCTTTGAAATCAAGATCACTGAGGACACGGAGTTCGAATGAACACAACGAAAACTGGGATAATACAAGTCTGCAAACATAACATACTTTGTTTAAGATTTGAGCAAAGAGTCAAACATGCTGAAACGAGAACAAGCGTCTATGATATTCTTTGACAAATACATTACACCAACAAATTCGAGAAGAGTTTATTTCATATTTAGCAATTTAATAGCCTCAGGATCAAAAATATCTGTTGCAACGTTCAACGATGAGGGAAGAAGAAACAGCAAGATATTATGTTGTTTTAAACAAAAGCATTAGTGCTTTAAGGATGAAATTCGAGTGAACTTCCTTTGAACAACACGTGCACAATCGTGTTTAGTTGTTTACTTAGCAGTTTGGCCACGCGTTCTTAAGTTAAAGTTTCATTGTTTGTTAATGACTCTATAATGAAGCTTTGTGCCTTTTTGTCATTTCTTTGATCACGTTTTGAGAGCCGAATTTATAATAAGTAACTGTCACTGCTCGCTTGTTATAGCCACAAAACAGCTTCAATAAAACCGCACGGCAGGATCGTAATCGCTAAATCTTCACTAGCTTTCAGTTGATCGGTTAAACTTCAGCTAGGATTTCCTCAACACACTTAAAAGTTAGAACCACCTTGTACAGCATAATAAACCGGAGCACCACATGAAATTACTGCAAAGTAGCTTTCATTTGAATGGTCACACTTCAGGATTGCATCCTCCAGCTACAATGTTAGAGCCATATTGACAACTCAGGACTTTAAGAAGTTCAACTTGTGTTTTAATCCACGAACCGAAGAGATGCAATTAAAACAGGAAAGAGCCACCTGAAGTAAACTGAATATCAAGGGTGATCAATGTCTGTCTTCTCTTTGCAATTCCAGAGTAAAAGGAGCCAAAAATTTGAAGAGACAGTCTTGTTAAACTTGGATGGCCCACTGAAGCTTGGTGTTCTACTAAATTTCAATGAATAAATGGGTAGCATCCAGAAATACCAACTATGCCGAACAGGAACTATTAACTGTAACCATAAAACATCAACACACTGTAGATACAGGCTTTTTTCGACACTGTTGGTCCTAAATAACACGGGTATTATAGTTGAACCTCAGTAACAAATTAATCTGGCTTAATTCGCTGCGAGAAAGGAAGTAAAAAATAAGCTTAATGTTAAAGTCTAGCCACATGGAAGCAAGGTGATTATAAATTATAATAAATGAAGTTGTGAATGATCATCGCAGTTATGAACAGTACTTAAGCAGTAGTGAAAATAAAGCCTGAAAAAAAGTTTTCCAGGCTTTATTTTCACTACTGCTTAACTAGTGTTCATAACTGCGATGATCATTCACAAATTCATTCTTTAATCCGCAGTCCAAATATATGATTTCCATATATTCATTCTCACAAATTATAAAGTCGCAAAATTATATCTCACAAATTATAATTAAGCTCAGTATCACTGACAGCGCGATCTTGAGAACAACACAAAATTCTTGACTAAAAAAACACGGCAAACCATTGGGGAAATAATCAGAAAAAAATGATTTATATGTCAACAATTACGTATGTTGGAAGCGTTTGATAGTGTCCTGCTTTCATGACGCATTTAAACGTATGTTATTGTGTTAAGTTGATTCAAGCACAAAAGAAAAGCAATATTAAAATGTTCGGCATAACCAATAAAAGATAGCACGAGGTACTCGCATATAGAAAAAATGAAGTTGGTAGGTCCAGCTATTTCGTGAAAGCCACTTGACTATATATATTTTAGTATCAAGGAAAATTCAAGATATATTTTTGTATCAAGGAAAATTCAAGGTACAATAAAGATGTTGTTGTTGTTGTTGACTGTAATAAAAGTATCAGAACTAAAATAATAAACTGAGCACTTGATAATAAAGCCATTGAACTTCAATTATTTGCTATTTTTGAATTATTCAGGCTTTTGTTTCATGACAAGCCATTCTTTTGTGATCTCTCCTTGCATGTGATTGGAAGCCGACGTGAGCAACAAATTCATTCTTAACGCGGACTTTGCCATCCAACAATGATCAGAAACAAAAGTCAACTTTCTGTTCAAAAATCCTTTTTCTATGTTCCCCGTTATACACTCTACACGTGAGTAAGAGATTTATTTTGACAGTAGTTGCGATCCCCCGGCGAGTGCTCTTGAGAACAATTAAACTTTTTAATATATACACGATTGCTGATAAATTTACAAGATTTCACATGTGCTTTCTTTTTATTTCAGCTGTTCCCAGAGAAAATAATTCAGTATCAAAGTTGAAAAGGCAATTAAAGTGATCATAAGATAAAAAGCCTAATCACAAAAATTTTCCGTCCTGCAATAGAGGATAAATGGCTTCTAAGTGGAGTCAGCAAAAGAAACGACCACTAGATTTTTTCCTTCACTTCCTTCCAAAGTATGGGGATCTTCGCTTAGGTCGTGTTTAGCATTCTACAAAACAAGTGAATTAAGGCTCAATTTCAGCCATTTTAACTACCCCAGAAGCGAATCTACCTGCACATGTCCTGTTACTAGTTAAAGGGTCAGTGACATGGGAATCATCTCTGATATTTTGACCCAAAATTTACTAAATACATTTTTAGTGACATTTCTTCTGGATCACCAGTGAGATAAAGTCAAGTAAATTTCAAAAGAAAAATGAGGTATACACTAAGTTATTACGAAGCTTATGTAAGATGAAAGGGGAGAACTTGAAAGCGTCGGCATTCATTTTCATTCTGGCCACGCATAACCACTAACACTTAAAGCCCCGGCTACACGTTCAAACATTGTTATAAAACATTTGTTGGATGAACAATGTTAGAACGTGTAGCATGCATGTTTGATGACGTTTGTTCAACATTTTTTGTTGGAAGAATGTTTTGATTTCGATCAAACATTTTCTCCAACATACAACAAATGTTGAAGCGTGTAGCCGCCCTTTCAACAATGTTGTATTGCAAAGGTCTTGCAAAGACTAATTAGAGTTAAGGACCCAGTCTCCAATCCGAGAGCCTAATAATTGTTGAAGTCAAAATCCCGAAGCGACGTGTTTGCGACAATGTTGTATGCGTATCCAACATTGTTTGAAGCGTTCTTACAACAATGTTGGGACGCGTTCTTCTAACAATGTTACAACGTGTAGCCGGGGCTTAAGAATGTTTTCCGTGAGCTAAAATAGCCTTTTGAAGAACGTTTGGCCATTATTTTTCGTTTGCCATCGGCAAACCGGTCTCTAACTACTCTCTAGATTTTTGCTACCAATCCATGACACTATCCCTTTAAAGAGAAACTGTAAAGGCCCAAGAACAAATGTGTTACTAAAGTCCTACATCAAGAGCAAGGTCACCGTGTTTACCAAATGAATGGTTCGTTGCCACTACGGTTCTACTTCCAGTGAACATTTGGTGACTTTTAGAGGTCAGCGAGTTGCAAACGAGTTGTAAACCTTTCACACTTCGTAAGCGCATCGCATGTGACCAAAGTTAATACTAGTAATGAAATGTGTAAAGTGTGCTACAATAGGTACTTCACCGAGTATAAGAGTTCAAAACTCCCACCCCGCGAAATTTCCGCAAGAAAGGTGCCCTGAAGGAAAGTTCTGCTCGGTAGATTTCATCTGAATGGTTACAAGGATTTTATCCATTGACTCCAGCGAAAGACTCAAAGTAAAGCCGGTTACACACGAGCAGGTTTTCCTTGACAAGTGTCATTAACAATTTTCATTTGCTCCTGTTTATGAACGACAAGTTTTGCCTTCACGAGTTTTATTTGCTGGTGTGAACGAATGAACAAGTTTTCTTTGACAAATATTCACTGTAGCCAGCAATTCAATTACACAGCGGACAACATTTTATTTGACAAGTTTTCCTTGTCGACCCGTACAGACGAGCAAGTTCTGCAATGTGTCAAGTTTTTCCTTGACAAGTGCACTTGTTCAAAAACTGGCATGCTAGTTTTTGAACAAGTGCACTTGTCAAGGAAAAACTTGACACATTGCAGAACTTGTTCGTCTGTACGGGTCGACAAGGAAAACTTGTCAAATAAAATGTTGTCCGCTGTGTAATTGAATTGCTGGCTACAGTGAATACTTGCCAAAGAAAACTTGTTCGTTCGTTCACACCAGCAAATAAAACTTGTGAAGGCAAAACTTGTCAAAGAAAATTTGTCGTTCATAAATATGAGCAAATAAAAATTGTCAATGACACTTGTCGAGGAAAACTTGCTCGTCTGTAACCGGCCTTACACACCAGCAAATAAAGTTTGTCAAGTCAAAACTTGTCAAGGAAAATTTTCTCGTGGGTAAGAATCACCTTGTACAGCCGAACTCGAGCACAATAAACAGCACCACAAGAAAGGCTCAGTGGCTTTCATGTGAATGGTCACACTTTAGGATTTCATCCACCGACTCAAAAGTTAGAACCACCTTATACAGCAAAATAAACAGCACCACAGGAAAGTACACGTCTGTAAAAACCCGCATAAAAGAACAAGTGGATAAAGAACACTCAGGCTGAAATTTGGTCAAAAAAGTACCATATACATAAGAACACATTCAGTCTTATATAAAAAAAAATTGGCTGCCAGTTAGATTAGAATAACCTGCTAGGGTACAATAATAAGTAGAGTTTCACAGCTGTTTATGGTTAATTTCCTCCATTAATGAATTAAAATGTTGTGCTTGCACATTGATTTCAGCTGTTGCTAGTCTATGCAGTATTTAACTTTTAGAAACAATTTTAAGAAAACCTTAAGAACATTTTCAGGCTGATTTTGCAGAAAACACCCGATATATAATAACAAATTAAATCAGGCTGAACCTCCAAAACACGTGTTCTTTTATCGGCGGGGTTTTACTGTACTGCTCAGTAAGTTTGAATGGTCGCACTTTAGGATTTCATCTGCAGACTCAAAAGTTAGAACCACCTTGTACAGCACAATAAACAGCACCACAGAAAAGAAATGCTCAGTAACTTTCATTTGAATTTCTCACTTTAGGATTTCATCTGCAGACTCAAAAGTTAGAACCACCTTGTACATCACAATAAACAGCACCACAGGAAAGTATTGCTCAGTAGATTTCATTTGAATGGTCGCACTTTAGGATTTCATCTGCAGACTCAAAAGTTAGAACCACCTTGTACAGCATAATAAAGAGCACCATGCACGGGAAAGTAGATTTCATCTGTATCAACGGTTACACTTTAGGATTTCATCCACAGGCTCAACGTACACTTACACGTACCTCGCCCATCATAATAAAAAGCACCACGGAACTGCTCAGTGGCTTTCATTTGAATGGTCGCAGTTTAGGATTAGACGTCGCTGCCATTTTGCATAGCATAATATACAGCACTAAAGGAAGCTACTGACAGGGTTAACACTCGCTGGGGGTAGAAAACATTCTCTGGCATTTCCCTGAGTTTTCACTCACCACAAACTAATTTTCAATAATCATCCAAGATAAATCCTTCAGTGGGTAATAAGCCAACACTGTAAGAGTAAAATTCCGTGCTTTTTCACTTACTTGATGCAGAATTCCCTGACATTCCCCTGACCATTAATAAATCTATTTTTCCGTGACTTTTCCCTCACCGTGGCCAGCCTATGCGCAGTTGCTTTCATTGGAGTGTTCACAATATTGGATTTCGTCCACATGCTATGAAATTAGAGCTAACTAGCTAAGCATAAATGGTCCACCTTGAGGCTTCCTACACGAATTACGTTAAAAGTGCGCATGGAGAGGTTTAGCGGAATCAGAAATGAAGACGGCTGCCATAAGCAAATAGAGAGTTAAAATTTCATGTTGATGAAGTTGATTTGGCAGCAAGAAACGACTAGGCTGACATCGAAAAAAGTAAATATTTATACTCAAATATGAACAACCGTCGTGGTTCGTCAACACCAGGAACGTTAAGTTCTTGTCAATGTTTAGCTTCATTTATGGTAAATATTTGCGACTAGTTTCTAGGACATGCAAAGCAATAAAACCACTGTGATCATTGGGTGATCACGGAGAGCGACTGATTTGGCTGATGTGTCGGTCACACAATGAGGCGGACTAACCTTACAAAAGAGACAAAGGGCAGGGTTTTCCCTTAGTGTGCCCGAGCGCTTGACAAGTGAATCGCACTGAAAAGCCTGCCAAGAAACATTTGTGGAGCCCCTCAAGAACCAAGCGCCATACCAGCTCTTCTTTTTTGTTTGCTCTTTTGTTACGGCAAAATCAACAAAGGCAATCAACTGTAACAGCTCCAGTCAGGCTCCGGATCCTCGCCAAGACGTTTTCCTGAAGGATTTAATTTGCGAATGTCTCTCGAAAACCGAACAGAGCTCGTGCGCAAATTATGCCTTTACGTTGAGGCTAGGAAATTCGATTTTGTTCTTTCCGCCTGTAAGGCCAATGAACTGGGCGGAGAAGAAAAACAAAACATAGGCGATTTTAATTACTGTTCAATATTTAAAACTTCACCAGCAACCTGTCATAACTCTCAAAGTGTCCATCTGCCCGTCTAATGTCAATACTGTGAGTGGAGTTCCTTGAACAATCACCCATTTTCTCTCAGTGCGAGCTGCGGGTAAATAAACTGGTTACAAATTGTGGAACAAAACTCATATCATAGTTCACTTCAAATGACAGGTGACAAGTCAGTGAGAGCGAAATTCTGCCCACAAGTTTGAAAAATGATGCTTTTCCATGCACTCTTTAGTGCTTTTGTTAATGGTCAAATTAACAGACAAAGCCTTGATGTAAAAACGTTCCAGCGCTACGATTCTGTAACCGCAAGTGATAGCATCTGTCCGCATGCAATTTAATTTCAAAGCTTAACTGCTCAAAACATTTTGCTTTCCAGAATAGTAAAGTTCCCTGACATAATTGCTAGTAAGTTTTGCTTAGGGACTAGTTGAGTTTCTCTTTGTTTGTGATGTCAATATTTAACACGAGTTCAGCTGCTTAAGCAAATAAAACCTGGATGATGAGTCGAGTAAACATAAAGCTGTCGAGAACTGTAGAAAAATAAATAGAAAGCCTCGCAGTAACTAACAAGAACATCGCTTTTGCAAAGACATCAAATCACTGATAATTGGTTTTAGATAAGGCAAACGGATCAACCATTCATAAAATTGAATTTAATTTCTTGTTTATTTTTCACCAACTTTGCTTCCGGGGGAAGACGAATAATCTTATGTTGGTAATTTTATATTTGTTTTGATGTTTCATTGGAAGACAATAGATGTTTATGGATGAATATCCTTAAATCACACCAGGCCTCGAGGGCAAATACATGTAAATCATTTCGTTATATTACATTCGTTATACTACACACGTGTATTTCTGTTTAACCATCAACTACTCCACGCCTACCAAGGCCACTACCACACAAATTTACGGTGCCGTCAAATAACTGACATAACTTTACGTAATCGTTTCAGTTCTAAGAAATAATTGCTTAGTAAAGCGTGTTCGCAGGCTGTGACAAGCTGCAACAGTTGGTCACATCGAGTTGAACAACCTGGAAATCGTTTACCGTTTTCGGCTACAATACCAGTTTAAAACAGGACCGCCGGAATAACTAAATAAATCCCTCAAGGCCTTCCTTTCACAGTTCAACTGTGATAGTGACGTTTTCGCAAGCTAACAAGTAAAACTGACTAAACGGGACTCAGTCAAGATTAACAACAAACTTTGAAAGGCAAAATAAACATTGGCAGTCAAACACAAAAAAAGGTATTTTGGCAAGAGATTGGTCTCAAGAACAGCGGGACGCACTGAGCGCTGAAATTTAGGTAAACGTGAAGTTTCACGTCACCGGGAAACTCAATAACCATTGTCTAGGAAGCCTTTGTTAAACCAATGAAACACGAGAGACAACCTGCTATTTAAACTTGATACACGCTTTCTTAACAGGTTCCAGGTTCACGTGGCTACTTCATTGCACCAGCCGCCGGGATATCGTTTTCGTCTGTTGAAACAGCATTCAACCTAGGATTCAACTAATCTATACTTACTTCCGTTAGCTCGTCTTGGACCACTCTATATCCTCCCGCCAGGGGGTATTCCGGAGAACGAAGGCACTCGACTTGCACAGCCAAGGGTACTACTCATCTGGATTTTCCGAAGGGGAATTATTTGAATGAAATCGCTGCCCACTTCGTCCCTTTTATATCATTAGTTTGACACGCGTCTGACACATTTCAGGGTAACCTCGTTAACACAACTACATAAGTTGAATATCCTTTTCAAATAGGTCGTTAACCAAACGTGTCTGCGGATCGTTTATCAAATAGGGGACAAAAGCAAAACGACCAAACCGCTCCACAAAACACGGATTTTAACTCAACTGATAAGCTCTACAAAGTCTCTCGCTAAAGTACCCTCATTAATAGAATATTTCGATAAACTTCCACTAAGCAACACCTCTTGCACGGTGGTCATAGCTTTCTTTAAGTCCTAATTGGCGGGCTCCAGTGATAAGCTTACGCCTGGTTTACCATTTTTGTGATCAATATTCTTACGATTCAAGATCTACGAATCGGAAATTTGTAAAGGGCATTAAGACTACCTTCCATGCGTTCAATAAAGCAGAATTATTATTCAAGGGAGAGGAATCGAGGCTGGTTTAGATTATCTATTATGTCAAACATCACCAATTTCACCCCACAGTCGAATCTCGCTGTAACCCCAGTTTATTGCATGCAGAAATATAAACCCTTGGCAATTAGGCGGCGGTCTACCACGTGTTATGCATATCAAATTCTTTTCAAAGCTAGCTCTATAACGCTTTCAAGTAAATCAATGAATACAGTCACCAAAACGAAGACTATAAGGTACTATTTTGTTTTATTCAGAGAAAAACGGTTGTCTTTTCAGAGAAGAAAATGTCTAAAGCAAGCTCAAACTAAAATTGTTCAGGCAAAACCAGTTTCCGATTAACATATAATTAATAATGCTATACTGTTTGGAAACAAAGCAGATAGAATCCCCGGGCAACTTAAGTTTTCAGTAGCAACTCAATCGACTTAACAACTTATATTTCAATAACACAAAGTCAAGTTTGACAACGAACTCACACGAGTGTTATACCATGGTCGATTCCACATAAAATGATTTGTATTTTCATCGAAAAATGTCTTGGCGACTAATAAGCGCTAGAGATCATTAATCACAATGACGTCTGTTTTTGAAAGTCTTTTGAATAGTTCGTTTTTGCCAAATGATGGCACTCCGGTGACGGCCAAAACATAAATACAAAAATACGATATTTGTTCTCGTGTACCATATACAATATTTGTTTTCTTTTGCTTAAACAGGGAAAACAGTGCTTGTTTCAACAAACTGCTGTACAAATAAAGCTTCCGGGTTTTTAAAAACAGCAAATGATGTTTACCTTTTCTCTAAGAGGTCTCTTTATGTCGTCCAGTGAGTACCGCCCAGAACTTTAATTGCTTGTTTTCTTTCGAAATGAATACTTTGAAGATAACTAACGGTCTCGAACCAGCTAAATAAATAGTTCAGATCAATATGTAATCTTTGATTTTGGAGAAATACTCTTTTGTACTGGTTTTAGTTACTCAGTTTCTGAACGACTTATATTTAGAGTCAGTTTCACCATCTGTTGGCTGCACAACTTAAGTTTCTACCGACACTGAATTTTATTTTTATTTAATAATCATTGGCTTATTACTACAGCCAGCCACGTTTCTTTGAACTTAATGGCTACTCATTTCGCATTCCATTTGATTGTATTATCAGTTGAGGGAAACACGCCGTTTCGAACGAAGATTCCTTTTTTCCATTATTTGGTCAAATCTTACTCAAATATGTACTATGAAAGAGCACCTAGTCAAGTAGTTTTAGTCTGGAAGCTTTGTTTGCTTTACATCCCCGATGCTTTTCTCGAAACTACCGGCTTGTTTGCTTAAATAAATTGGCCTGCATTCGAGTTCATATTTTAAAATAAAAATATACATATATCACCATTTGACGAACTTAATAGTTTGTTTGGTTAGTTGTAATGTCTAACAAATGAATCCTGCGCAAGAAGGATAAATAAAGGAATACACAGTGCTTTTTGACTGATGGTCGTAATATAAGGGGCTTATGGACTGCGAGCTAAAAGACCAGTGGTCACATGGTACACACAGGCGCTAATAGTAAGAATTATTTAGTTAACAAAAATGTTGTTGATAATCTTACGTTGATTTCTGCACTACTTCCTTTTCATGCGTTACATGAATTTGTCCCTCTCAGAGTGTTGAGGATACGAGCTATACTCTCGATTTCTGGTGTATAGCTTTCAAACGAACGTTATGTAACAATTGAACAAAACTTTCCTTTGGTACTGTTAACCAAAACGTATCCATACGTTTGCTCAGCGCATACCTTTCAAACGAAAGCTATAGATCCATTGAACAGTACTTTCCCCTTGTACTATACGTACCGTTTACAAATAAGACGATGTACAAGGTACCTGTGATCGATTATTCTTCGGATGAAAACCTAAAATCTAAACTCTCTTCATGTAAGTATGGAGAAGTCGTTAACTACGGTGATTATTACATGTAGAAGGTGATTCTTTATTTCTATGAAAGAAATCGTTAAGTGTAACTTTTATAAAATGAAAGCTTTTACGCAGTGCTTCATGAAGGGATACTTTCATTGTTTCACAACATTTCTAGAAATGAAATTTTAATTTTGTCCACGTAGTTTCTTGTCCGTTTATAAAGTAAAATAGGTGAAGGTTGCGATTGAAATACAGCGGGTTCTCCATGATTACATAGTTTTTATTACTTGCGTTCTCGGCTAAACGACCGACTTTGTGCTCCATTGTGTCACGACAATAGGAAAACTGAGACAGCCGTTTTATTCACCATATACAGGTTAACGGTAGATGGCGAATTGCATTGGCGTCGAATACATTTCAAGTCATAAGTGAGATGGAATCAAATGAGGGCTGTGCTCAACTTTTAGGCCATTCAACTCTCAAGCGGTACTGCTTGCTTTTTGTTTATAAATTTTAAGGTTAATTTACTCAGCAGATTGTATGTTTGTTTGGGGCTTAAAATGAACATTCAGTGCAACTGAAATGCGACCTACAATTCCGCTTGGTTGCAACTTTAAGGGCGTTTGTGGTGTCCTTTTTCTTTTCGAATAGGGATTTATTTAAAATTATGCATTTTCTTTGACACGATCAGCGACTGTTCTGATGGCTAAGTTATTAAAATAAAACAACTGCCTCGACATATTTTTTGAACCAAAGCTCTTCACACATTTGGTTGTATGAAACAGCTTATTAACAAAACTACCCAGCATTTTCAATCTGTAAAACGTTGCGATCATCGCCTATTTATCAGTCGTGTTACATCATCGCCGTCTGTTAACGTGAACGGTATTCGCAAAACGGCTCCTAAAAGTACGGTTGCATGTACAGTTGTAATTGACGAAGATGGACGTTTCATCGATGCATGTCGATCTTACCGGTGAAAGCTGTCGTCTTTATTAAGGTCACTATAGCGAAATCTAGTCGAAGGAAAATATTTAATTTCTGCAGGTAATAAAGAATCCTTTACGATCTCAAACGAAGGAAATAGACGAAGAAAACTCTCTTTGCATCCGTTGCTTGATATAGTTGGCGTTACTTTTAATTACATTTTGTCAACGCGATAAAATTGGACAGTTAGTTCTGATTGTACACACTGAACGACAGCTCTTCAATTCAACCTACATTTTTGTAAATATTTAACAATGTACTCTTCCATGTTAAAATTCGCCGTCTTGGGAAATGGGTCAGACATAGCACGAATTATAGTGTACTGAAAAAAAAAAAACAGAAATCAGAGGTCAAATAAACTTTTGTGAAATGTAAGATCTGAGAATTCTATGTTTTGTAAATGTAAGGTTCTAAATAAAGTATTTTCCAAGTAAAATTCACCCATTGTTTATTGGACTTTAGACTAAATAACAATGTCTTCAATTTTGCGTTGTCGTTACTCCATTTTTAAAACGAAGGATTTCACTATAATACAGAGACTATTCTTCTCCGAGGCCCAATTTTTTTTAGGGAATACTTCACGTGGAGTGCAGCTCATGGGTGTGTTGACATAATACGCTCTTCAAACCGGTACTTTTCCTACCTGTTTCCTTTCAGGTCTGCTTAGTGGCTTTGCTCTCGTTTGACTCATTATTGTGAGCTCACGCCGGTATCCGTGTAGAGCATTTTGATTCTTCGCATCGATAACACAAACTCATATCGCTGTCCCGTAAACTTAGTATCGTTTTATGTCCCTTTTACCTACAATGATTTTATTCCACAGTAAAACTGAACTGAAACAGCCATAAGAAGGGTTTTATATGGCAACAAGGTGTAAAGTTTTCGTCTCATACCGAAAAAAAACTCGTGCGGCTGATGTAAAGAGCCCCTCTTTCCAAACCTGGGCGTTGCGTAAGAAATCAGGAAGATGCGGTTTAAGCTGTCATTTATATAGTTTCGATCTCTGATCGAAAACCAAAGCTAATATTTCGCTCGAATTCACAACAAATCCAAAGATAAAGAAATTTTCTTCAAGGGGCACAGCGATAGGGTTGTGAGTCATCTAATAGTCACTGACAATTGTGCCAACTGATCAAATTTAATTTTGAAGCACGATGAATAGCAAAGAAACATTTTCATAAATTTCAGTTTCGCGAAGGTCGCAGCACGTCAAACTGATGGTCAGTTCCTTTGTGGAAGTGGACACCTGCGTGCATGCATGCATGCATGCCTGGGGTTATGTACTGTAGCGCTGAAGGAAGCACAAGGGGCTGTTCAACAGTGTAAAAAGCACTCAAAATGGGCCAGAGCTTAATGAAATTTTTCCCTCAACTCCTTTGTGAAAACATTTAGTAAACAAGTTGATAAATTAAGGGGATGTGGTTCTTTTTCTTAGGTCTTTAAAACTAAATATCTTACACTGAAGTGAGTAAAACAGTACATTGAACTAACCAACCGAACGATCAATATCGTCCCTTTTATCAAAAGAATACAGTTAGCTTTAAAACAACGTTAAGAAAACAAACATTCTCAGCTTTTGTTTTAATTTGTATATACTTCTCAACATCACTGCTCAGTTTGTTATGTAAATAAGGCTGATTTTAATTTAAGAGAAAAACTACAGGCCATTTCAAACGCCGTTTTAGAGGAATAAATAATGTAATAATTTTGAACTGCACTTACGGTAAGGGTCTACATCTGTTCAAAATAATAATTAAAGAAGATAAAACAATTCACTAGATGCAAACATTTAAGCAAATTTAATTTCATTGTAATAAAAAGGTGAGTGAAAAGAAAACCTAAAACAAACCAATTTTCAGTAAAATAAAATCACGTCATTACAGTTAGAATATGAGGTGATGATTTCTCTATTTAATTTAAACATCCTAGGCTATAGCCCTAACAGCAAAATATTTCGGTTATCAATTCCTTTCGCCTTTTGGGTGTTAAATACCATTATTATTACACAGTTCGCAGTCATATCTAATAAAGCATAGCTAAGCTACTGGTCTTGATCCATCATGTGACAAATGATCAAGATGCTTGCCACGCAAGGAAAAACATTTCAAAGATACCGGTCTTCAAAGCACTCCTTTGAATGAAATACGATTCATGGTCAAAATATTGCTAGCGTTTATTATTATTATTATTATTTTTTTTTTTTTCGTTTGAAAGCGGGGATAAACAGTCCTTAGGAGAACCTAAGGAAAGTTAGTTTGTAGTTCACGTTACAGAAATATAAAAGCATTTAAGTGAAAATACACAGTGATAATTACTAACACTTTTTGCGACTAACTTCTCCGCATTTATTCAAACGAACAGGAGCTTCGTTTTCAATTTAGGTTTATTTCACAAAATAGTAAAAGAGAGACTTATTACAAAGTCATCTGGTTCTACTTCCTCCTTAATTTATGATCCGGTAGTTTCAGCGTGATGTAATTGTTTTGGTCACTGGAGAATAAGTTAAAGCTGACATCCTGTACATTCAATGTACTCTGTTTGCAACGTTTTTTTTTTTTTTTATTACTCTTAAAACAAAATATCACCCGCACATATTTAATGAACACGAGATCCTGTTAATCTTAACCGTAGAAAACAGAACTACTTTCGTATTTCTGGGTCTTTTCCGATGCATCTCTGATGTAATTTCTGTCACAAAAAAAGCATTAAGGACTAGACATTTCAGTTTCTTATCAAATGCTTCCCTCGTGACAGGCGGTTTTTTAAAATAATAAAATCCAAGAAATAGAAACGCAATGATGCTGCTGATCCACGCATTTTTCCTGCTTTAAAAATTATCAAGCCGAATCCATAGATAATCTTAGCAAGTTTCAACCACTATATATAAACTAATTTCAGGGTTATTTTATCGCCGGCAGAAATTTTCGGTCTCCATAGATGTTTAAGTTAATGTGACACTAGGCGCCAAAACTATCACGCCGCTATCGACTGAGTACCTTTCCACCCGTCGAAGTATTATTTCTTTTCTTGTACGCGATGAACACGAAATCCAAAGAAAACAAAAGCTTTTAAATGCCAAATAACTTTTCTGATAATAAAAATGACCCCTTGAAAAGAGAAAACGTTTACAAACTACACTGGTAATTTGCGTCCATCTTGGCGCTCGGCGCGGCGAATTTTAAGCGTTTTTCCCGCCGTTAGGCGACACTTTGTCCGTCACAAAACTATGGCTTCACAAGAAGTTGTAAGGATCCAGTTTCGTTCAAGATAATGGGGCAAAGGAAATTTTGTTGAGCTATTTTGATAATAACCAGTAAAACGCCGGGAAAAACTAAATGCCCGCAGTAATTACGCGTCTCTCAGAAATCAGTTGGTTTCTTATCAGTGGTTGGTTCAAGGGCGCTCGACGCGTTTTTATTCCAATATCGATTACAGCGAAGCTCAAATTTTTAGTTGAAAAAGGGTGCCACCTTGTCAGTTTTGGAAAGTGATAAATTGACAAACGTTAAGTGCTTTTTCGGGCTGTCTGTTTAGGGTTTTACCGACCCAAAAACGAAACGCGCTCGACTTGAAGACGATCAAAGTTCAGCCATAATATGAAAAGTTGGATTAGCTAAGAGGCATTAACCAGTTGACGTTTTTTTTTCAAATCCGTTTGTTTTAGAGGGTCCATTGGATCCCTAAATTTTTCACGTTTCTTAAGGCTCCCTTACTATTGAAACAAGGTTTCGATTTCAACCAAATCTTTGTCTGTCTTTTCGAGTCAATTTTGGACTGAATCTAGTGTAGTTCGATTTGTCTTTTGCTATCGACTAATCGAGAAATTAAATTTCGGTCAGTCACGAACGAGGTCACGCTAACAAAGAGCTTTCAAAGACACAATTTTATCTTCTTACTTAGGTAACGACTATTTGGCCTAATTTCCAGAATCTATTTTGGCATAGCTGTTAAGTTTGTTTTTCTACGCTTCCGCCACATGCACTTTTGTTCGGTGTAAAATCATCAGCTACCGAAAAGGCGATATCAAGTTTCACAAAATCTCTCGCTTTCGTGAATACTAAAAGGCATCAAATTAAAGTTAGTAGATGACAAGTTAGAAACATCTCCAATTCGACTTGAAAAGGAGGTTAAAAGGATGTGCAACTGCATTTATACAGCGATCAAATTGAGACAGCGGACGCCCCGACGTATTAGCTAACTTTCGTTTTATTAGTTCATTGAGTCCGTTTCAACGTAAAGAACTTTGAATTTAAGCAAGAAAAAATACATTCTCGTGATATTAAATCATCTGACAGCCTTCTACAACACTGTCAATCTTCCGGGACATTTCAAACCCTTGAAAAGCGAAATTCAAATGCGTTGAAATTTTTCAAGGGGCAGATGGAGATAGGGGTTTTTCAGATATCAAGTTACTCCAACACATGTAGGAAATGTGTTTTAATTTCGATATAAATGACGCGATGTGGAGTGATGAGATGTGAAACATTTGAGCCCTCTCCAACAAGTTTTACACGAGCATTGGAGTAGCTTCGTTGCTACGGATCTGATTTTTTGCGGCAAAATGTACCCTAAAGCTACTTCTCACCCCACAACATGTATTGAGTTTCATACCATACCTCGCGCATAATGGGAGTTTAAAAGAAATATAAGTTTACCATAATGGTCAAAACTTATCTTTTTCGAAGACCAACTTCCCTCGATTATCCAACATACATCTCTTTCCTCAGAATATCAAATAACGTCGAAAAGTAACGAAATTTTCTCTTTCCTCTCAAGATGGCTGTGTCTGTTTGACAACAATTGAATTGCATGTAAATAATTCCCTGATCGGACGTCAAAACTACAAACATTTTAAGCCTGACGCGATAAGGAAACAGCAAATATTAAGGCGAGTAAAGAGGATGGTAGATAAATATTTGTCATGCAGTACTCGAATTGAATTTATATGGACATAACAATGTCAATGTAAACAAGAAGTTTGCGACTCACCTCTTAAACGATCAAGGTTGACAAAGAGCTTGAATAGTTTGAAGAGAATCGATATTGCAGCAAACCCTATCAGAAAAAAAAATTCTATTAAACAACGTTTTTCTTAAGAATGAAACGGAAAAAAGTCAACACCTCCTTGCACGTACCCGCGGGCTAGTACGAAATGAAAGTCGCGAGAATGTTTCACCCTTTTACTCGTTGTATATTTCACAAGGCACTTTCGCAGGGATTTGTGGGTACGAAGCCTCGGGAATTGTGGGTAAAAGTCTGCGATTGAGGCGGGAAGTTTTTGTGTGTGGTACCGAGCTTCTGGTTATTTGGTGTTACTTTAGTTCTTTCTATAATAATTTTTTACGTTCGACGAAGGAGAACGCATACTAATCGTGTCGTTTTCACCGAAATCACTCTCGCGGGTTTTGTGGACCAGTCCCGCTGGTATCGATCGTGATGCCATGTGATTTCAGCGTTTGGGCACCATTTTGGACTGGTTATGTGGCACATATAGCCTCGATCTCATGTGCTAATGTTTTCTTTGCCGCCGTGAGCTGGAATTTACACGTGCAGTGAAATTACCGCTCGTCGAAGATTGTAGTTAGCTTTTGCATCATATTTTCCCTTTTCGTAGTGTTCCATAAGGTAAGTGAAGTTTTGTTGATTTCTTCGAATTTCCACTAGCAAATATGGCTAAGGCTACGTAAGAGAATATCAGAAAGCTGTGTAGTGGTGTATTTTCTAGGAAACAGGCGCTACAATTCACCCCGGCTACGACAGCGAGTTGTGATGTGTCTGATTCAGCTGCTTTTCTCAGGAGATTCAACTTCTTTCTGCGCTCATACTTGTCAGTGAGACTCGATTGCAACTTAGTGAACTCATCTCGTTTAACCCTTTTCCGACGGACGTTTCGTACGTCTTTTTTTCCAATTTTCGGAGGGTAGGAGGTCAAATCGACCTGGCTACTCCATATACGGGGTTACCACGGCCATTTCGCTGGGCCACAACACCGAAGGCTTTACCTTTGTTGTCACGCTTGTCACGCTAGCTGTCGTTTATTTCTAAACGAACACTGCAGCTACAATTCGTTGCCTATTTGATTTATAAGTGTATTTTTGGAGCCATTTTCCACCTCAGAAGCCCCCTGCCTGGCATCGTAAAGCTGGGTTGATGGGTAAAGGCAATCCTTTGAAAGAAAACGGAGGTGAGAAGCAATTTCACACGAAGTAGGCTACCGAAAGTATGCGAGCGAGTGATGGCCATTCACGGAGTGAAGTTGTGTCTTTCGCCGTTTTGTGAGTGGATTCCAGGACCTGGCATGACAATTTTGGCGAGTTTTGACATGTAAATAATGCAATCGGTGCAATGTTTTGCCAGCAGGACCGGGTGGCTCTACACTGTTCTAAAATATATGTGAAATGGAAATTGGCAGACTTCCATGCTGTTCTTAGCCAAGAAAATCCCAGAATTCCTTTGGGTCACAAAAGTGAAAATTACAGACTATGAGAGCAACTGAAATCAAGCAGCGTTGTCGGGGTCGGGAGAAAGGGGTGAGCAGGTAAATGTGGAACAGATTGCAAAAGGTGGAGTCAAAGTTTGCTGCCAATGTAAACTTTTAACTTCAATAGGAATTTTTATCTTGAAAACTTCAAGACAAAATTGCGTGAATTTTGGTGTTGTCCGAGGCGATTTTGGTTTTCAAAGAGAATAAACAGTCATATTAAGTGAAAATTGGGAGTTTTGTTTCAGAGTACGGGATAATAAAGTCTAAGCAAATGATCATTTGGCAAAAAATTGGTTTATTTCAACCATAGTTCGGGATTTGAGAAAGTTGTAGATTTTCAAAGCATCAGTCTATTGTGGGGTCGTATAGGACCCCTCTCGGCGGAAAAGGGTTAAAAGTAACTTTTATAAGTGGACCACAAAATACATTGACATGTTGACTTATGCAAATTTGTTATTGAATTCCAACTTAGAAAACTACTGTAAAACATAATATATCCGTTTGTTCAATTTTGTCCTACTATTTGTTTTGACCACTGCCATTGTATCAGGTACATTACTAAGATGTTGAACTATTAAAACTTATTGTTGTGTTCAACTTCGCAACTGGTTTGTGACACTGACTGAAAGCACCCCACAATCCACTTTTCCTGAATATTTCTACGCAATCAACACAATAAAAAAACTTTTACTAGAGATCGAACGCACTGTACTAATCTTTGATTATTACTAGTATTTATGATACCCTAAATTTTAATTCTATCCTCAAGCAAGCTCGGCTGGTAGATGCCTATAATTTTTTTTGCTATGTACATTTAAATTTAAATTCATTTGTTAACGAAATACTGATCACTTCTGAAGATGTATGTTGTAGCATACGAAACGTCAAGTTTTTAAGAGAAATGCATTTTATGTAAATGTTTATCACCGCAGTTTGCGTTTTGTTTTCAGTGAACCTGAAATCGCCCAAGACAAAGAATTTTTATGCCTATGATTTTAAAATTCTTTTGAGTATATTTTTCAAATGAACAGTATTTTTGAATTGTTTTCAGTGCAACTTCCTATTTCCAATTCAAGTAGTAAACATTACAAAAAACTTTGACAGTCATTACATTGTTCTGTATTAAGTGTAATTTTTTAGTCTTCGTTAACGCCTGGACACACTTGAATATCGTTTTTTCGTAACATGGATTTAACGCATAAATCCCTATGCCCATTTCACGAAACCATGTTGTGGGATATTTTGTGAATTTTTTGGTGCCTTTTGTGTATAGTTAGCGGGAGATTATTCAAGATCTCAGGGATTAGTTAGATTTAGGGAAATAGATTGAAGATTTAATGACGGTTTAAAATTGGAATTTGAAGTTGGAAATTAGAAGATGGACACCAAACAGTGCCCCACCAACCTTCAGTGCCCTTTTGGTGGTGTCAGCTGCCTGGTGGTGTTTCAAAACATTTTTTTTTTTACATTTCGATCTCTTCTTTAACTGAAATCCCTAAAACTTCACTTAGATTAACGTGTACCCCCACTATACCCTGTTTATCCCGAGCTTTTTTTATTTTAGTTTTTGCTCCTGGGATAAAAGGGAAAGGCGGGGAGGGGTAAAAAAAAAGCAAACAAAAAAACGAAAAAACTCGACGGGACGTAAGATGTCCAAAACTGTTTCATTTGAGCATAACTGCCATCTTGGATTCTCCGACACAAAATAATCAAAACTGCCTAAAAATAAACAAAACTAAGCGAAACAAACTCTAGTGGTATAACAAGGTAACAAACCTTAGTTGAAAATGGTTCATCCAAGTTTGTAAAACTTGAAAGACAAAGGTGGAAGAGAAATTGCTGTGAATGTGAACATTAAATTGCCATACGGTTGTTTTGTATTTCACTTATACACTCGTTAAACTTACAAACACAGAACAATATAATCAGTAAAAGTTACAAAATATTCTGATTACAATTACAAAGCTAACCTGGGGGGTACAACAGTAATACAAGTTACATGAAATTCTTTTGCCAAAAAAAAAAAACATCGCAGCGATCGGAATTAAATATTTTGTATGAACTGCCATTTTTTCATAAATTTACCTTGTTCGCCTGATTTAGTCGCGATGTATTTTTTTTTAATAATAATTTGTCGCAAACTGGAGATATAAATTCATACAATTGAAATTTATTTTTAGCGCTGGCGTTAATAGATAGTATTTTTCTGTCATGATGACAATTTTTCCCCTATAAATTGCTATATTTTTTGCCGTTTTATATTGCTCCCAGAAAAATCCCGGGAAACGTCACGACGTCTGTTGGTATATTTGTTTTTAAAATATTACAAAATTATGATTGTTCGTAGACAGCACAGGCAGGTTGTACCCAGTCTCCTCAATAACTGGTTGTTTGTTGTAGTTTTTGGAAGCAAACTTACTGCACACACAGTTGATTCCAAAGCCACTCCAATTTTCGATTGACCTTTTCGTCAGTGCAAATCAAATAAAAAATGGCTGATCCGTGGCTAATAATTTGCGACAGAATATAAAACTTTTTCCATTCTGGAGCAAACTCGAAGATGTATTTGCAGCTTCATAACGTTAGTCTTCGAAATTAATAGAAAAACGTTTAATTAACATGGCACAGATATGGAGAAACGAATATTGTGCAGATGTTACAACACTTAGATGGGGATTTCACTCGTTTAATCTATTATGGGCCTGTGGTGCTATTCACGACGATATTTGAGTGACATGAGTCAGAACATTTACCATAATATGTCTACTCAAAGTCAACAAATCTATGGCAAAATAAACACAAACAAGACATAGTCGGTATCTATATTTCCATTCATTACATTGCTGAGGAAATTACCTTTAAAATCTGGATTCTAATTCCTAACTTCTTTCAGCAAAATGTTTGCAGTGTGTCTTTTTATTGACATTCTAAGCTGTATGTACCGCTAAGAGGTTATCTTATTTTCTGATGAAGATGAAGTTTTGTTGTTGAGCAGGTGCTCCCATTACAGATGTCCTGTTCGGAAGCAGAGCTGTCTAGTTCTTATATTAAGAGAAGTTTGACTTTTGAGGCTAATTTCCTTCTCATCTTAACTCATTTAATTAAACTGGGCTGTTGACGAATTTTAATTCGTCAACACTAGGCCCAGTTTCACTGAGGGCGTTAAAACGCCCTCAGTGAAATTTGTCAAGAAAGGTAGTGACTACATATTCCCTTGGTAACATTGAACATATTTTACATAATCCACTGGAAAAAGAACAGAGCGTCATTTAAGTATTACTCAACAGATAGCTTTACTTTAAATGATGAGGGTTGAGAATTAATCCATAGAATTCAACGTTATAAGGTTTAATTTTTAGCGGGAAAATTATCAATTTGACAGAAATGACAGCTATGATTTTGATAACTGGAAGATGAAAGTCAACTGTTATCACTGAAATGATAATTTCTACATGGGAAGTTTCTTTTAATTCCCTTATATTTTATGGATGAAATGTTGTGTAGAAAATTTGGAGGGGCGAAACTTATTTGAATACCCCAAGCGAACCATCTCAGTGACCGAAAGCTTTCCGCCACATTCACATGACAGGAACTAGCCCTGACGAAGCCGGTATAGTTAACACAACCTCAGTTTCAAATAGCGTCCGCAGTTGAGGCTTATTTAAACAAAGAAAAATAACGGCTGTCTTGAATAACTCCAGAAACTCAAGCTCAAGAAACTCAAGAAAAGAACTGCTCAACTAACCACTCTGAGCTGGTCAATTAGTTTGGGGGAAAAAATGTCCTGTTTAATTCTTACGGCGAACAACTCGGTACCTTCAGCAATCTGAATAAGAAAACCTATAAAACTTTAAAATAATCACAGAAAAAAAAAACAGATATAGCAGGTATATTAAACCGCACAACAACCAAAAACTTGATTATGATCAATCGAGCTTCATCATGTTTCACTAAGTTCGAAACCACAGCACAAGTTAATTTCCAATTGACTCAGTTAATTATGTTTATCAAACAATCTTTTATGGACAAGAAATATTTGCAAAAGCAAAGTTTAACTTTCTGTTTGCCCTGGTTTCTTGACCAGTTTCAGGACCTCGTTGTGTACGCTGAAATAGCAACGAAATTGGCCGGGCTTTCATGAAGGCAAATAGTGACCTTTAAACGCAGAGTTCCACAACAAGAACTGAACGCATACTTAAGTCTTCGCTACTCGGACTTCCCAATATTCAGAGGTGAAGGTATTTTGTTTTCATAAACATGAATTTCCTGATCATAGTACGAATCGTCCGCAGGGCTTCCGTATCGAACCTTTGACGTGAGGTATGCATCATTGCCGAGAACTGAATTTTCTCTGCTTAGTTGAAGTGCATCTTAACCTTTTATTCTGGGAAATCGGACTCCGGAAAATGAATACTGTATCGAGTGCTTCCAACAGACACAGTTGTTAGGGGTGGTGCTGTTGTGTACAAACAAGAGATTAGAAACTTCTCAACTGATCGACTTTCATTGTCTACGAGTCACAAGCTCTTAGAGGAGCCATGCATTCAGGGTTCTTTTTTCAGCGCCGTATAAACATCTTCTAGTTTTCCCTCTGGTAGCCGAAGTTTCAATAAAACTCTTCAGTTTTGAATGTCTATTCTAAACCGAAGTTAGTAAAAGAGATTCATGTCGGAAAGCGAAGACCTTACCTGGGATGAAGTCGTTCAAAAACCCGAAGACGAACACAATGTGCCACCAACGATCTTGTCGACTAACGGTCGCTTTAAACCTTTTAGGAGAAACCTGGATGTGACTTAGACGATTGAAAAATGTCAAACACAAGAATTATTGAACAACTTGAAAATAAAAAAAATTACAACGGCGGCAAACGCCTTTGATGTCCGACCCAATAATTTCATCACTTGCGAATGATTTTCGCTTGTGACATAAATACCGGTGTTGAGTTAACGGCTTATTATCTAGCGAATTACTTAGGAATATCCGAATCAAATAAGCCGGCGCTTATTTCTGCATATCCTGTTTTTTGACTCGAGATTTATGACACAAAGCTACAAACAGCAAGAAAAAGATCTTTGGCCAATTCATTTTCTGTTATTTTCAGATTTTGAATGAAAGTTTTGTAACCGCAAATTTAAAACGTGTTCATGTAATTGTTCCGAGACAAAGCGATATGAAAACAATTCCGCCAAATATAGCGGGGTCAAATGAAAGAATATTATTAATAAATATAGGTTTTCTAGAGCGGTCAGATTAGACATAAACAAAGCAACAGACCGTCATTAATGAAACCACTGCATTGTCAAAATTATCCATGGCACTTGAGCATAAAATTCTTGCGTATAACTTGTAAGTCTGCTAATGAAAAGACGCGGTCACTTTGAAACACTTCACAGGAGTTAAGAGAATAGGAAATGCTTGCGAAACTGTTAATTTTCGGAAATAAGAAATTCGTCCTGAGTGGCAAAGCTTTGAAGGCGTGACTTGTTATTGAAAGAGTGTTTGTGAACAACCCGAGTTTCTTTCCAGAACAATAGCTCTTCGCATGAAAATCGATGCACGCGTAAGGGATAAGAGAAATGATAAATGTCGGGCTACTCCGAGACAAAGAATTATCGCTGAAACTTATGAAGCGGTCAAATACTCTATTGTTGCTATTGTTGACGGCTAACAAAGTAAAATCACAAGACGTACTACCGTCCATTGCTCACCAATTCACTTCTTTTTCACAGAAAATAACAATTGAAAGGTTCATTGAAGTTTATATTAAACACAGCGTGCTTTGATTTCGTCGTCTTCTCTTTCAATTAAATAAACTTGACTACAGTGTGCCTGACAATTCTGATGGAGGAATAAACTAAACATTCCCTTGTTCTATTTTATCATTCTAAAATCCTAGATAAAAGAAACGAATTAATGCTTGAGATCTGTTCCATGATATTGTTCCAAGATTTTTCTGTACTGAGCCTAACGTAATAATTATTGGGCTCGGCCAAGTTTAATCAATTCTTACGGTTACCTCTTTTAGGGTACACTGTGAAGAGGCTCTTAGCACTGATTTAAAAGAAAGAAAACAATTTCATTTCTTTACGTTACATGCATATTCGTAACCCGGAGAGCATATATAGCTACACGTTTCTTTTGCCGATTTATTCTTATAACTCAACCTCACATGCGGGTAGGGTTCATTTACCTGCTCACTGTAATTTCCCTGTAACGAATTTAGTTCGCATGTTTAATCACACTGATATAACCAGCACACGGCGATATGTTAGAACAAAGCTTTCGAAGCGGAGGAAGTTGCTAAATGTTTGTCGTCAAAACACCTGCCTGGTCCTCCTCCTAGCCTCTAACAATCAATTAACTCTTACATTTAATCTTTCTGCCCAGTTTATTCGCTAAACATGTCTAAGGAGCACTAAGTTTTGATGGGTTTTAGGTGTCGGGGGACATTTTTTGCACAGTGGGAAATGCGCACTTTTGCGCTCGACTGATGAAAAGAGCAATAACCTAACCGTGCACAAGTTAATAACTAACAGTTATTTACAGGTAAATAAGAGAGAAAAGCCGCGTTATCGGTTCTCTTTGACATTAGTATAAATTAGATGAAGGGAAGAAGAGGTTTAAGCCTTTAATATGACGTACATCTATCATTTCCTTTCCGCCCCACAGCCTAATAGAGCGCCGGGTTGTGTGTGCCGGCGTTTGGAGTGACAGCGACACTGAGGCGCCTTATGGCGGTAAACACATTTTGCATCCGCGACTCTGCAGAATTTGATGCAGTTATGCCTCTACCACGATTGGCGCTCATTGGGATAGAAAAAAATTCCCTAATATTTCCTTGACTTTTCACTGACCAGAAACCAATTTTCACCGACCATCCAGGACAAATCCTTGGGCAATGAAGCCACAGAATCAGTTCCTTAGTAGGAATTTTTTGAAACGGCCGTTACCTTTGTTAACAAGGAATCCGGCTCCTTCCCAAACCTACTGACTAGCCAAAAGTAAAATTCCCTGAATTTTCACTAACTTTCAGGTAGAATTTGCCTGACTTGATGCACAATTCCCTGACCTTGAACAAAATCTGTTTTTCCCTCATGTTCCATGACCGTGGCAACCAACCCTGTTTAGCTTCCACTCGTCTGAAACCCAAGCTCAAAACAGGTAGAAATTCTCAATATTCCACACTCAAAACAAACATCCGTTGCAAAAAATAAAGCTCCGCCAAACATCCGTTATTCGATAATGAACCTTGTCGAATTTCTCCACGAAACGTCGCTTAAATAAAGGTACGCGCAGCGCTTATATTCGGAATTTTACAGGTGCATGTATGAAGGAAAAGTACCACTGTTGAAAGCATTGTTCATAAGTTTTCACTTGATTGGTAACACTAGTGATTATGATTCAATAGACTTAAATTATGAGGACCACCTTGCGGGTCGCAATAACTTGAACAGTAATGGCTTTGTCTATCATTTTGCTGGTCACATTTTGGAAATGAAAATGTACAATTTATCCCAGACTTAAACCTTAGAAACTATCGCCAAAAGCATTAGTGAGCACCACCACAGAAACTTATCGATCAACAGTATCAAGCTAAATCTTGTAAGATTTCATCACACGAACGCATTGGCCAAAAGCGTCCAGTCCAGTCCACAGCAATCTTCTCATTTTCCAGAGGAAAGCACTACTCAATAGCTTTCATTTCCATAATCGTAATTCAGAATTTCACTGTTGAAAGCAACGTATCCAGCATAGAGCGGTTTTCAATTGAGTGTCGCAAGTAATTCTGGTTTTGCTTTGGTTTTGCATTGCTTCGCTCTGTGATTGGCCAAGAAAACTCGCGCCACTTTCTCACCCAATGAGAAGCAAAACTAAAACCAATCGTGACTTGCACGCGCGTATTTTCCCGCGCTTTGCACCGGCTACAAGTAATTGCTTCGTATTCTGATTGGCTCATTGCACTGCTTACGTCTGTTGTTATTGGCTGGAGTAATTGCTTTGGTTTTTGTTTTACGACACTCAGTTGAAAAGCGCTCTAATAAACGATACCAAGATTGGCTCAGTAACCTTCATTTGAATGGTCACACGTTATGAATTCGTGCGCGGCCCTCGAAGCTCAACTCAACTTACTAGCATAATATCAAGAGACCCATAGTGATATACAAATTGCTCAGTGACTTTCATATGTAGAATAACACTTAAGAATTTCATCGCCGACTCTACTAGAGAGAGAGGGTGCCATTAATTTTGCAGGATTCTTAAAAAGAGGATGTACAAAGTCATAGACAAGAAGTTTCAGAGGCAGTAGGACAAGTATGAAGGAGGATAGTTTTTCACTCAAACACCTTATTGAACAGGTTATTGAGTGGAGAACTGAAAAGCCTTTCGTTACGTTTCTCAAGGAAAACCTTATAGAAAATTACGTTCTTCGGGAAGGTAAGAGGGTTGACAATGAGAGGTCTAAGTCAAAGACGTGGAAACATCCTGGAGAAGGAATAAACAAGGTATGATGGATGAGCAGGGTTGGCGCAGCGCCTTCCACCAAATCTGTCCCGGGTTCGACTCTCGGACTCGGCGTCATAAGTGGGCTGAGTTTGTTGGTTCTCTACTCTGCACCGAGAGGTTTTTCTCCGGGTACTGCGGTTTTCCCTTCTACCCAAAACCCAACATTTGATTTGATTTGCTTCTACACGCACTTGAATTATAGTTGATTTGATTTAGTCTCCTCAATTAGTAGAGCATCTGTGCCCGGCTAGAAAGCCTTGAGACTTCTATAAAGTCATCATCATCATCACCATCATTATTAAGATATGAAATGAGGCTAAAGTGGAGGCGTAGGATAGGGCGGGAGAGCTTAATGCCGGGCCCCAAGCTACTTTTGGCGTGGAGATGATTAAGGTGGAGAGAATTTGAGTGAAATTTTAAGGAGTTTAAACAAGGGATTGAAATGTAAAAAAAAGTTTTGAAACACCACCAGACAGGGGTTGAAGGGGGAACTGTACTAATTTTCAACTTCAAATTCAAATTTTAGACCTTCATTACATCTTCATTTTGTTCAATATTTCCTATTTCCCTAAATTTAACTTATCCTTTGAGAGAAATTATCTCTTCCCAAATATACCCGAAAATCACAAAAAAAAATTCACTAAACATCCCACAACAAGAACGATGTTCAGGTGGTGTTCAGGTGAAATCCAATTTAACCTAAACATCGTTTTTTTAGTCGCTTAACATGGACCGGTTAGCTCAGTGGTAGAGCACCGGACTAGCGTGCGGGAGGTCGCGGGTTCAAACCCCGGCCGGACCAACACTCAGGGTCTTTAAATAATCGAGGAGAAAGTGCTGCCTTTGTAATAACATCTGCAAATGGTTAGACTTTCTAGTCTTCTCGGATAAGGACGATAAACCGTACGCCCCGTCTCACAACCCTTCATAATTGATTCTGTGGGACGTAAAAGAATAGAGGGCCACAGGGTCATCAGTTGTATTTAAACTGTTAAGTGCTACCCTCTTAAAATAAAGTCATTATTATTATATATTATTATTATTATTATTATTATTATTATATTTAATGTTAATATCTCTCATCTCACGAAGCTTTGTTGTGGGATATTTTGTGAATTTTTTGGTGTATTTGGGAAGAAATAATTTTTTTCGAAGGATTAGTTAAATTGAGGGAAATAGGAAATATTGAAGATTTATAATTGGAATTTGATGTTAGAATATAGTAGACGGACACCAAACAGTTCCCCAGCAACCTTCAGTGCCCTTGTGGGGTGTCAACTGTCTGGTGGTATTTCAAAACATTTTTTAACATTCCAATCCCTTCTTTAACCTCCTTAAAATTTCACTCCAATTTACGTTATTAAATGGCGGCTGATGTTGTTACTTGTTGGCTCCATAACTCGGTTTGCTTTTCATTCTACGCAGGATGCCTAAATGGCGACCGCGTTAAAAATTCGGTCGAGTGCCGTTTTATCGTGTTCTTTTTTTACTTGATTAACCAATCAGAATCCACCAACTGCGCACTTAGGGGGTGCTAGAGAGTCAGGTTTTCGTCACCTGTTGCTAAGTTTATATTTGAGATCAAAATGGCTTCCCTGTCGATATTTACTAAATTGTAGTTTGCCGGTCTCGGAACTAAAACACCGCTTTTTAATATTGTAAATCAAAAGAATAGGTTGTAAACAACACTCGAAAGCTTGAACGGTGAAAATCAGTTTGTTCATGATGTCAAAGCATCGTGCCTAATCGCATATCTGCAAATCATCACGATCCCAAGCTAAAGGGAGTAGAGCTTCCGTTTGAATGCTTCTGGGAATTCACCTTGCAAAAACTTACAGGTTTCAATGTAAATTCTTACCGTGCTTTTAGATCCTTAATCGTCGTTTAATTTTAAACAACTGATCAGCAGAGCTACTTTGTGTGAAAACGAGGCCAGTTCGAGCGAATAAATAGTGACTTGCTGGACTTGCAAATATCATTGCTTTCGCGTTGTTTTACTCAAGGCGAAAATTAAACGCCTTTGCTTTTCAGCCGTAAATGGAGGCTTACCTGGATACAATTTTATTAAGAAAAACATATGAAAATCAATATTCTGCAGTTGCTCACGTATTCTAATTTATTTGCTTTGGTCTGTGTATTGATCCGTGACTTGTTTGTCACAATTTAAAGTTGCTCACAGTTTTGTTTTGCTTTGGTTCTGTTTATTGAACCGTGAATAATTTGATAGCCGGTGTGCCGTCGGTCGAACCAAAAACCAGCGATTGCGTTCTGTTTGTAAGGTTCAATTCGTGACATTTACATGAACGCGGCGGTTATTCTCACGCCATGTGAATTTCCCCCCGTGTTATCTAAACAGTTCAAGAGAGTGCAGCTGGGTGTTTTTGCTTTTTGGAGAATTATGTACAATAACTTGTAAGTATTTTTGTTGCCCTTTGCTCATATCCGTGTCTAGTTTACTATTAACCGCGGTCAAACGTAAAAAATAAGAAAAGTCCTTTAAAGATAAGGTTTTTACGTTGAGAGCTCAAAGATGATGAGTCTTTCATCAGTCTGTGAGTTTACTAAATCATTTCATGAATTACTAAAAAAGTTTTAAAGTTTTTTTTAAAGCGAAGAATGTGGAAACTGTTCGGCGCGGTGTGTTTTTGTTTTCTGTTTCAATGCGTGACTTCAGGAAAACCGATTCACCTTATTGTTCCTAAAACTTTTTTAGTAATTCATGAAATGATTTAGTAAACTCACAGACTGAAGAAAAACTTATCATCTTTGAGCTCTCAACGTAAAAACCTTATCTTTTCAGGACTTTTCTTACTTTTTTACGTTTGACCGCGGTTAAAGTTTACTAGCGCCTTAGTTTATACATTTCGCCTGTATTTCTTTCAGCGAGTCTTTCCCCTTGCCGTTCCTGATTTCGATGTTTGTTTTGCTGTTAATCCTGCTGTTTGGTAATAAAGAAGGAACGCATAAAAGTTATTGAGACTGAATTCTACACCATTCGAAGTTATTTCAAGTCAAGTGCTGTTCAGAAGCACCCAAGATGACCGGTAATGTATCAGTCAATTCCAAAAGCGCGCATCCCCCCCTCCCCCCCTCCGGGCAAACACCCGGGCATTTGACTTTTTTGAAAATTTTTGATCAAATGCCCCTCTGTGTTTCCAGTTTAGACGGTAAAATGCCCCACTGTCAGGGCCTTGAAAAGGTTAAATCAAGTGTAAATCTCAGTATAGCAAATCACTCGTTGCATGAAGCATTTTGGCACGCTCCCCGCTCATAATAAATATTTTATTCTAAAATCGCTTACCTTTTTCAAACCAAATCCGAAAAATTGTGCGCCAAAACTCTTTCCGATGTCTTTTCTCGGCACTCCAAACTTTGAATAAAGGCATATCAACTGTATATTTAGTAAACAACGGAAAACCTACGTGGAATCTTTAAGTGGAGGGAGCGAAGCGGCTCCCGTGATACTTTTTGCGCACTATCATCAACTGTTATGTTTATTTTGCTTTATATGCAGTAATAATTCTTTATATGTTGTAATAGTTTGCCTTTTCTCTGTTAATCTTGTAACTGTTAATTTTTATTCTCATTGTAACTTAGCAGCACATTGTAACTCTCTGACCTACGCCATATAAGCCTCTGGCTTTGGCATCTTATTATCGTTAACTTGTGCTTTGTATACTTATTTATCAATAAAGAGTAGTAGCTGGCGACCGCCGACCAATGTTTAGCCGATAGTCAAATGCCCCACCGTGCGGGACAAATTTCAGATCAAATACCCGGGGTATGCCTGGGGGGGGGGGGGGGGATGGGCGCTTTTGGAATTGACTGATACATAAAAGACACAAGAAACACAAGAGTTGTTCTTCAAAGAAACCCGATCAAGCGAAATCGGAGCACGTGAAAGAAAGTACAGATTTGACGTCAGTGGAGAAATCTCCTCAGGTCAACACGTTTCAAAGCGATGAGAATGGTGGGATTATGCAAGGACGGCCATCATTAGCGATTGAAAACGGAATGCGCAAAGAGAGTGTGTCCTACTTCCGTTTGACAAGTGACTGGATGTCCCTCCCAGTAATTTTAAGAAAACCAGTGCCATGCGCAATTTTTAAGAAAAATCTTACAAGGTTCTTAATGGATAAACATTTTTAGATAATGGATAAATATTTTAGATGAACGCCGTATTGTTGATAGATAATTATTTGTAATAATTTTTGGGACAGTACGCAGTTTTTGATAGTTTTTAGATCTGTGACATTTTCTTATTTTAGATTTTAATACTTTTATTTTTAATGGAGGACCTCCCTGAAAACCACGTATTTGCGTGACGGGTGCTTCCTCCTTAAACATTGTTTTATTGTTTTTTATTATTGCATTGGTTTCTGAGACGATAATTCGTGAGAAATTAGCGATAGTGGAAGGCCTATCAGGTTAAAAGCGCCAAACAAAACAGTGAATGAAGAAGAAGTGTGAGTAGAGAAAGCATTGCAAGCAAACCATCAGAGAAACGGTCATCTGAGAGAGCTGCTTTTGTTTACAGCGAGGGAATATCAGTTGTGCAAGATTTCATTGAGGGTTCCAGAGTACAGGAAGCTGAATTAGAAGGTGCCCTCGCAAGGTATGAGGAACCATTTCATAATTTTGTTGACAGTCATGACAATTATCTCATCTATGAAGATGATGACGTGGAGAAGAGAGGTTTAATGATTGACAGTTATGAGAACCAAAGAGACTTGAAATTGCAATTAGATATTCCGGTGCGTAAATGGAGGATCAAGAGGCAGAGGGCAAGCCCCACCCCCAATCTGAATCTTGTTTTAGTTTGAGATCTGGCAAGAGTGCAAAGAGTAATGCTTCCAGTAGGAACAGTGTTCAAGAAATGATGCATGTTCTCCAAGAAAGACAAGAGCTGCAACGTGAATTAGAAGAGGTCGAGAAGGGCAAGGCTGAATTGAGTAGAAAATTGGAGTTGTTAGATGCCAGAACCAAAGTGAAGCAAGCTGAAATTGGTCTATTAGAGGAACAAAACTTAGAAGAGGGGATGAAAAACGGGATGAATGAATATTTAAAGGAACATTATGCCCAAAATCCGGTTTGCGATGAGTCTTTGTCACCTTGCAGTGCTAATGGTACCACAGCCAATTATTGGCGAGAAGGGGATAACGTCATTGACAGAACCCAGCTTTGCTCAGTCCAAGCTCGCAGTGTCATCAAAACCAGAAACAGAACCAACAGTCACCCTTTCCTCAACACCTCATTTGGTTTCAAAGGCTGGTATTAAAACGAGTTAAAAGGAAGTTGGTGCGGTGATAATGTCTCATGGTACAAAGCGTAAAGCAATCTTCAGTTCTACATATAACAACTTATTGGGCAAAGTTAACCTTGTTTCTCTATATAAAAGACGTATATACAATATGTTAATTTTACTCTACAAAAGTATATTTTTAACTAAATATCCTATCTACATGAGGAATATGTTTACTCTTCGTACTACGTCCTATAACTTACGCGGTAACTACATTCTGACACTCCCTGTACCTAAAACTACTGCTTATGGCCTTCGCTCCTTTTCTTATCATGCCGCTAAACAAGGGAACTCACTGCCGGACTTTGTTCGAACTGCTAACTTTAATGACTTTAAAAATACATTAGTTAACCTTAAGTTAATGTAAATTTGGTAAATTTTGTAATTTCTGCTCATAGTGTTTTTATAATATTGTACACAGATTTATTTTATTTTAGCCATTAATTGTAAATATTGTACAGAATTGTAGTTTATAAGTTATCGTATGTTTTGTTGACTTGTTATTGTTTTCTCGGAAACATTAGCTTTTATAATAGCTACTCTTAAATTCGAGAAAAAAATAAAGTTTATGTATGTATGTATGTATGTATGTATGTATGTATGTATGTATGTATGTATGTATGTATGTATGTATGTATGTATGTATGTATGTATGTATGTATGGTTGACCTCTCCCTTCCATCAACAACCCGCATTTATAACACCGCCTCAAATCTTATGTACACCTTTGCCGGTTTGTCACCAGTCAGGAGTCAGTCTATGCCAAGAGCTTCTGAGCAGCTTCAGAGTTCACGAACTGTTGGTTTAAATGCTGCTGCAGCATAGTTTTATCCAATAATGGCGTCACAACAGGCCATGCCTCTGATGATGAATTACCCGTTCCCATCACTAGAAGCACAGAGCAGCTTACAGTCACAACAGTTCGATACTTGGACAACCATAGCACAGGCAATTAAACAAGGTCCGTCTTTACCGAAGGTGGAGTTGATGAAATTCAGTGGAGATCCTTTAGAGTATACTAAGTTTAAGACAAACTTTTGAGACAACATCGAAAGTCAAGTGTCTGATGATTCCCAAAGGCTTACACGCCCTGCTTGCCTGCTTGCGTCTTCCCTTATGGAGTTTGCAGTGTGAGGAGATTGGAAGACGCCAGAAGGGTCCTGGAAAGTATGGGCTGTAACTACACGAACCGCCTGGACAATGAGGACGTGTTAGTCATGCTGATGAGGAAGCTGCCCAAGGAAAGTTTGAAGAAGAAGTGGGTCGACAAAGCAGGAGATCTTATTGTGCGCAAGGACCGAGCTGAATGTGCAGATTTTGTCGAATTTGTTCGTAGGGTAGCTGAACAACAGGTATGGACATGAGCTGAAGGTGTTTCCCTCTACTGAAAGAGACAGAAGGGAGTCAAGCCGGATTCTCGGTCCAGAGTGACAAAGTTGGCCACTGGAAGCGCCACTGGAAGTGCGCTCAATGCTCCGGATTTCATGGAATTTGGAGGTGCCGAGTCTTCAGAAGAGTGCCACTGAGTGACCGCCTTAATACCATAAGACAGCACAAGCTTTGTAAAGTGTGTCTTGGGGAAGGCCACAACGCGAAGCAATGTAACAGAGGTTTAAGCTGCAAAATATCGGGATGTGGGAAGGACCGCCACTATCTGATACATCCATCAGGAGAGAGTGTTGCCGAAAACAGTGTGCAGAGTACAAGTCATAACACACGTGAGAGTGGTGCAAGTACCAGTAATGCGCGACAGCCTCACTGAGCATCACAGTAGCCGATCACGGACAATGGTGGATGTAGTAAGTCAAAGCACTTCCTCAGCGGTCGGCGAGTCCAGAAAGACAAGTTCCAGCATTCCTGTCGCAGTTTGTTGTGTTAAAGGTAGTCGAACAAGAGTGTGATTCAAAGATAGATGGTAGATAGATGGTTTATTAATTCAATACATAGCAGCCCAAGGGCTGAATTGCGTATTTACAAACTAATTACATGTAATTATATACAATAAATACCATTTAAAATAAGCAAAATGAATAATATATAAAATTTCAATTAAAAAAATAAATATTAAATTACTAGTATTCTGTTTGAAAATTTCAACTAATTATACTTGATACTCGAGGCCATCGTAAAAGTGTTCTTAAAACGGTTCGTCTTAAACTTGAGAATCTTGAGGGACCGATTGCGTCTAAGCGACAAAGCTGTGTGGTTTGGCGCTGGTACTAAGCTATTTAACTTGTTATCCTTGTCATTAAAAATATTTAAAAATGTCTTACTGCAAATGGCTTCACAGTAGGAATCGACCTTAGGGATATTTGCATGCTCTAAGGCATCACTGTACGATATCCCTGGATAGATAACTGACAAAGCCCTTTTCTGTATCTTTCCTATTTCGTACTTGAGATACAAGGGCAGAGCTTGATAAAATACTGGTACGGCGTACGTCAAGACAGATCTTATACAAGTGCAATAAAAAAATAACAAGTCGTGATTAGGTAACTTTGCTCTTTTGAGCTGCACCAAAATATACAAGCGCTTAGCTGCTTTTTTCACAATCTCATTAACATGGCTATTCCATCTTAGATCACTTGATATTGTGACCCCAAGGAGTTTAGCGGACTGGACGCATTCAAGCGCCTTACCATTTACAACTATGGGGTCAAATTCTGCCTCCTGCTTCGCAAAGGAAATACGTAATTCCTTCCATTTATCATTATTAAGGACTACACGATTTTCAGACGACCATTGAACTACACGGTCCGCAATGCACTGAGCTCTACTTTCATTGCCCTTAGCAACGATCTCCGAACCAGTTGTGTCATCAACATACTTCCATAACTGTGCATCTATGTTGTTTAAGTCTAAGTCATTTATTAACACGAGGAAAAGCCACTGCCCGATTTTTGCTCCCTGCGGAACCCCAGAGGGGACTGTACCCCACTCTGAAACACGCCCATCTGCTAGTTTGATACGTTGAGCCCGACAGTTAAGAAATCTATAATCCAATTGATGATGCTATTGGGCAAGTCTAGTTTACAAAGCTTAGTTAGAAGAATATTATGGTCTATTAAATCAAATGCTTTTCGATAATCGAAAAGCACAGTTCTTATAGTTGCCACATTTCCGTCAGTCCCCTTGGCCCAGTAGTGGATCATGTGTATAAGAGCTTGGGTGGTTGAAGACTTATAATTAGGAACCGCGCCATACTGGTTTGAGTCCAGCACCCTGAGAACTGCGGGCTTGACAAAGTCGGAAACAACGCAGTCCTCGGCGACCTTGGATTAACACGTTGTTAGAGAAATTGGCCTCGGGTCCTTTTTGAGATCTTTGACTGGCTTTGTCTTGGGCATTGGTGATACGTCAGCTAGCTTCCACATGGACGGGAGGCGTTGCTTGCTAAAGGAGGCGTTAAGGATTTTGCTGACAGGCAAAGAGAGGATTTCAGCATACTCTTTCAACAACCAGTTAGGGATACCGTCTGGGCCACAAGCTTTCGATGGGTTCAGCTTTTTCAAAATGGAAAGGACTCGCCCTTCCGACACAGCAAGAGCATATGGCGAAGCCTCATCAGATTGCAGTCGAGTCAGTGGTTGTGGCAGCCGATAGTTCTGCAGGGTCACCAGGAAAGCTTTGTTTATCTCCTCAGCTAGCTCCTTTGTAGATAGGTCTTCAACCCCATCGGCTTGTGTTTTATTGATCAAGTTCCCTGCGTTCGAGTAAGCCCGCTGAAGCGCTTAACCTCTTTCCACCACACAATCGCTCTTTCCTCTTTCAAGTGCTCCACTTTGCATTGGTAAAAGGAAGCTTTACATGCTTTTCTTTCACGATTCACAATATTCCTATAGTATTTGTAATCAGCTGATTAACTACCAGAAGCCAGGAAACACACAAAAGTCTCGAAAGAAAAATGTTCCGAGGAATGGCCGACGTGCGATACTACTCACTTTCTAAAGTGGCTGCGTTGCCAGCGTGGTTGCTCCGGTAGTGTAGTGGTTATCACGCCCGACTAGTAACTGGGGAACGTCGGTTCGATTCCGACTCGGGGCAAAAAAGTTTTTCTTTCAACAGAGATGTGTGTCGAAAGCTGAGTGGCAAACTGTGTTTGCATGGTTCCTTTAGTATATTGTTCTACGGCTTTCATGGCTTCGAAGGTATTTACATATATATATTTCTAATTCCCGTCCAGGGAATTTAGAAGCCAGGAAACACACAAAAGTCTCGAAAGAAAAATGTTCCGAGGAATGGACGACGTGCGATACTACTCACTTTCTAAAGTGGCTGCGTTGCCAGCGTGGTTGCTCCGGTAGTGTAGTGGTTATCACGCCCGACTAGTAACTGGGGAACGTCGGTTCGATTCCGACTCGGGGCAAAAAAGTTTTTCTTTCAACAGAGATGTGTATCGAAAGCTGAGTGGCAAACTGTGTTTGCATGGTTCCTTTAGTATATTGATTCACTACCGTTTTTGTGGTAAGCTTTTTGCCTTTTCATGATGAGTGATTTTAGATGTTGCGTCATCCATGGAGCGTCGGCAGTATTAACCCTAATTAGCTTAACTGGCATCAGCAAATCAAGATATATGCTTATGACTTCTTGGAAGACATTCATTAGATCCCCACAATTGTCGATAGAGGAGAACAACACAGACCAGTCTATGGCACTTAAGTATCTTCCCAATTCAGCCTTGCGACTGGCCCCATATCGCGCTTCGATATAATTCTTGTAGAACAGTGAGTATTTCCCCTGGTCTTAAAAATAGGTGGTTCCGGTTAAGATTAGCTGTAAAGGAGGTACCAAAGAGATTACCACTTGCGCGTTCTTGGATGGTGGTTCCGATGCAATGTTCCGTCTAGAAAGTCTGGTCCAGGAATTAGGCTTTAAGGACATAAGGCCCACCAGCTTTACCATGACGACTGCCAATCTCGAGGAAGAAAGTTACCCGACGGCACGTACCTACCGAAGAAGATTTGAAGAAGTGTTCCCATCTTCAGGACGTCAGTCTGGCTGATACTGGAGACGGGAGAGTAATAATCCTGATCAACGGGGACCATCCACAAATCATCGATAAGCAGTTATACAAGCGAGAAGGAAAACATGGTGAACCCATAGCGGTAAAAACACCTCTCGGATGGACCGTCCATCGCCCCATTGGAGAAGTTTCTGAAAGTGGTCTCCATGTAAACTTCACCCGTACAGAGCAAGAAAGACTGAACGCCCAGCTGTAACGCATGTATGACGAAGAATTTACCGAACCTAAGGCTGATGTTGAAGAGGGTCTGTCAATTGAGGACCCGCCGTGAAGCCCGAGAAATCACGGACCGTTCAGCAACCCAGTTGGATGGACACTATCAGCTTAGACTTCCATTTCGTCAAGACCACCCAGACCTACCAGACAGCCTCCCGACGGCAGAAAGTAGATTAAAATGGCCGAAAAGGAAGATGCACTGATAGGAGTCATCCTCAGATTTAGAGTGGAAGATGTAGCAGTCACGGCGGATATAAAGAGAATGTTTCACCAGGTTTATGTGGCACCGGAAGATCGCGGTGCCCTGTGTTATTTGTGGTGGCCAAATGGTGGCATTTCAAAGGACCGCAAAACTCACCAGATGCTAGTACACATCTTTGGAGCTAAGTCTTAATAATAATAATAATAATAATAATAATAATAATAATAATAATAATAATAATAATAATAATAATAATAATAATCATTGTGGATATAGCTGTTCCCGGAGATAGTAACGTACTGCAGAAAGAAACTGAAAAGTATGAAAAGTACCAAGACCTGGCAAGAGAGATTAAAAGGATCTGGAAATCAAGGACAAAAGTGGTGCCAGTGGTTGTAGGCACATTAGGTTCAGTGTCAAAAAAGCTGGCAGGCCACTTGGAGCAACTAGGAATTAAAAACCGAACAAGAACGATGTTAAAGTCGGCACTCCTCGGATCGGCACATATCCTCAGAAAAGTGCTGGAAGTCTTTTTTTTTTAGCACTTTATTGCGATTGTATACTGCCAATCTTATTTACAACACTAACATTACTTACAATTACTAGCAACGTTACTTAGAAATCTAACACTATTTACAATGCTAACATTACTAATATAATTTTAAACCCTAACTTCACTTACAGTACTAACCCATCACTTTTTTTTACAGACAAGAAATGGTACTACTTAACAATAATACTACTAATAACCCTAACACTTACCCAAAAAAACAAAAAAACAAAACAAAACAAAACAAAAAGAAAATTAGATGCAATACTGCTACTTAGCAATAGCACCTTAAAATAACCGTTACAAAAAATCCTTCCACTTCATGTAAAAACAATTAAGTCTATTTTCACGTGTGGCGATATACTTTTCTAGTTCTATTTTTTCTCGTACCGAGATGGCAAAGTCTGAAAATTGATATTTTTTGATATTTGTTGCGCAGTTGAACAGAAAATGCTTACCGATAAGGTGGTTAAGAGTTTGAAGCGAAGAGGAGCCTTTTAAAACGCCGTATATGATTTCACTTTCTGTAAAACGTGTCACGTTATGCACATGTCATCTGCTTCCCCGTGGGGTCGACCCCCGGGCCTACCAGGGAGATATGAGGGGAAATACAAGGAGATGGATGGGATTCTTTGCCCGAGGGTAGGGGAAAATCTTGACATTGTTTTACGATCAAAGATTAGGGGGTGGGGGAATTCACAAGTTTTAAAAGGATGTCACGGGGATTTTCAGGTGAGAGACACCTCACCCAGGGAACTTTGTCTTGGAGAGATTTCCCGATCCCCCGGGGAAATTACTCAAGTCTGCTTGACTGATTTTCCAATCCCCCTGGTTGGCCCGGGGGTCGACCCCACGGGGAAGCCGATGACATGTGCATTATGTTCTTTACATATTGCACGGTACCACTTAGTAAATTCGTTCCAGAAAGATGCAGCTAAAGGGCAGTGTACGAATAAGTGAGAAATAGTTTGCTCGGTGTCTGGACAAAAGGGACAAGTGGGTGAATTTACCTTTTTCATTTTGTAGAGACGACTATTGGTAGTAAGTATGTTGTGTATTACTTTAAATTGAAACACAGATAGTTTGACCTCCTTTGTAACAGCGAATGGAAGTGAGTATACTTTGCGGCGTTGTGATAGATCAAAGCCACACTTACGTAGTTTTTTGTCTGCCGTAGGTGCGGGAAGATTCTGAGGTCTCGGGATGAGACTTGACTGGATATTTCTTCCCAGGGAAAATCCCTGTGCTAAATTCTAAATAATAATAATAATGATGCTGGTAACTTATATGTTAATAAATCAAGACTGAGTATTCGACTTAATTCGTTTTCCATTTTCGGAGCTAAGCTATGGAATTGCCTGAAGCCTGACCTGCATAAGCATAGGAAAAACCTTTCAAAAACAAAATTCACCAATACTTACTTGCGGTGCTCCGTGATGAGGATGATCATGTTGATGCCCCGACGTTTATCTTAAAAATTTCTAATTATCATTAACCAAACTAGCTATTATTATTACTTCAAGTTATGTTCTATGTTGTCTTAAAGGTTCTTGCTCTTCTCGTGTAAATGCTAGCTATCTGTGAATGTATGTGTATACCTATTTATTTATTTATTTATTTATTTTATTTTTATTTATTTATGTATTTATTTTTTTTTAACTTGAATTACTAATAATTTATTTTGCTAAAATTTGATTGTAAGCTACACAATCCGCCTCGATTAGCTTTGCTACAAGCGGGTTGTATATTTTTCTAAATTGTATAATTGTAATAATCGGAATAAAGTGAAAGTAATAATATTAATAATAATAATAATAATGATAATAATAATAATCTTTATTAGGGCTCCAAGAAGGCTTTTCAGTCCTAAGTCACAAAAATATATTAGTTATTATCTACAATAGGAAAAATACTGATCAATCCTAATTTACAAATGTATATTAAATATTATCAACAATAAAAAGGGCGTTCAGTCCTAATTTGCAAATATATAATAATCATCGTACAATGATACAATTAACTATTTGAAAAATATAATTGGAAAAGATAATCTTTCAATTTCCTCTTAAACATTTCTAGGCTATTACAATCAGTGATAGCAGTCGTTAATGAGTTCCACATAGTTAGTGGAATATCTAATTTGTTCTTATTTCTAGTATTCCGATCATGCACAGTAGCCCTAGTGACAAAGCGGGAACAGAGATATCTAGGCGCTAGTCCCTTAACACATTTAAACCTGAGAGTGCCAACAGTATATTTCAGCATACTACTAACAGGAAGCCAATTTAAGTCCCTCACGTCAGGTGTTATGTGTTCGAATTTTCTCGAGCCTGTGACAACTCTTGTAGCAAAATTCTGGACACTTTGCGCGTAGCGGGTAATGCTCTTCGAAGAACAGCTCAGGATAACAAACAAGATTTCTCTCAAGAAGTCACTGATGCTGTATTCAGAGATTTCTATGTAGACGACTTGTTGAAGTCGTTTTCTGACTCAGAACAAGCTATAGTTGTTGGTAAGCAGCTACAAGAATTGCTTGCCAGAGGAGGGCTCGAACTCACCAAATAGATCTCGAACTCCCGAAGTGTATTGTCGGCATTTCCTGTTTAGGAGAGAGCACCTCACATCAAGCCATTCAAATTTAGTGTTACTGTAAAATCAACTAAAGGATTCCGCTTGAACGCCTGTAGGTGTCTTGTGACTGTTTAAAATGCTGAACTTTGATGAAACGCGAAAAACAAAATGTTTCCTTGTTCCATTTTATACAGCATTCAACATGTTCAATGGTATACAAGGGTAAGTCGATATCGGTAACAAGTATTCGCATGGGCTCCTGGTATTCGATATCAATATTTGATAACATGGATATCGAGAAAATATCGATTGTCATGAGAAATATCACCTATTTCGATACCTTTCGATACCACAAGCGCAATCACTTGAAACAAGAAGTGGAATGCAAATTCGACACTGTACGTCGAGGAACTCGCTTCTTTCCAGTATACTTTTTTAGTAGGTCCAAGAATATTTGTTTTCTTGTAAAAACTCAATAGGGCTGTTTATACGAGAGAAAATAAGCCGCGGCTTACTCTGGCCGCGGCTTACATAAGACGCGAAAGGAACCATTTGTACGAGTAAAAACTCCTAGGCCAGGATAAGCCGTAGCTTGAGAAAGCCGTGAAAGTTGATTTTGTACCATTTATACCGAGTGTTCGCCTCTTATGTAAGCCGTGGCCAGAGTAAGCCGCGGCTTATTTTCTCTCGTATAAACGGCCCTAATATTGTTTTTCAGCTTAAACTAACGCTTTATCATAGTTAAGAGGTTACGCATTCACTTCTCGTTTATGGCACTGCCCTGAGCAACGAAGCCACAAAAAAATAATCAGCGAAGAGGTCATAATATCGATCAATATCAATTTTGATATCGTCTAACCTCGGAACGATTTGAAAAATTAGTATCGACTTTGCATTTTAATATACCGGGCAATCAGCATTTATTGAACAGCCTTCGAAACATTTGTCTTGCAACAAATGTCACAAATGTTACAATACTTTTGTCTTAAGTTCCATTATTCTTAAATCTTTATTTTATCCAGTTTCTCACTTTAATCAAACCACAGTAGACCCAAAAGTAAACAGAGTTTGAATGGTGTTGCGAATTGATTGAGGACTCTATACTTGATGCTTGCTTGAAAAACGAACGTCATTGAAAACAGCCAGAAAACTAGAATAAACTCAGAGTGAGACAACGAACAATACCGAGCAATTGGCTAAAGGCCCGTTTAAACGGTTTCAACATTTGACCAACATTCTTTCAACTTTTGGGCAAATGTTGGACGCAAAACAAATAAAAATTAAAATTGTGCAGACATCGTTCAAACGGTTCCAACATTGTGAACAAAGGAACCAACACTTTGAGAAATTTGGCTGCGACGAACTAAGAACTAGAAACCAAACTCTCGCGTCGACATTTATCTGCCTGATGTGAGCATCCTTGTGTTTCACAATTGTTGAATGGAGTGTTCAAACGGCTTCAACACTATCAAAAATTTTCGACAATGTTGACAACCTGTTCAAACGCAACCGACATTTGGTTCAACAAAGTGTTGAGCGCATGTTGAAGCAAATGTTGAAACCGTTGAAACGGGCCTTAACAGTTTGATTTTGTGGTTGCCCGTCAATTTTATTATTCTAAAATTCGTTTAACATGTCAATGAGTTTAAAAGGTCCAACCAAACCCTGGAGTCACGTTTTGGGTCTCATGAGCTATAGTGAAGGCAACAGGCGAATCAAAACATATTCAGCATAGAGTATGGCTTCTTTCAACTAGCAAGAAAGGGAGAAGAAATTAAGCTAACTAGTTTCAATGATTACCGACTTTAATATGTACTTCCCATGATAGCAGTCATGAAGATTATTATAACTTATTTTCTCAGTCTGTTAAGTTATTTCGACCCCTGTGTCGCCTAATAATTTAATTCAATTCTACATTACAGATATTTGTAAATTAAGTTATTTGTTTTGTTCCTCAGGGTAGAAGAATAATGGGGTGGTAACCATCAACATGGAAAAGTCTTTACAGAAATGCCCTTTGTACAAGATAACTTTTAAGGGTGATTTTCCACAATACTTTCTAAAAAGGGAGCGATTTATCATCAACTAAAACCGAGCTCCCAGTCTAAATTTGCCTCATTTCCTTTTTACAAATGATAGAGGGAGGCGTACCTGAAAAGGAAGTTGTAGCTACCCAAGCGCCAACAGACACAATTGAACAAAACAACAAACTAGCAAGAATGGGGAGCTTAAGTAAGGAGGAAGGCAACGGCAACAAGAACGCCACGAAACAGTAGGTTTAATGATCAAAACCAATCGCTCTGCCGCGCACGTGCGTTTTACATTTTGCAAGACATTCTTTTTGCTGTCCTCTGCAAATTAACAACGCGAAATGACCAAATTCAAGGTTTCGTCTTTTTCTTCACTTCAATGCCGACAGTAATTTAGTTCCTGGATAGTTCGCCCACATTGGAAAAAGCGCGAAAAAGTTAAAATTGCGAGACGTTGCATTTTGAAGAGACGTTTTCGCTGCCGTCGTAGTTCCCCAAAAGCAAACAGTGAACATCGATTTCTGGTCGGTGTTGCTTGCGAGTACTTGCACCTTTCGTGTTAAGTTTGGACAACATGTCTAGACGTTACAACCATAAATTATTTAACTCGCTGAAAACGTATGTACAAGTCATGCCTGGGTTATTTGGCACTAGTCTCCTTGATCACGCAGTAATTAGGTTCCCTTGAATACGTTACAAATTTTGGGCATTTTCAAAATGGAAGGAAATTATTGCTCTTGTTTGTCTGTCGACTCTTCAGGGCTTCCTGTAGCTATTGTCTCTCTCGCATCTTGTCGCCATTTCATTCTTCTGTTTTGAAACCAGACTTTTACTTGGTTATCAGACAAGCCCAGCATAGACGCAAGCTGGTGTCGATCGGCTTTTGTTAAATATTTCTGAAGTTGGAATCTCTTTTCCAGTCCTTTTCTTTGAAGATTAGAGAACACTGCTCGTGTCCAGGGCCTTCTAGGTTTTCTCGGTTTTGGTTGACCGGGTAGGACTTGTCCCGGCAATGTTTTATTTAGCACTGAGGCGCTATAGTCTCCGTACATTCCTAAAAGGTTAAAAAGTAATCATGTTACTTGATCTATATAGTCTATACAATAAAAGATTATTTCAGCTGTAATTTGAGAAGTTTTCAATTGAGTGTCGTACAACCAAAGCCAAAACCAATTACTCCAGCCAACCACAACAGGCCGAAACAGTGCAATGAGCAAAACAGCGATTCGAATCAATTATATGTAACCAGCGCCAAAGCGTGGAAAAATGCGCTCGTGCAAGTCGTTGTTAATTTTGGTTTTGCGTATCATTGGTTGAGAGAGTGGTACGAGTTCTGCTGGCTAATCACAAAGCGAAGCAAGACAAAACCAGAGTAAACGGAATTTAATTTCGATGGTTAATTGAAAACCTCTGTACTGGAATTTCATTCAGGGTCTTGAGTAACGAAAAATGTTGGACATGGGATTTTGAAACACGTGCACATTGGGATTGAAGAGAGGAAGCAAATAAAGACAAGAAATAAATAAAATCAGGAGTGAAACAAACACATGTGTACACCGAGTGAATACAAATGACTCGTGGACTTTTCCAAAGTATACCACTCAAAAACATCGCCTAACTAGTATATCCATCATGCGATCCGACATATGCCGTATCATATCATACCTGATAATGAACCGTATGTGTATGGGCTGTGACTGTAACATGCGTCACAACTGGAATGAAGAAGAGATCCACAAAGGAATGGTTGGGCATGCGCGGTCAGATAAGGTGAAGTATAGTAAGTCGTGTGGAGATGATCACACGCGTTTGGAACCATTGAATAGCCGCCTAGAGAGAAATTAAGTAAATAAGCAAGTCAATCAATCAATCAATCAATCAATCGCAATACAGTACAGTAAATGCTCCACTATATTTATCGACACTGAGGCGAATAGCTGTTTCAGTATGAACCACTGGAACAAGAGAATAGCCAGGGTGGGACTGGAGTGAATTGGAGTGACATTTTAAGGAATTTAAAGAAGATATTAAAATGTACAAAAATGTTTTGAAACACCACCAGACAGTTGACACCCCACAAGGACACTGAAGGTTGCTGGGGAACTGTTTTGGTGTCCATCTACTAATTTTCCACTTCAAATTCCAATTTTAAACCTTCATTAAATCTTCAAATCTTCAATATTCCCTATTTCGCTAATTTAACAAATCCTTTGAGAAAAATTATCCCTTCCCAAATATGCCCAAAAATCACCAAAACATTCACAAAATATCCCACAATACAGCTTCGTGGGAAGAGCATAGGGATTTTGGATTGCTTGAAACGCGAACGAGATATTACATGTACTGTAACGTCGAATCTATGTTAAGCGACGCAAAAACGGTGTTTAGGTTAAGTCCCGCCTTAATTGGTCAATGTTTTGGTATAATGGAGAAAACAGCTCTCACTCGAAATTCATGCCAATTCTAGGTGGCGGACAATCAATACTACCCACAGCTGAAAACAGAATCAAAGCACAGGAAAGACAACTCTACTGGTTTGGCAAATACTAATATGTGTTGTATGATCACCGCGTGTCAATGGAATGCCGTTTGCATTATTATCTTAAAAAATCACGGTCGAAGATAAAAACCGAAGGAAGAAAAAAAAACAACAACAACAATAACAATAACAATAACACCAAAACACAACACGAAAATCCAATTTCAAAAAATGGCTTGATTGAGAGATAAAAGAATTAGCAGAACGAAACACGTTTACATGAAGTTGAAAGTCAATACCAGGAATTCCATTAAGAAGCCAGTCAGCTTTTCTCAAATCAGATTAAAAATGAGACTTGTAGCATTCCAGATGTCTTCTCTGATATCCTGACTCCAGTAAATAGATAATGTACACAGCTATAATACAAGATTTGCTAATAACCTGAATTGTTTTGGGTTTCTAAGTCAACGTATAGATTCTGTAGTTCATGCAAAGGTTTGGGAATCTATACCTCTCAGAATTAAGTGTCTGCCCTGCCATACTTTTAAGAAAGAGTATAAATACTATCTCCTGCATAATCAAACTTGATTTTGTCGTTGCTGCTGTTAATTTATTTGATTTTGCTGACTGACTTCATTTTGCTGTTTTCTTTTTTTGGCAACATAAATAGAACGTATGTAGTCTAAGGTAGTTGAATATTTCATTTCTTGTGCTGCCATTTACTTGGCCATGGCAGTGTCCAACCAGAAAGCTTTCGCTACTTTGGCCACCGCTCACATTTGAATGTATTCCTTAACTATTGTCATTCCTTTACCTTATAAATTGTCTTTAATGCCCTTTATAATGTGAAAAAATAAAAGGAAAGAAAAAGGGAGATGTGGAAAGCCATTTGTCTCACAACAAGTGTGCAGCGGAGTCAAACAGTAATTCACGCAGAACAGCAAAACTCGGGCAGTACGAATACGAGACGGAAATAGTGTTTGACATCTTCCGTCAACAGGGGTGCATTTCACAATTTTGCAAACTTGAATCAAATCAGGTAAAACCTCGAGATTCTGGGGGCACTCCTTCACGCCCACGGTCACCCCACCCCCTGTGTCGATTCTCGTCCTTTTTCCGACGGACGTTTCCTTTCTGCTGCCCGGATTTCCTTCCATCTCAAAAATCAACATTCGATTGATCTGGAATCCTAGAGCCACAGGTTTGTCAGTCAGGCTGTTATATGTCGATCTGTTGTCAATTCATTGAAAAAAAATATAATGTCGAAATTTAAGAAATACTCCCGTACTAGAAAGACCTGTTGGAGAACTTTTACGAATGGCATGCGTGTACGTGTACGTGTAATAAGTGTACGTGTACGTGTACGTTTCTAGTGTACAAGTTAGAGTAAACACAAGGACGTGTCAGTTGGAACGTCGTCCAGTTGTGGTCTCCTTCCACAGGTTTATTTCTGCTGGGTATTTCTCTCTACAGAAAATTCTCAATAAACTTAACTAAAAACAAGAACATTCTCGAGCGGAGTATCAAAAAATATCTTTACAGCACTACAAGTTCAAGTTTATTTCAGCTTTATTTCAACTCTTTTACAAGTCGATAATTCTTGGTGGACTGGGCCGCAAATAGCTTTACAGCTAATCGAGGCGGACCGGTCCTTAAATATTACTATTATATTATTATTAATATTATTACTGATTCGTCTTACGATTACATTAAATAGAATCAAAAATCGCTTAACAACATGTAAATAATACTGTCTGGTTAGAATCTAAAGCGAAAAGCTAGAGACTAAAACTTGACTCCAGTCGGAAATTTAATTTTTCATCATGTTAATTAAGGTATCTATCTCGACATATATGAGTTTTCAGATTCTAGTATTTCAATTAGTTTTGTTCTTATAGTTTTTTTAAAAGAGTTTTTGGATAAGTTTTTTAGTCTAGTTGGTATCCCATTCCAGATTTTAACACTAACACATGAAAAGCCCTTACTTTGAACATTAAGTGCGGATTGTTTAGTAAAAAAATGCTCAGATGTTGATGAGCGTGTGCTGTAAGAATAAATACTGGCAATTTTAGAGAATAAATTTGAAATATTAGTCGGTGCAGAATACTGATATTGTACATTAAATTAGCAATTTTCTCATAATATAGGAATTGGAGCGGTAGAAGTTTTCCTTTCAAGAAGAGGGGTATTGCATGCTCCCTTGGTTGTGCAAAGTGAATAAGACGGAGTGGACGTTTTTGAAGGACAAGGACTTTATTTAACAAGGTCTTAGATGCATTTCCTCAAGAGGTTAGTCCATTCGTTATATAATAAGGAGCAATGAGAGTCTTATAAATATCAAGAAGGGTTCGATTAGGAATAATATGTCTTAATTTCGCAGTTAAACCAACAGTTTTGCTTATTTTTGTTGTGAGGGCATGAATATGGTTTTTCCAACTTAAATTTTCATCAATTACTACTGAAAAGTACTATAGAAAAGTACCACGAGATATAAGATTTCACAACGATCTCGTCCACCCCATGAGACTCAAAAGCGATCGTACTTAGCATTCTAACAGTGCATTTTGGCTACCTGGAAAGCACAGCTTAATAGCTTCCCTTTTTTAAATTGCTTTATTAACAGTTAAACATACTGGACATTACATAAATTGGTTACAAGGCAATATTACTAAATTAACAAATAAAAAACTAACCTACACTGAAAAATTCTAGGGCCGGAGATAAGGCCCGAAATTTTACCAAAGTTCACTAAAATTTGTAATGCGCTCTCAACCGATAGTATGTCAACGCTGATTAGATTGGTGTCGTCTGCGAACTGGCTTATTTTAATTTCATTGCCACATAGTAGAACGCCTTTAACAATATCACTTTGGCGGATTTTGTTGGACATAAGCTCTGTAGCTAATGCAAACAGAAACGGAGAAGGCGAGCATCCTTGCCTCACTCCCTTATAGAGAGTTTTATCCATTTCGAAGCGTAGCCATTGTTAAGAACTGTGCTTTCAATGTTTTTTTATAGAAAAATAGAAGGATGTTTTTTGGTCTTTGAGATAAGTAAAGATGCCTCGCCTTTTAGGTGGGTCCCTAATGCCCCGCACATTGAGACTAATAGCTTCCTTTTGAACTATTATAATTTATTATTTCACATTCAGTGCTCGTTAGGCATAAAACACAGCACCAAGGAACAGGATTAGGAGTGTGGGAAAAAAAAAAGTGCTACTCAGTTGCTTTCGTTTAGATGGTCGCACGTTAGGATTTCATCCACAGAATTAGCAGCGTGTACCAACTTCAGTGTACAGCATAATAAACAACACCACAGGAAGGTGCCGCTCAGTAGCATTCATTTGAATGGCCACACTTTAGGATTTCATCAACAAAATTAGCAGTAAGAATCCCGTTGTATAACATGATAAACAGCACCACGGAAAAGTATTGCTAAATAGCTTTCATTTGAATGGCCACGCGTAACGATTTTATCGACGAACTTAAATGTTATAACCACCTTGTAAAGCAAAATAAACAGCAGCACAAGAAAACTTTGCTCCGTGGCTTTCGTATGAAAAGCACTGAAAATATGGGAGAGGTACAAAGCCGCACTACATTACCGGGGTTTTAGTTTGAGAGAGAAGGGATCTCTAGCGTTTTTCTTTAAGGAGGTTCTTTCTACAGAGCAAAATTTGTTCACTTGCGAAACTGCTATTGCTTTCCGTTACATTATATCAGAGCCAACGGTTATTATTTTTTTTATTTCACAAAGCGACATTTATACTTTTCTCGCTTTCAGTAGAAACTGATATTGATATCGCCTTGTTGGTTTCGCAACTGAGGTCATCATATCAACCACTGCAAATTTATCTCTAAAAAACTTGTGATGTCTCATCAAGTGTACTGTTATTTTGCCCTCCGTGTGTGGGAACAATCGGACTCTGCTCTCGATAACATCTAAAACCCACCCACCCAGCTGTGGATCTAACTTGACGTGCCGGGAGGTAAATACGGAATTTTATTACATCGCAGCTCTCGATATTAGCCCAGTGAGTCAAATAAACTCAATTACGAGTGTTTCACTGTTCAATAAGCAGTGTAAACGTTGGTTGTTGATGATATATTGCATTTCGCGTTCCTTCAAGTTCGCAGCTTCATTTGGTGTTAGAAAAATAAACAACCAGCCACAGGGTGAAAGATACGCCGGATATGACTGAGCCACTAATAACGTCATTACTGTCTCATTGGATTGTACAAAACGTACTGTGTGTGGCTTATTTTTATTGCCCGAAATAAAAAAAAAAGCAACCGTATACAGCGTAACCACAAGATGATGTAATGGATTCTTGATAGTTTGAAAATACTAGAGATTACATTGTAAGCGCGTAGTAAGGCCATTGTCCACTCTACTAAGAAAAAAAAAACGTGGCTCGTGGTGGTCAAAAAGCACGTGGTACCTATTCACCTGAAAATCTGTTCTCTTGAGCTCAATGAAACCCTTTCTGCTTTTCTGAGTAACTATTCTGTGCAAGGTTTAAAGGGGTGACTGTTGTGATTCTTACAGCCAGCTGGGGTGTGGAGAAGTGAGACGAGTTTGATGGGAAATTGCACGTCAAAGGAAATCTACGCAAACGTTCTCACGCTTGTCTGATGGATCTCGTGAGCTGGATCTCCGCTATAAATAGCTCTTTGTGAGTTTTAAAAGCCTGGATGGTTTTCTTATGCAGCAAAAATATTTGTCTTTCCGATACCCAGACGAATGATGTCCATTTCAGCTTTTATCGCATTCATAAAACAAAGCAACGCAAACAAGCAAATGGATTTTAGAAAACAGATTCGATCTATTAGCGCGCCTCCATTGTTGGGCTATTGTTAATCTGTCGACCACCAATCGCATTCATCTTGAACTCCATTCTATGCTCTCCATCGTTAGGGTGATGTTCCCTCTCGACTACAAAGGAATTGGCGTTTTAAAGGTTCTCCGCAGGTCGCAGCAGATGATCTGTGTACCTAAGTTTTGTTTGGAGGCACCGCAAGGCGTGGCCCTTTGTTCACTGCCTGACAGCTCTGATGGTTCGAAATAAAGCGTTGTATTACCGTTCTAACCTAACCCAAAGACTAACTTAGATATCTTGCGTGTAGATGGCACTTGAACTTGTCAACCAAAAAATCTGGAGCATTTTTAGTTTCCTATATACTGCATAAAACACCCCGCTTTTGATACGAGAAAGATTCTGCTTCCTACACGTCTCACCTTGCAAGACCAGGGCTGTCGTCAACTCTTTAAATGCCTTAATTTTACAACCGCATTGAAGATAATACAGTGATAAGTGATCACCATAAAAAATAACCAGCTGCTTTTCCTGAAGTAGAAAGGGAATTAAAGAAGATAATCCTATGTTTTCAGCTTTTGTCTGCAAGGATTACAAGCAGTAATTTCAAGTTCAGACACACGATTCAGCTTAAATCGTTTCTTCTTGTCCAAAGTACTTGAATAATTTTAAGAATTTAGCGGATTAGTAAAGAGCGTCAATTGCCGTGTAATCGCCTATTGAAAAGAAAAGTACAAAGATAGACGCTGCCTGGTTCGCCCAGCACATGTTCAATCGAACGAAAATACGCAAAACAGCTCTTGGTTTCTTAAGATGTTATCAGAAAGATGTTTAGACTAAAAAAACACAAAGAACTGCATGGAAAACCAACTATGCTTTCAACGTTATCAGTATTCTCTTTAATTCCGTCAAGACTGGTGTTTCAAATTACCACTCCATTTTATGAAAATCTTCCATTTCGAAAGCAAAACGAAGGTAGAAAGACAAAGCCACCTTTTGAGCAAGATGAGAATTAGAAATAGTTGTTGGTGGTTATTCGTGCCCGATCATCGTGCGACACAACGACAATAATAAAGTGCACCATAAAACCTATCCATTCATGAAGTTCCTGAATCATTGTCCTGAGGTTAAAGTTCCGACTCCGTGTTCATCCCGAGAAAGAAGGTGATTTTTCCAGGATCTGGCCATTTTGTTTCACAAGATTTGCCTTCGCGCAAAGTAAAACACTTTCTGTGGAAACATCAATGAACTTGCCAAAGCCCTAATGTATTTCAACGAAGAAGCCCTAAAACATTTTCTGTTATTCAGTTTAAACAGTCAAAGGCTATCGCTCAGGCAAAGGAAATTTTTTTCCTTTATGCTTTTGGGGACAGAGAAAACGTTTTGAGTTTTATTACCAGAACTCATCGTGAACTATTTATCTCAACGCAAACACAGAACGCTTTTACATTCTGTACAAATTGGGTCGATAAAAACGGCAAAAAAAATTGCGAAAATGTCGTGTGTTAGCTAAACTAAGACAACATTATCACTTTTCAAACAAAGATATTCTATATTATTTGTCTGAAACGTAATCTTGGCTGATAAAAGAGAATTTCCATGTTTTAAACATGTATTAGGCGTTTCAAAGATCTGTGCATTTTCAATACAAAGAAACCAATTTTAGTTCGGCTCGCCTTTAGAGCTGTTTAACCGGGGGTATACTTCTCTTTGGAGAACGATTTCAAGAAATGAACCAAAGAAACGATCCCTTCCTTTGAAAGATGGAAAGCTAAAATGGTAGCACACTGAATAGGCAATACGTCCTTGTTTTGGTTTGGGCGTTTTCGGCGTTCCCTGTCCCAGATAAAAATGCGACGTTTGGAGGAAAGCTTTCTAATACAGAGAAATGCTTTGTTTTCATTTCAGTTAAAGAAAAGCATTTCCTTTTAAAAACTGTATGAACAACACCCGAAATATCTTTATTCTGGCGTCTTATGGCCACTGAGGTATTTCATAGGGTGTCTTTAAAAAACTCTCCATCAAGGATAGACCTCTTCATAGGTAAACCACGATCCGAGTGCTGTTGTTTGACTCAATTATTCTATTCTATACTGGCAATGTAAATTATTTTAACGCCGTGCAAATTTAACAAAAGTATATCGGAAGTTTGTTTGAAGCACATGACAAGTTAAGTCGAAGGTACATCCATTTCTGATTGAAATGTGCATGAAAAAAAACCCTAGGAAAAAAACCCCAGGAATTAAAGATAAGTTGCAAGTGTTAATGGGTATAATGAATTGTTTAAATTTATGTAAGGAATACCTCTTTCTTCATTTGTGTAAAGTAAGTCCATAAAACGTAAAGAAGCTAGCGTTTTTCGTTTCTGTACGTTTGTGCTTTCATTTCTCCTCATGGCCCGGCTTGACCTGAGTTTTTAATCGTGAATAGAATCCTTACAGATGTGAGAAGCTCAAGTTAAATTTTACATCATAAATACTGCTTTTGAAAACAGGTCTTTCTTGCCGTCATTTCAAGTAATAAAATACCCCAGTGACACGATATATACTTTATTACATTTGCTTTGTGTATAGTCCTGCTAGAATGTCAGATGAGTCACAAATTGTACACATTAATGTCCAAGTCCATGAGAAACACCGTGAGATGCGATCAGTAAACTGAAGCTCAGCTTACCTAGAGAATGTCCTTCAATAGCGAAATGCTATTAAAACTTAATTTTGAAGGTAGAAATTTTAGAACCGGATTGCTATTCATCGTCATTGCTGCTGTTGTGATTTTACTTCTCTGTCTGCTTCACAAACTGAGTACACAAATTTAGATGGCCGAAAAAAAACCATTGCTATTTCGTTTGGAAATCACGAGCGTATCAGAAATCCCGTAAAATACACACTTCTTTGAAAAGAGATAACGGGCCCGTGTTGAAATTAAAAGCGTGAAGAGCTCGACGCCCCTGGAACTCCTATTTACCGATGAAAGCCGAAAACAAATTTTCGCCCTTCTTCCTGAGCGTCATCCACTTCAATAGTTTTATTCGAACAAGAGTGTAACTTCCGTAAATATCTCTTTGATACAATGGATACACTACCATTTCCGTTGTTTGATCGCCTCGCAAGCCTTCACCAGGCATAGAAAGCTAAAGATTTCGACAATTGAGAGTGAACATTCAAGGGTATTTTATCCGGCGTTCGAAGGCCGCTATCTTCTTGTAAATACAGAAGAGCAAAGCTCGCGAGCGACGTGCCAATGAATCGAGCCGCAAATAAACAACACGAATCAGTATTGAATATGACTTGCCTTGTTCACCTGTGGTATCATTGATATGAAAGGAGAGATAAGACAGGCGAAAATAAATGTTTTTGATTCATGAAAGCGATAGTGATGCTATGGTATTTCTTCATTGAGTGCAACATTTCGCTCTTGCTGCACAAAGAAAATGGGCCGCCACCGCGAGTGAGCTGATCGAGATTTCTATGCTCGGTTTTTGCGCCCAGAGTCTTAAGTCTTTTACCAGATGAAAGTGAACAGTTCAAAAGAAGGTTGTACTATGCGTGACAAACAAGTTCCTAGAACAAGCAATACTTTATCCCACCGTGGCTGAGCCAGTGATCATAAACAATCTAATTTGCGTTTTTGTTAATGTACAGCGAGATAACATCATGGGCGGAAAAGTTGATCGCCCAGTGACTGTCTGCTTTATCGTGAATTCGACGTGATGCCATGTCGCGAAAAAACTGCTCGTGCTTTATTGAAATCCATTAAAACATTCATGTGCCATTTGCGTGTGAAATACACTCAACATTTGCCACATTAGGCTGTAAAAATAAGAAATCTTGATGGTTAATAACATCAGATGGACGGACACGACTATCATTTTGTGTACAGGAGAATTCGTGCCATTAGCTAGTTCAACAGCGTTTGGTAAAACTACTTTGTTTTTCTTACCTAGCAATGGGAGCCGTTCTCTCTGTTCTGTTTCGTGTCTCCCGAGTATTTGATCCACACCGAAGTTTAACTGTTGCGGGTAACTCGGCACATGGGTAGGCAGGCTAAGCCCGCTGCCAGTTTCGGAACGAGAACCGTGTGGCCGCGAGAGAATATCATCGATTCGGAAAGACGCCATGCTGCGATTTGCACGGAGAGAGATTCAAATCGTGGCTTGTGTTTCGACGAAGATGTCGCTGTTAGCCAGCCAACGAGAGGGCTGGCAAGCTATGAGCTCGAGAACAAGGTTAAGACAAAGGGGTCCCATCAGATGTCGACCGTCAATGTCTCACAGGGAGTTACAAATGACATGGCGTTGTTGATTGTCACTTTTAGTTCCATTAGCGTTGATTTGTTGATTTTTATCATCTTAACTTTTCTTTGTCAATGGGAGACATATACATATAGACGTAATGTGCTTCCTGAATAATGCTTTCGAGGAAAGGTCTCGATTGATATCTGTGTTCACAGATGGGGCAGGAAAACCAGAAAGCACGCAAGAGGATTTTTTGCGGGGTGGAGTTCCCAATGTCTAAGCCGAAATTCTTTCAGATTAGTAATCGATACGTCCCGCAATAACCCGGTTCTTTTGATAAAACCACCGTTTAATCCTACAAGTAACGAGTGGAAATTGCTAAAAGACGTGCGCCTACTCCAGAAATCGAGAAATAGCAACCATGTCATGATTGGTTAAGGTAACTCTTGGCACTCGATAAAAGAGTTATCGAAAGATACCTTGCCCTGTTCAACTCACTTATCTGGAATCTAATGGTGTAGAGTTGACATGGCTGACCATTGGGAGTCAATTAGCACCCATTTAGGGTATTAGATTCACGGATACTCATTTACACAGCCTCACACGTGTATTAATTATATCCTTCGGTTTAATTAATTCGTCACTCTATCACTACATGTGTGTTTTCCATGTAGATGCAATAGATAAAGGTGTTTAACTTTGCATTAAAACGAAACGAAAGACAAACTTCCATACTGCTCCTATGTTGTCTCAAGCGTATTTTCTTTTCAAACAATATTGGCAGAATCAACAAAACCAAATATCTTTTTTCCCCCAGTTATTTCAGCGGCGGCAGTTTCTGCGGTTCCTCTAAGGCGATAATTCAATTATCGCACGATTAAGATGGAATACGACCCCGGAGATTTAAAGACTAATCAAAAGGGAAAGCGGTATCCGCTTCGTTTATAAAACAATCTTATTCAATATATCGAAGCCATATCGCTATATAGGAATAAGTAGCTAGTTGTGGCTATATTGGATAAAAGCTGTCAAAACCTAGGTTTCAAAACGTGTCGAAGGGCATCAAAAGAAAATGGTTTAAGTTGTCAGAATGCTATATCGGGCGGGCTGCCTGAATCAACACCACCTTTCTCGGATGCTAACAGTAAATGTTATTATTTTGTGAGCCTCATACAGATATAATGATCAAAAACACGGTCTTTAAAGAAAATCTCTGATTAATCACTATAAAAATTGTTATTTAATCCCACAAACTGGTACTTAAGTTATCGGATTATGTAATTGATCAAAGGGTGCATCGCGCGCCATGCCGTGTAGCTGTTTAAGCGTTTGATTTTCTGAAAAGACTCATTCTTCGTGAACGTACGAGTTCTGGCACGACGCGCTTTGTTTTTTTTCCTCTTACAATAACAAAAATATTGGTGACAATGGACATGTCTACAGTTTGGAAAGAAAAGCTCTAAATTGCCTCAGGTCAATATCATGACGTGCAGACTAACTTATCGACTTCTTGCTGAACTTCGATGACGGTGGGCAGACGACACTAAACTTATCTCACCCGATCAGTTTCAGATTTTGCAAATGTGATACATTCTTGTTTCAAATTTTTGTGCCGCCATAAGGACGGAATCTCGGTGTTTATTGCGAACGTTACTTCAAGCTTTGCCACCACTCTTGTAACAGCGTCACTATTGTCGTTTCTTTGGGATAAAAGCGAAAACGAATAGTATGCATGCGTTCTTGTGGGGTGTGCTGACATCATGCTGACATGGTCTCTTTTTGGCACGGCCATTAAATATCCATCAACTCGGCCGCAGGGTTATTTTTCCATTAACCTATTTCATACGTTTCTCGTGTTTGCCTGCCTTGTCGATTCAAGCAGTAGAATTGGTTATCACTTTAATAATTGCAATCAAAGTCACTAATGTTCCTAGGGTTCAAAAGACATTACAGTTTGCTTTATAAACAGTTCCCTGTCAAATACTTTGCCAATCTTGTTTATGATGGCTGGTGCATTTTTCCCTGACAAAATATTCTGGAAACCAAAGCACAGTGAAATGTCGAACGGAGCTGAACACAACAGTCGTGACAATATCATGAATCGTTTGTCAAAGCCGGCGATGGAAAATATCTAATTTTCATGGGTGTGGGTTTTTTAAAGTTGTTACTTAAACGTTTCTTTTTCGAGATGCTTTGAATTCTTTCTTTGACCTCGCATTCAGACGTGGCGTAACCTTTACATTTTTAACCGGTCTCTGTGTAATCTTATGGGAAAGTTTTATGTGAAACCTTTTAGTACAACATGTGTCAACATCGAGACCACGCCGTCGAGGAACCAACCATCGTGAAAAGACAGTTTAGTGCCGACGAAATCGTTCCACTTCATCAGTCGTCAGTGGAGTTTGAAACCACCCAAGAGTGTTGGCGAAGTCTATTCTGAGGACTGTTGTCTAAATCCCTGTACAAACTACTGTGACAACGGAAACTAAGGCAGCGTTACTGGCATTTACTTTCGTTTGCATTTCTCAATGTTTGTTCCATGGAATCTCCAAAGCACAAAGAATTATGGAGATTTGGGCGGTAGTGTTTACACTAAGCAGTCCATCACGAACCAACTCTATGCAGAACAGATGTTGAGCTGTTCCAAGAGCAAACAATTAATTTACTCCTTTTTCAGACAAAAGCATTGTACCACTTTCACAGTCATCTTTTCAGCTGCTTACCAAGTCAGGAGTTTCAAAATCCGGTTTTTCGAAAGCTTGACAACTATATGGCACCTTAATACATAGACCGCTTGACATACTAGTGGCGGTTTAACTAAGCTATTTGCAGAGAACATTGTATTAACTATCGCATGCTTACTCAATCTCGGGGAGGGGGGGGGGGTAACTCTTTACTCGGCCATATTGGCGGGAAAGGGTGGTTTTCCAAATATGGTACGGTGAGAGTTTCAGTGTCTTCTGTCTCCCACAGGATAAACCTTTCACTATTGAATAGGCTTAAATGTGGTATCCTTATACTACTGGTTTGGGCTTACCATTAGAAAAAGTCCTCAGCATATTTTCTCAAAATAAGTTCTGATATAGACTCAAACTGAAGTAAAATCGCACAAAAAGCTTTATCGCTGACTAAATCGTAACTCAGCAACACCATCCGATAATTTAGGATTACAGAAAATGGCAGTCTGTCGTGGAACGTGAAGAAAAACTGATCAGGCAATTTTTCCGTGCACACAGTCAGAGTTAAACACGATCCAGAGGCGCTACATACTACAATACCTTGGCATCCAGTAATTCCTCCCCCCCCCCCCCCCCGGGAGAGCTGCAACACATACTTTGGCTCCCACAATAAGTCTAAGGATCCGACAGCAGGTCAAATATCACAAGTTATTCTATAGTCAGATCATACCTGCTTGTCAACCTTGCCGTCGAAACCCAAGTACTGTACATGTAATATTATTACTGACTATTCTAAATACTTCACCGGGTTTTTGTGCTCCGTAAATCAGACATATCGGCTCCATCTCAGTTTAATAATACTTCACTCACTCATTCATTCATTTTGTTGTAATTTGTTTTGTTGTTCTGTTTCCCATTCAGACAAAAGAGCAGCATTTTGGAATGAAACCAGGTGGCAGTTTCGCGTCATTCAACCACATGTGCAAAACGAGGTCGATGGTATCTATAAAAAGACTCTTTGAGACGTCAATGATGAAAATAAAACTTGAGAAATTAATAAAACACTAGCGCCACAGAAGGGCCCTGCTAAAGGTCTTTCATTTGAATGGTCACACTCGAGGATTAATCAAAGAGCTCAGAAGTCAGAAGCAACTTGTAGAGCACAGTAAACAATACCGCAGGAAAGTAATGCTCGGTTGATTTGAATGTCACATCACAGTTGAAAGTTAGATTTATCTTGTTTGTACAGCACCGCTGTAAATAGTGAGAACCAGGGGAAAGTTATCTGTTCTACAGCTTTCCCTTTCAGTGCTCAAAAGTTCGAAACAGCCCATAGAACACCTGAGTATACAGTACCAGAGGAAGGTACCACCCAACAGCTTTCGTTTGAAAGGTTACTGTATAGGTGATTTCGCCCAACAAGATAACGGGCTGAAAATAGACTCGGAACGGTACTTTTGTACTGTGTAGTGATCGCTTTATAGAAAACGTGCTGCTTAGTAGCTTTCATTTGACGCGGTCTTTCGTAGGATCCCCCTACTAGAGCTATCTTTGTACTGCGTAGCAACCGCATTTTAGGAAGCCCTGCTCTATAAATCTTTTAATGTTTCTTGTGTCATTACGCCCATCAGGATAGGAGCGAATGTAGAAACTGCATTTGTACTCTAAACTAACCACACCATAGGAAGTTCTGCTCATGTCTTCAATTTCAATCACAGATTGTACGATTTCACTGACTAGTAGACAGGCTAAACAGATACAGCTTTAAAGATACAGCTACACATTACACCGCAACCAAACAGATAAACAGGAAGGCACTTGTCAGAGCTTTCCAGACGCGAGAGTTAGATTTACCTTGCAGCATCAAAAGAAAGTGATGCTCGGTAACTTTTATCCCGACTCAAAAGCTACAGCGACCTTGTGTAGCGTCTTAAGTAGCAGCACCGGAAAGAAGTGCTCAGTGGCGTTCACTCATGAATGGTTTCTCTCACGATTCTATCTACAGAATCAAAAGCTAGAGCGACCTTCTTATGCTTAATAAATAAAAAATATTACCACTTTAAAGCAATGCTCAGTAGCTTTCAGCTGAATGGTGACATTGACGTTTTTTAACTACAGACTCAAAGCTGGAGCGACGTTTTTTTTTTTCGTTTTTTTTTTTAGTATCAAAAAGTACCGCATAGGAATTATTTTAAAAAGTGATAACATTCGGTCTAGCTACTCAACAACGTTCAAAATGTTGCCCTTTTCTTAGGGACCACTCTTAATTGTTCAAGAACATGACACTTAATAAAAAATCGTCGGTTGACGTTTTTAAACTTCCTTTTGTCAGGATTTTGCTAATATGCATTATAAATGATCTCTACACAAGGCTCGCTTATGTTTCTGACCCTTTCGTACAAGAAAAACAGGAACTGCTGATAAGGCACCGCAGATAATAACAAGTGACTCAGAATCATTTTATGACTCAAGATGAATCATTTAAGAAGATCACGATCATCTCTCTTGCTGAATGTTTTTATTGGACACAATTTTTATGAGACAAATGTCAGTCTCTTCAAGCACAATTCAGGATACAGATAAATAAGAACCGAAACGAGCACTCTTTTCAAGTTTTAAGCTATTTACCTGTTAAATAAAGCTATACCTCTTGTCACTGGTTATTGGGAAAATTTGTACCGCGATTCCTGCCAGTTTTTTACGCTTCTATTGCATATGACGCAGCTAAAAATGCAGTTTAAACACGAAGACGCACGATAAAAGGAGCGGTACCTAGGGTACGTTTGGATAATTTTTCAATCAACCATCAACCGTCCACCCGTACAGAACTCCGTGAAAATTTGTGCAACAAAAGACCGCTTCTGAGTAACAAGTTTGTAGTATTTTGTGTCTTTCTTGTTTTCGAGTTCCTCAGTGGCTTTTATCGCCATGGAAGAATATGTGGAGGTTTGTATGTTCTGAAATTGCCGTGCTGATGTTTGAACGTTTCTATTTATGGCGCTTATTTTGAAATTCGAAATGGTTTGCTTACGCCATCGCACAATGGTGACAGTAAAACTAAAATGCGAATGAAACAGGGGGCGGAGCTTTTCCTTTTATAGCGCGTCTTCGTGTTTAAATGGCCCTTACTACTTCTCTCCTTGAACTGGATACCAGTTCATGTCAACTTACTTGTGCCATGCGACAGACTCGAAATAAAAATACCGAGTAGTCACAATACTGAGAGGACAGGTACCCATGTAAACCGCGAGGGCGCGATCCCCAAAGGACACATCTGGCTGAGCCAGATCAACCCTTATGAGCCCCGTAAATCTTATCATCATCATCATCATCATCATCATGTGCGTTCTTAGCGCCATAAATTGCTTATTGCACTCCTTTAGGGCTGGGCCTATTCCTTGGTCCCGAGGTACCAGGAGGTTTTTCATTGAATGGACAGAAACCTAATTAGCATGTGTGCCGTATTATGATTATGATCATTATTATTATTATTATTATTATTATTATTATTATTATTATTTTGTTAAAAGTTGGTCATTTTCTAATAAAGTTTTTTCCGTTTAAAAAATTATTATTATTATTATTAGAGTTGATATTTGATTTTCCAGAGGCGACACACCTAATCATGTGATCCTTATTAAGACTTATCAAGACTGCTGCTGCAGTCGTGACATCATTGGCGATTTTTCCTTACGTCGATGTCAAAACAAATGTGGAAGGGTTGATTTAAAACGCAACTAGCCTTTCCTGAAGACCTGTCGCTCGACTTTCACGATCAGCCGCTTCACGGGAGAGCTTCGAGCTTCCAGTGGAAGCATTTTTAAGCTCAACTTATGTGTTATGTCTAGAAGTCTAGAAGTTATACGGTAAGAGCTGCAAATTAATATATTCCTTTGTGATAATCTAAAACCATTTCTCAGTGACAAACATGTTTTCAGTAAAGCTCCCTAAGAAATTAAATTGAATGAAATTGTCCAAATTCCCCGTGGGATAATCTTCCTGGTTTAACCTGCGTGCCCTCCCCTATTTCTAGTTTGTTATATAAGCTATCAAAGGGAGTGATACATGTAGTCAAAGCAAAAAAGAAACAAAATTAAACTAGACTGACCTGAAAAAAATTATGATACATCGTCGGACCAAGCTCACCCGAATTTATCCATTTTGGACTTGTCATCAGTTGTTTCCGTCCGTGCCGCGCCACATGGTCCAATTGCTTGCCATTTCTTCTTTTTGGACAAAGTAGCTAACAAACATAACGGTAAGAAAATAAAGGGAATTTAATCGTCACCGTCTACTTTGCTGAAAGGCGTTTCCAAAAAAAAGGTCTTTTTTATCAAAACTGTTCATTTAATTTACTTTACCCTGATGTTAATTATCCTGCTGACGTAATATCTTCGCCTTCTCCCTCTTCGTCTTCTTCGCCTTTGTCGTCGTCTTTTCTTCTTCTTCTTCTTCTTCTTCTTCTTCTTCTTCTTCTTCTTCGTCGTCGTCATCGTCTTCTTCTTCTTCTTCTTCCCATTTATTAAACTTTATTTTGTCCCACACCAACTCGTAAAGAAACGTCGAATATTGGCATAGTAAATGCCTCTTCCAGAAGTAAGATAACAGCAAACCTACCCATCAAGAAAACCTTACACTCTACTCAGCTTGTTGAGTCAACAAGTAGACTGAGCCATTAAATTGACTGTACCGGTTTTGAAATCGAATATATCGAACATATTTTTATTAATCACGATAATTATAATTATGATCAAAATAAGGTTGTACTTTGCCACTTACCATTATACTCCACATCGTCTTGATAAAGCCGAAGACGTTTTGCGCCAAAACGATGTTTCCCTCATGTTCTTTAACGCCATCCTTAGTTTACTTCCCAACACTAATATAATCCCCTAACTCAGCCGAACACCTCTTTCGCCAAATCAGTTTAATCCATCTCCTTGTTCTTCTTCTAAAACCACATCCTAATCGCTGCGCCGCAGTAAGGAATGGTCGGTTTAACACGAGGCGATTGCGACAATGCATATATTACCAAATATATAGCCTATATATACCAACTCCAATTTTTTCTTTTCTTTTCCTCGGATCTTTTGATTATATCTTCTCTCTCCCCATCATTGATCATTATGATTTTTTGCATGGGAGATGACCCTACAAAGAAATGAAAAAGAAGAGAAAGGATGAAATATTTGCAAGTTTATCTTGATTTTAAGTTGTTTAAAGTTGTGATCTTGGGAAAATACGATTTCTTCGATAATCCACGTTGTGCTGGTGAAGGCTACGTAAAAAGGGCAACAATGTCTTTTAACTTTCCAAGCAAAATTGTTGCATTGCAGGTTGTAATTGTTTGTTGTTGAAAAACAAAACGAGGTTAACGGAACGATCCTCGAGTTACTGATGAATACTGATTGTGACGTCAAAAAGGAGACTTATTTTCTTTCTGAGCACGTGCGCTCGCGCAATTGAGTAACTCGGCGATTTACGATGTTGTTTCTGCTCATCCTCTACTGCGCAGGCGTTCGCTCAGCAGAAGAAAACGTCAACAATTTCATCGTTGATGTTGGACTGCAATAATTTTACACGGATTTAACTCTTATTAATACACGATGAGCACAGTTTTCCTTTCGAGAGATCATTTTCTCCTTATGGAATTAGTATTACGCCGCCTATATTGTGGCTGTGAAGGAGTTTCAAATACCCTAATTATACATTTACTCAGTCATTTAAACTGAAAGCATGTTAGCTACTTGTGAAAGCATTAGTTTGGTAGAGCACTTAATGAAATATCAAATATATCAGATACTCAGTATCTAGTATGGAAGCCCTATCAATCAACAAGGGCCTCTTGTTCTGCGAACTCGCAACCACCTCCCCCCGAACTGAGTTTGTCGTTTATTTGCATTTATGAAACAACTAACTCATTATCTAAACCAGGCAAAGATTTGGAAAAATTATCAGCCTGGATAAAACAACATTTTCCCTAGAATGTCCTTCAGTTAATTTGGTATGAGCGAAAGTGCAGATGACATTCTTTGTAAGTCAAAAACGCCTAAATTCTAGAACTGGGTTATCGTGGGAGGGGAAAAATTGTAAAGTTACAAAACTCAAGTGCAACCTCCCCCTCCCTCCCCCCCCCCCCCCCTCATCCTCTTTTGAAGGGTGGGTACGTGACTAAACGCGATGGTTTTCAGACCCTCATAGGCTTTCAGTACGTTATCCAAGCCTACCTGTTAATTAACTCCGCGTGTTTTAGTGGCAAATGATGCCTCTCTGGGCCACCGTCATAAATCTTTAAGATTTGCAACATTTTTATGAAGAAGAAGAAGGGACGCTGATTGCACTTAGGATTGAAAGCAAGTACTTGATGTTAATAATTAACATCAGGCTGTTTTCCTGCAAGGCTCCTGCTACTGCTGCTAGCCTGCGTCGCAAGCCAATCATATCGCGTACTCAAATTCAGGTACACAGAGCAAGGAATAACCTGGGTTAGATTACGTCTGCGTTACACTTTTGCCGTCGTAGACTTCACATTTCTGAAATATGTAAGTGTGTTGAGTTCGACAAAAAGCAGATATAAAGCAAACAAAGGGAAAATTGCATGTTTCTACTTGTTACCTAAATACACTACAGCGATTAAACATAAAGACCTGGCTAAGCGATCAAACGTTTTCATCCAACATCGATGTGTTTGCTGAACACAACGTTGGGTGGCTAAATGGACAAAGAACATTTGACCAAACCGCCACTGAAACCGCAGACAAAGTGAGTCCCCACAACGATGCGATATTATCGTTGACATTTCGACTCTACATGGTTCCGGCATTTGGTTGCCCTTTTACCGGCTTTGCACGCTTTGTTGGTTGGGGTGGCTAAACAATCGAACCTTTGTTCGAAATGTTGGATGAAAAATGTTCAGTGAAATGTTTGATCTAGACCAAACATGGAGAACCATTCAAATGCAAAGTTGAGAGAGGCGGCTAAACGGTCAAACATGTTCTTCCAACACAATTCGGATGAAAATGTTTGATCGTTTAGCCGGGGCTTTAATTTACTTGTCAGCTAAATACACTAAACACTACAGTGATTAGACATAAACTGTAAGCTTATAGAGTTCGCTCGATAATTTGCCACCGATATCTTTATGGGATTTATATTTTCATAAGCTCCTTCTGTCTGACTCACAATCGATTTGACCTTAAATACCATCCGTCGGCGTTTGAATAAAGTCAAATTCAAATTGGATTAAACTAACTCACCTTGGAACTGCACTATGGTTAAAATTAGAAAAAGCACAGACTTGAGAAGAACCGTTGTTAAAGGTATGCAATGTATCAGTGCAAAGTGCAAGCCCGTCATTTCCGTGGCGAGTGGCATCATTTCTCCCTCAGAGCCGAATACGGTAATTCGATATTACGTTAATGTTTACGGTAATTAATGCTGCTAACCCGCTGTTTTTTTCGAGCAGAAGAAGAAGAGAAAAGGACACTCGAAAAAAAGAGCTACAGTGCATATAAACTCTATAGTTTTCTTCTGTAAGCCGGCAAGTTGCGGCGAACGAGCAAAAGAGCATTTCTGTTCTGAATGATACTTACCTAGAAACTTCACAGTTTCACTCGAATGGAACTATCTTCTCTTAACATTGACCTGTTCTGAAAATAAATTCCATCGTAACAAAGAAGGACAGCATGAAAATATTCACAGAGAAGCGAGCACCGTCGAATTTTCGCGCGAAATCTCAAAACATTGACGTCATAAGGACAAGGCCTGTCGTCATTTTAGGTTTATCCGCGCGCTCAACTCGGGCTTGGTGTTTTAATTTGTGCAGTTTGCGTTTTTTTTTTTTTAATCTAAATTTGGTTATGTCAGGAATAACGTTTTTAGCTGTATGAAGGCGCCATGAAAACGAGAGAAAAGTTTTCATAACTTTTCGTTTCATTCTCACGCGGCACCGTGATTAGTGTATTGATTGACAGCGCTCACGAACCATTCATGCGTGAATCACGTGGTGTGCAGCGAGGTCCTAGTGCCCAGGCCAACAGTTTATTCCTGTCGTTATCCAAAATGGCGGATGAAATGAGAGAAAAAGTGGGCCAACTATTGAAGGGAATAGACAGGTAGGAACAAGGAGACGTTATTCGATGACTCAAAATCCTTGAGATATGTAACGTGTAAACGATAAATGTAACAGCGAAGTATTAGAAACCCTTTCTGGAGGTTAAATTATCTATTTTTTTTTCATCCACGTGGGCGAAGGAATAAGGAACCAAAAAATATGAATACTTAAGCTTACATTTTGTTTACAAAATGTTAGTTGTGAGTCAGGAAGTTTCTTCTAAATATATAATTGTTAATATGACCAACGCTAAAAGCATTTTTCCACCATAGACATTCGCTTAAAAGTAAAAAAAAAAAAAGCTTTACAACCTTATAATTTCTGACTGTATTTCTCTGTCAGGGTATAAGTCAAAATTAAGAACATTTCTCCTGAATCGACTGCCCCTATATTTAACGGGCTGTTTTATGGTTTTGCTGCCTGTAAGTGTTTGTTTGTGTGCTTGCTTTTTAACCAAAATGTATTCATAAATTAAATAAGCTACGCCTAATAATTATTATAGGGCATATGGACGTTACGTCATCAGCGCCATGTTGGTGTACCATGAACAAAAGATTTCTCATTAGCTTCTTTTGTTATTGTCCACCAACATGGCCATCAACCCATTGTCATTCAAATTTCTGGGGACTGGTTGCATACCCTCTTTTTCAAAGTTATAGTTTTTGAGGAGCCTGTACAGTACTGTAGCTTGAATAAGCCCCAGTGGTTTCTCTTTCTTTTGTTACTTAATTATCTTTTGTATTTTAATTTATGTTTATTTTTTGAAACGATGTGTAAGAAAAGTGGCAAAAAATAAACTGAAACTGAATAAAGTGTCCATCAAAGCCAGTTGGTGTGAACATACACATACAACAACAACAACAACAACAATATTTTTTTTACTCAAAACACTTAAAGACATATTTACATAGCAAGTGACAAAACTACAGTTGCTTAAAAAATAGATATGCTTAAAGTTGAGCCAGGAGGATAAAAGAACCTTGCGGTTTTCAAGTTATTCTCCTGCCTTTTAAGTGCAAAACAAAATAAGATTAAAGGATTGAAAGAGATGAGTAAATAAAGTGCAAAAAGAGATAATTTAAAGATAGAAATTTCTTGTTACCCAGTGGCCAGATATATACAGGTAAATTACAGTAACTGTATATAATTTTTTGATTTAATGCAAAGGTCTTGGCAAACAGCAGAATTTTCTCTTGATTGTGAGTTTATTAAGAAGTACCTGCTAAGTTACAGTAAATAGGTCTGACAAAGTATTTTTGTGAATAATTATTTTATATTTCATTTAACTCTGTTATAAACTGATTGTTTAAATGTCTTCATATAACAAAATTAGATGCTGCCTTCTTTTGAATTGTTTTGACAATATGTTAACCAGTTAATTTGTCTTGTAATTGACAGGTACAATCCTGAAAATCTTACAACTTTAGAAAGCTATGTTCATCTTCAGGTATGCGTAAACGTGCTTCCCCATATTACTGTATTTTTTTCCCAGAAAGTATTCATTCTACTCCCTATTAAAGTAGGGTCTTTGGTTGGGACTCAAGTCCAGAAAGGTTTTCTTAAGTTATATTATTGTTTCAGAGAGTCACAGTTCCTGTTATGTAAATTGTGACCATGTCAGCTAAAAGCCATGCATTAATATGTACATGTACACCCTGCCAAGACTAAAGTACCCAAAGCATTTAAATGTTGCCCTTGAATACAAAATCTAAGTGCCATATCCCTCAACAAGTCAGTACTGATTTGAAGCACTTGAGATCAAGAGAAGTGTCAAAGGGGATTAAAGTAAGAATGTGGAATGATTTTGTATGTTTCACACCATAGGAAACAGTTGTATTGACATTTTATTTTTAGACAAAGAGTACAAGTAAAATTTGCACGTGCGCCGATACTGGATGCCACCCATTTTACGAGCTCCGTCTTTTTATTAGTTTTTTGCTTCGTTTCAACGGTTTTTATACCTGTTTTTTTATCGTGGTTATACATTCAACTGTTGTTTGGTCGTAATATGTTTAGATACTCGAGAAATACTCTTTTTTCGCTGAGAAACTCCTGGAAAATCTGGAGGAAGGCGTTGACGCCTGGTCAAGCTTCGTTGCATCCAACTCTTCCACGCCAAACCTGGAATGTGCTTTCAATGCTGAATCTCCTGGCATCTAGAAGAGGTCAACACGGAGGAAATCATCTTCGGCCTCGATACAAACGCCGTATTTCTGATGATTGTGATACTCAAAGCTGTTTTTCATCGATTGGAAATCCATCACACAAGCTAAGTCAATTAAATATTCCATTTGTCACCTCCAACGACAAGCAAGATTTGCATATGAGAAGTAAACAATGTCTAAACGTTTGCCATCTCAATTCACGTTCTGTTCAAAATAAAGTACTTTCTCTTAAAGATTACACAGTGGATCGAGATATTGACCTTTTTGCACTCACCGAGACCTGGTTGGAACCTGGTGATAATGACAGAGTTTTAATTGAAGAACTTACTCCTACTGGTTACAAGTTTCTCCACAATCCCAGGTCCTCAGGTCGTGGTCTTTTGTTTAAAAAGACCCTCAGGATAAAGCAAGAGGAAACTGTGAATGTGAAATCCTTCGAATACATGCAGGCTAATAATCTGTAATACATCTACCAAAAGTTTCAGGATTGTCATTATTTATCGACCACTGAACTGCAGTACTGCTGATTTTTTCCTGGAATTTTCTGATCTCTTGGAAGGTCTGTCAGGATTTGGAAGCTTACTATTTATTTCTGGTGATTTTAACTTCCATATGGATCAACCTGAGTCATCTTGTGTATCCAGATTTTTATGCATTTTAACCCATTGACTACCGCAGGTTTTTACATTTTCGGAGTGATTTTCCACCTATAAACGATGAATAGCAATTCGTGACTCTTTATTTGAACTACCAGGGAAAAGTGGTGCTGTCCTAAGCCACTGGAGGCTCAAGGTTTCTGAAAACGTCATTTTGACGTAGCTATTTTTTATCCGTGAAGCGACAACAATGGCCCAAGTTCGGTTTGCTTGCGATTTCTGCTAAAGTTACGGCCATTTTTCATCTTTAGCGGCTGCCTGATGAGCATCATTAAGCGTGACGGTAGCTAAGAGTCCACTTTCTCAAAGAATCGAGCAAGGTGATGTACTTTGTTGTTGAATTTGGCTTGTTACTCGACGAACTGGGAATTTGGCCGGTCGAACACTTAGTACCTTTGGGACTCGACTATTGATGAATTTCTCGACCTACCGCTACATATTTTGGAATTTCTGTGTCCTGAAGATGACCACGAGCAGGAAATTTTGGCGGTAGGTCGGAGTGGCTGTAGACTTAGTTTATATGTGAAAGAATTGGGGGAAGGAACGGGCGCTGTCAAAAATTCTCGTTAGTTCCCAGCATGCAATGCGCTCAAGATGTTGAAAATGTCGGGAAGGCCCGAATGCACTGGACCAAAAATTCTGTATCTACGCTCGGGAGAAGAATATGAACAAAAAAAGTCATTTCTAAGCTAGAAAAAGGACTGAATTTCGTTATGATGGTTGAGTTTTGGTTTTTCGATGATGATTTCCCTAAAAAAACATGAAGGCAAAAAGGGGCATTTTTGTTGTTTCTCTTAGACATTAAAAACGGCCAGTTTCGTTCTTGTCCAAACTCAAAAGGCCATATTTGGTAAAAATTGCTACGTTTCTTGCATTTATTGGATATCCAAATTTAAAGGGCA